>CM031572.1:2939544-3251503 GCA_018467065.1 Ephestia elutella
AAATTGGAAGTAAACGGGCCATTTTAATTAAAGCTAAAATTTTAATTATCGTGGTATTCCTGTAATTTTTCGACGAAATCTTTTGTTTGATGAGCTTTTTCCAACGTTTTCGGATAGAATATGTTAAAAATTTATATGTTTGCGGTGTAACATGCGGTTTCAGGAAGCAATCGATTTTCGCGGATATGGGCGCCATTTTGTGGCTTCTGTTTCTGATACAAGGCGTATATCCGTATACGATAGCTACATATCATTAGCTTATAATAAGAATGTATGTAGTTAAATAACTCTGGTTGGAATAGTGTCGTTTATTTCCAAATGTGTTATTTTACAAAGTCCATCTTATCATCTGTTACAGTTTCGCGGAAATTATGTAGTAAATAAAGCAAGTCTTTCTTAGCCAAGTCAAACTTAATTTTAGTCTTAATTTGGAGATTTTTTGATTTTACTGAAATATGGAATAAAATGTAACGTAAGGAAAGTAAATATTGTTGCACTTTCCTTACGCGGCAAAGTAAATTGAAACTTAAGAAATAGTATCGTTGCGCAATTAATACGTAAGGTACGGTACGGTAAATACGACTTCAGAAAATATGTAAAAAATTGCGTTATCGTATGTAGGATAACTTGAGACCTGCAGGCCTACCATGAACTCTTTATTGCGATCCAGTTTAGGACCTAAATTGAACTGGGGCCCTATTTTTGAAAGCGTGACATAACAACGAAAACGAATAGACTATTATGTCGCGCATGATATGAGCAGAAATTGTGTCTCGCATCCTTTTCATATCCCTTCCAACAAAATTGTTAGACGAGTAATTTCAAAAATAGGTATACAGAATAATTGATCGAATGATTTTTCATTAGACATGAATTATTCTGTATATTTTTGAAATAACTAGCTTTCAAAAATAGGGCCCCAGTTCAATTTAGGTCCTAAACTGAATCGCAATAAGAGTTCATGGTAGGCCTGCTGGTCTTTCGGCGATTAGAACTTTATTTAAAGCCTGAACATGAGAGAAATAAAATGCCTTTTTTATGCTGGACTAATTACTCGGATAAATGCCTTTTCAGTACCTTACTTAAAATCTTCTAGGTATTAAAAATTGTCTTTGAATGCAATTGGCAGAATAATTAGTAACGAAGTTAAGCATGTAGTATGAAAGTAACCATGCGAAAGTAAACATGCATTGTATTTTCTTGACGTAAGTATGCAATAGCACTTGTGTCGTCGACTGTATTTTTTGGTTTATGCACTTCAAGCTGCATGTGCGAGTTATCGAAAATCCATTAGTTAAATTTATTTATTTTATTACTTTGTTAGACAATAATCACCTTCAGACTTCTATGTCCGACTGAACTTACTTTCTAGCAAAATCTAATGATAACAATTCAATAATTTATATCATTTCATTGTTAATAGCATGGTTACATTTTTTATTATTATTGTGATTTTACACAGTATTGATTTATTTATGTTATTAGTTATTACCCTAGTTTTAAGGCTCACTGTTGAGACTGTAATTTCTATGGCTGGGTACTTGCGTTCATGGAAAAAATGCTTGGTACTTACTATTTTATTTGTTACAAGTTTTAAAAAAGTAAAAGCCTGACTAATAATAATATTTTTATGTTCTTCCAGCTCACCTATCTACAAAATGGCAATAAACATAGTTAAATTAACAAAGTAAATCATTTTTTCCAAGAGTTTTTAGTTTAGGTATAAAATATTATTTCGTACTGAGTCAAATGTAAAAAATACATATTCTCAAAATTTATGTAATAATCAACTACGCAAGTACTCAGTTATCGAATAGGGTGTAATAAAACTATGTAAATAACTTATGTAAAATACTGTCATTTATCTTCTTAAAAAAATAAAAGCATGCATACATAATTTTTTGCATTTATTATTTTTTGAAAATGAAAATTCATCGCATGACAACCCGCCAGTTCTTCACCTACATCCTCTTAGTCAAAAAATATTAATATAACAAGCTAATTATTAAAAAATTGACACGACTGACAACTCAACATAGCCTATGTCACTGGGGAATTTAAGGAATCTAACAATACCTCTCACATCAAAATCTGTTAAGCCATTAAGGACTTATGCTGGAATAAAGAAACTTACATACATGAACTGAAAACAACACTTCTTTTTTGGTCAGTCGTGTAAAAATAAGGACAAAGTATGGACAGAAACAATTGTAGAATAGAAGTAGCATAAGATATAAGAGATATAATGAATTGAATAAAAGAGTCTACAACCAACACTCGTCTCATTCAGTCGTCCCATCTTCGCATGGCGACCCTGCCAGTCGGCCATCGCCATGTGACACAATAGTAGACTCACCAAAAAACGGCATATTCCTCAAGTCACTGTACGCCTTTATAATCAATATCAATAAATATAGGAAGTATACAACAAGAGCACTGAAGAACATCACTTTAACAACCTGAAAACCAAACACGCTGTTAATTATACAAATATTTTTTTTTATTATGATGTTAAAAATATTTTTTGAAGTTCGATACAATGCAATAAACGAATACGCTCTCAATGTACACGATAAATTTTGGGGTTCCCCAGGGGACTTTACTAGTTCCACTGTTTAATAATTTTGTTGAGTTAGTGAATAAGGCTGTATAATTAGTTAAACAATACGAAAAATAATATAAATAAGACGTCTGAATTCCCAAAATAAAGAAAATCACACTGGTAAATGTTAAAAACCATGTAGAAGATAAGCTGTGCCATGCACCATTGCTTTGGTGGGAATTACGGATTGCCTATAGCTTCTATAAATGTAGCTATCATAAACAAAAAAAAAATCAAATTGGACCGGGGAAGTTCCACAGATGAGCGTGTTCAAACAAATATACAAACCCTTCATCTTTATGAGTATAAATAGATGGACTTACAGAATAATTAGGATTCAAGTTGTAGTCGAACGTAGGGTCGTAAAATCCGTAATACTTCTGCCAAACTGTGACTATCATCGCTGGTACCCACACCAGTCCCACCACGATGACTTTTGATAAGTAAAACGATATGAATCCTCTTTCGTTCTGTAAAAAAATTCATTGATTATATACTAGGGAAACAGTATGAAGTAGTTGCACATGAGTACTAGGGAAATTTTAATAATCAGTGGGTAGTATCTAGTGATATGGGCGGCTTAGTAATGACGTGAGTCTGTGACGATGTTTGTTACTCAATCACGCAACGCACGATGTATAATATTAAGTAAATAAATTATTTAATTTTATTTAAAAAAATTTTTTGCAAAGAAAAGTCGTTTGTTCCCGATGAGTCACACCAAGATTGGACACTGAGACTCAAAGGGGAAAAAAGTATCGATGAGTCACAGTATTACTCATTGCAACTGATGTTATTCCCAATGAGTCACACTCTTACTCATCGACACTCTGTATTCCCGTTGAGCAGAGATGGGCATTATTCGAATAAATTTTTATCCGTGGAAATTCATCCGCGGATGAATTGGTCACGAATAGAGATGGGCATTTACCCGATAAATTTCAGAGACTCGGAAAATTTCCGAGACTCGGAAATTTATCCATTTATACCCATTTTTTCCCAGGAATTTTTAATTTACACCGGGTAAAAATTAAAATCAATTAAAATGTTTGTAATTGCGATATTTTATAATATATCGTTAAGATTTATTAAGAAATAAAGTGTTTAAGGTAGTTACTATTCAGTTTTTAAATTAAGTACTGCGTAAAAATACTTATAAAGTGTACAATTTACGTTTTGGTTACAAAAAGACCTAACAAGATATATCTTAATTCTGACTCATTCGCAGCCAACTGGTTTTAGGCAATGAATGTTATGCCGGGGCGACGAACAAGTTTGCCAAATGCCGGAATTCTATTGAATGGCTAGGCGATCATCGAATCGTATGACCCGCCGTACTAGGCCAGATTATTACAAATGTCTGTAATATCAGTAATAATGAAAAACTGAATTTGAAATTAAAATGCAGCAAACTTAATTACTAACTCTCTCAAAAACACGATTGCATAAAACTTTCTCGATAGAAAAATATTGCGAAGTTCAAATCCTACTCCTAACTAATATTATAAATGCGAAAGTGAGTTTGTTTGTTACCTTTTCACGTTTAATCTACTCAGCCAATCTTCCTGTTTCACATAAACATAGTTGGAAGTACTGAGAAGGACATGGGATACTTTTCATCCCGGAAAAGGCACTGTTCCCGTGGGAAATTCACGCGGGCGAACCCGCGGGCAAATGTTAGTCTACTTTTTTGTTAATTCTACTTGAAACATCCATATACTGAATATGCATCATTATTTTCAAAATATTATTTGAATACATATGATTGTAAATCTGTTGTTTTCGTTTTTTTAATATTTGAACCGAAAACAACTAGTTATTTATCTTCCTTATATAAGTACATATCTAATATTTATACTTTAATTATTATTTTAACAGTTTAAAGTAAATAAGGATAATTTACTTTCATTATAATTTCTACCCGGTATAAATAAAAAATATCGGGTATAAATGGGTATAAATTATTTTTTACCCATTCTACCCATTCTTTCCCATTTTTACCTTCCGGAAATTTATCCAAGCGCCCATCTCTAGTCACGAATTAATTATCAGTGATATTATCCGTCATTATAACGTATAAACCGTATAACGAATAACGAATAAATTACGTCATCATTTTCATACAATCGTTTTAGGTATGTAAGGCTTGGTCGTTTTTGATGTAAAACATCAGTTTTCTCGCTTCGGACAATCTGTAAGAATGATTTCGTAGTGCATGTCAAATTTGAACTTTGAGAACCGCGCGCCGCCTTTTCGACTATTTTTGGGCTTGCTTATTTTGATGTGTACTAACATTCTTCATCTATATATCCTGATGTAAAACATCTGACATCTAACTCTCCCTGAGCTTATTATTATGTTATACATAATGATTTGTGGATTGCGATCTGATAATCTTTTTGGGACCTGAAATATGTTCCTAATCCTCTTTTTGTGGCTCACTATTCAGTCCAGTCCATTCGGCCCATTCAGTACGGGTCAGAACCGGGTACTTGCAGCCAAGTCCTAGGTTCATGTAAAACATCTGACATATGAGCGACCGTTTTGGTCTAATCAAAAGGTGCCCGCTTCCCTAAGTGTAAGTTTGTCACTACGAAATCACTCCTACAGATTGTCCGAAGCGAGAGGACAGATGTTTTACATCAAAAACAAGCAAGCCTTACATACCTAAAACGATTGTATGAAAATGATGACGTAATTAATTCGTTATTCAAATGACGGATGATATCACGGATAATTTATTCGTGGCCAATTTATCCGCGGATGATTTATTCGTGAATATAATAAAAAATTGCCCATCTCTGCCGTTGAGTAACACTGTTACTAAACGAAACTCTGTAATCCCGTTGAGTATCAGAAACTAAAGATAACAATTGAAAATATTAAAGTATTGTATATTGTAATACTATCTACATTTTGATTTCATGGATTACAAAATAGGAAGCAATCTATAAAATTTCGGAAAAACCAATTGAAATTGTTATTTTCAATAGATGTATTATACAAGGTGTAACAGAATACCTATATCCATATCGATTGTGCTAACTGTGATAATGGTTTTAAACTAGTTCCAGACATTTTTAGTCTTGTATGTTTATGATTTAATTTTAAGAAAACCATACAGGCACACATTTTTCCAATTTGAATTGGCACAACACTATTCACCACTATGACAGTAAACAGCTGTTGAATTCAAGGTCAATCATCTAAACTATCAAAATTAAATCACACCTCCTTGATTCGGCGCCTGGTATTGTAATAAATTAGAATTTGCGAAAGAGGTTCCGCACTCTTATTTGCAAATGTCTGTATGTCTAAAGATTTAACATTCTGACAAGATAAAAAAAAGGTTTGACAAAATTTTCAAATGAACTCTGAATAAGGCGTCGCTTCTACCTTGTTAGGCTATGTGATCCTAGTATGGTCAAAAATTAAATTTAAAAAATATATCTTCATGGAACATGACAATAAAATTAAAGGTAAAGATTGGTTTAATACAAGGGATCCATGGAACAATGGGAGGTTCATTCGGAAAAATATCCTAATTATCAGCAACACCGACTTCGTGGAGGTCCGTGTGCTCTAAGTAGGATATTTATTTATTTTGTACTAGGACGGCATAATCAAAAAGGTGGTGTGAGTTTGACTAATAAAAGACGGGACTGGACTTTTTCCGAAAATGTACCTGGCAGGACAGCACCAATATTAAAAAGTAACTGTCAATATTAGCCTGAGTTGTTGACTTGTCAAAGTGAAAGATATTTATGCGAGTTTTTTGATTTCTAATTAAAAACATGATGAAAACACTGAAAAGCGACTTGCGAATGGTTTTTTTTACAATGATTAATCAATTTAAAGTAAGGTAAAATTGAAAAATTCCCGCCGCTGCTGTGCTGCGCCGCTCTGTACGTGTAGGCAGTTTCTTTGTGAAAACATTGGTATAAACTGTCAAAAGGTGACGAAAGTGGATACTGCTCAAAGTACCAGGTTTTCATAGTAACCGAGAAGGTGAAATAATTTGTGTTGTGATATGTGTGTGAGCAGTGCAAAGACAACCTTGACATTGAAATATCCTGAATAATCACTATTCAGGATATTTCAATGTTTGTTTACATGGCAAAGAGTTCGTTTTATCATTTATTTTTTTAACACTCCTTTTTAAAAGTGCTGAAAATAATCTGAAACTTTACATAAAGGATCTACCCACGGTAACGAATCTTTCCACTTTGTATAGTAATACCCTTTCCGTTACACCTTGTATACCTACTTACTTTACATAGTAATCATAGACTAAATGTGCTCTTAAAATATTTTCAGTACCAAAAAATCTGTTATTTTTTGCTTTATTATGTTACATAAGTAATATTTTTTTTGACAATAACATTTTCAATTTGTTTTTTCGAAATTTATTACATTGCTTCCTGTTCTGTAATTCATAAAAGCATAATGTAGGTATATTACAATATCTCAAAGGGATTAGATACAGAGTTTCGTTTAATAACAGTGCTACTCAACGGGAATACAGAGTGTCGATGAGTAAGAGTGTGACTCATTGGGAATAACATCAGTTGCAATGAGTAATACTGTGACTCATCGATACTTTTTTTCCCTTTGAGTCTCAGTGTCACTAATCTTGGTATGACTCATCGGGAACAAACGAGAAATATCCTCAGCGATGTATTTCTAAAATTCGTAAAAAAATATATCCAAACCAGCATTTCTAACATGGTTACTTATTAGATCTGTCTAAATATTTTAGTTTTGCGTAGTTGCAGTGCAATGCACTTCAATAAATAGCCTAAACTTTTTAAATATAAAAATTTCTTCCCTTGAAAATTGCAGAAATTTCTCGGGCTTTTCGAAAAAATGTTTGTTCTCGAGATTATTTCCGAGTAATTTCCAAGAAACTACTGTTTGCTTTGAAATTTCGGAAACAGCACATAACTACCTGTGACCCTGTATTGTTAGCCATGAAGTTGGTGTGTGTGCGCGACTCATATTACTTAAGGGACTCTATACCATGAGCTATGGACTTCAGTCGTCATTGGTTCTCTGTAGCGTGCAAGACGTTTCTGTGTATTATATTTAATTATACGGAGTTGTCGGAACATTTTGTGTCTATTATTATTTTCGCTATTAGTATAGTATAGCTACCTGTCTGAGGCCGTGGTACTGCGCCAGCCAGGACAGCAGCACGCCGGCCAGGAACAGAGTCTGGAAGGCCGCGTCCGCGAGCGGCGCGAAACAACCGCCCGATACCAGTCGCAGGGGGAATATCGGATCTGGAAGTTTATGTTACGTGCATTCCCAACAAAATGAATTTATGGTAATCGTCATCATCGGCCATTTTAAATCATCATCATCGGCCATCGGCCATTTAAAATCATCATCATAGGCCATTTTAATGTCCCTACTGGCTTCCTTATGGATGGGTCCTGACCCACCGCGCATTGGTGGGTTAACCATGGGATACTCTTTTTAGGGTTCCGTACCTTAAAGGGCAAAAACGGAACCCTTATAAGATCACTTTGTTATCCGTCTGTCTGTCAAACTTTATTTTTTATTTTTTAGACTAGTTGCGTTCTAAGGGTACCGTTTTCATTCCCTAATTTCAGAATAAAAACGATGTCCTATAAGTTATTTTAGTTTATAGTTTATTTATGTTACCCGTGTACCGTATATAATTTTGTGTACTACTAAATTTTTGAAATTCGTCCAATGAAATAAAAACGACCTAATAATTTCTAAAAATTAATAAATGGTTTTATCCCCAAATGTAAGTACCTAAGTAAAAAAATAAAGAAAATCAGTTTTAGGATATGTCTTACCATTATAAAGTAACAAGAGTGGTAACAATATGGACAACCATTTCTGCTCGATTGCCCAATCGTGAGTCGAATACTTTCTTAGGGAATGCGCGAACCAACACTGAAACAAATCGGAAATTGTATTATAAGGCTATTTACAAAATTACTGGGTAAAATATATTTTAGCCTGTTTCTATAAGGCCGGCCTTACATTTGTTTGTAAGTTGATTCCGTAAATTTTACGTATAACTTCTGTATTTACGTTGTCAAATTTATTGTTTAATTTACGCGCATAAGTTAACTGTATAACTTACAAGTGTAATTTCGAATTATTTTTGTGCTTGGAAGTTATGGACGTACCCACTAATTTATATCAAGAAGTTCTTGTTGACACTATTTTACTTAAATTATGTTTGTCCTTGTTTGACTTTTTAATATTCAAAGAGAAGCAGCTATAATGTCTTTTTTTTTTTCTAATGGCTCCCATGACCAGCATGGTTTTGAATGACAAGCAATACGGTATTATCATGGTATTGAACGACAAGCTGACATGTCTTAACAAAAATAACAAAAACTAATTATTTAAATCATAGTATGACAAGTTGGTGGCCGAGAAAGTAGTAGACGCCCGGCTGTGGATACAAACATATAAGGTTCGAATCCTACCGGGCTACATTTTTATACCAAATCTGATTCATGTTAAAGCCCTTCAATTCATCGATACTTGCTTGCTTGATAACCTGCACTCTGATTGATCAAATTTTTATTGTTTTTTGGTCAGCTATTGTGTGATCGCATAAACCACTCCATAAAATTTTCGTTGTTTTTTCATTCCATATAATGCCTATGTCAGTCATGAGGAAAAACGACTAAAAGAGAGAGATAGTGACAGGTTCTAGCCCATCACAAAATCTGAATAAGCTCGATTGACCAACTTATGGTGGAATAAGCAGCTGGCACATTCTATGTTTTTCTTCGCTCCTAAACCAGCATGGAAGCAATACCTTATTATCATTATAACAATGAACCCTGTCATTAAATTAAAAATTCCTTTTATCATTATAATAACGAATCGTCTTTAAATTAAAAATAAGTAATCTACTTACAGATATAGAAAACGTCGTTAGTAGAAAAATAAATCGAAACCACGTCTCCATCTGCGTAAACGCTGGGTTATATGTTTTAAACTGCAAAAAGAAATACATTTACTTAAGTAGGCATTTTAAGTAATAAACTAACTATTCATTTTTAGGTTTTCGGTTATATAACAAAGTAAGATTGAAAACACCGGTAGTTTATAAGCTATCTGAAAACTATATTAAAAAATATATCATCTATATATACCACTTATCCGTCCAGTAGATTTATGCGTGATTGAGTAACAAAATCACAAACTCACATCCAAACTTTCGCATTTATAAGATATTTTTCACTTCTCATGCTCTGAAAGTGCTTATTTGTGCACATATAGGCTGCAAGATATTTCACTTCTCATGCTCTGAAAGTGCTTATTTGTGCAGGATATAGGCTGCACAAAATCGAATTTTGTACACAAGGGCATTAACGTATCTACTCATAAATGTATCTATATTAAGGCAAAGAAAATGAGTCATACAGCCAAACACGATAAAAAGTTCATAATTTGATCAAGAATTTGTTATTTTATAATATTTACTTTTAATTTATTTGCCTTATATGTTTTTTAAGACATACTTAAATGATATTAAAATTTAAATTCAAGTACGGTAGGTAATTTAATTAATTTAAGAAAAATAATAATACAAAATTAATTTAATAGTAAGCTGTATAGGTCTGCAGCCCAAGCCTATCAATGTCGTAAGATAAAAAAAATAAAGCGGCGGGAAACAGCTTATGATTTTTCGTGCGTTTATTAATTTCTTCAATTTGATTTATTTCCTCGCAATCGAAGTGAAAAGCAGAGTTTATAACTCGTCCACAAAACGATTTTTATCCTCGACATTACTATCCATTCCCTCGCTTTCGGCTCGGGCTGCTAAAAGTCTCGGATAAAAATGATTCGTTTTGTGCACTTGTTGTAAAATCTACTATTGTATAGGTGCTCCCACACAGCAGTAACAAAATATTAGATATATAATATAACATTGTTGTCTTTGTTAAACTTTTGTTACGATTTGTTGAAAAAAAAAAGAGACAGTTAAAGGTTATGGCACCTTAAGATGCCAAAATTCTAGAATACAAGTAGTAGTTATGTAAGAAATCAAATAACTTACATAGAATATAATCTCTCTAATATAATATCTCTTGTGGAACTCTTTGAGACCGTAGAAGTGTATATTAAGGATATAATGCGTGTACTCCACCGACCCTAGATGGAGAATCAACACTTCGTCGCACACCTGCTTTTTGCATTTTAAGTGCTGGGTTCTGAAAAAAAGTTATTCATTGTAAGTAATTCAACAGTGTTTTTTTTCGCGATAAAAGGTACCCTATGTCGTTCTTAGTACTTCTGGCTATGTGTGTGCGAAATTTCAGAAAGATTGGTTCAGTAGATAATGCGTGAGGTAACAAACAAATTAATAAACAAATTCACTTTCGCATATATATTAGTTAGGACTAGCTTTTGCCTTCGGCTTTGCCCGCGTAAACTCAGTTTTTCACCCCCTTAAAGGAGAAATTTCCAAAATTCCTTTCTTATACTAGACCAAAAGTTTCCAATAATACTTACCTATTTGTTGCTGAACTTTCTGGTATTAAATTAATTGTTGTATGATCACTTAGAACTCCATCTATTGATATACTTATTTGAAAACTTTTATCGAATATTTCCTCTGAAAAATAAAAAAATAACATTAGTGCGTCCATGATTTATCACAAAATTAGGTTAAAATTTAAAAACATTTTTTCTCCATTTATGGGAATTACACAAAACCATTATGATTAAAATATGTTTCTTGAATTTATCACAAATTGGTAACACTTTATCAACCGACTCAGAAAAAGGAGGAAGTTCTACGTATTTTTGTATGTATGATTGTATGTGCATCGATTTCTCCGCCAATTGTAGATCGATACAAAATTCTTTTTTTATTCGAAAGAGTATACTCCCGCGGTGGTACAATTGCATTGTCGCCACGTCAGGATCTGTCGTTGATTTAGGATGTGGCCCTGCGACGTGAAGTGTGTTTTTTTTTTTTCGAGATCTCACGGATCCGTGGCAGATGTCGCTGTTGTTTGTAATCACTGTGGTCGCTACGATCGACGTCGTCACTATAAACACACTCGGATCTCACCATCATCATTATTGGTCAGTATCTCAGCTCGCAGCCACAGCTGCTGCACGCTGCCCAGCGCCGGGCTGTGGAGGTGGAAGGGGCCGTGGCAGATGTCGCTGCTGTTTGTGATTACTGTGGTCGCTGCGATCGATGTCGTCATCGTTGGCGACGGCCCTATGAATGGTAGTAATGATATGATCAATATCATCTAGTGTAATCTAAAATCTATTAGGTACCTAGATTCTGAGATTTATTATACTTCAACTCAACTAGAATACTCCTAGAATGATTTGGTGTTGTTGATAATTTTTTTGAGAAAATAGATCATCGATAAGTATATTTTTTTTTTCGAAAGGGATTAAAAATAATACATTTTTACAACGCAACGAACAATACGAACATGTCTATTTAGGTTGCAAGAAGCGCTGAAATTCAATTTGAATTAGTAATGAAGAATCATTTCTGCGTTTGCGGGCGAAATTATATTGGCAGACTATACACTGCATAGTCTGCCAATTTTATGACAGACTTTTCACATTCTGAGAAAATTTACATAATCGCATTTTAAAGTAAGGTTTCAAGAATTTATGTAAACATTTTCGATCAGCCCTACGAGTTCTCCTTACAATTTCACGGAACACACGGATATTTCGTGAAATTGTAAGGAGCTACTATAAGAGAATTTGTGAAGAATGACCTACTTAAGTGTATTTATCTCAAGCAATAACAACTCACCTGCTAATCCTATGAACACACCCAGTCCGAAGCAAGCAAAAAATGCTATAAAAACCATCACAAACTCCCCTTTGTGCATCGAATATATCCTCATTTGGACTGATCTGTAATAGGCAGCAACATCTCTAATAACATCTAAGACATTTGATTAAACTCGATTAAAAAAAAATACGTAGTACGTAGGTCAAGACTTTTAGCAAAAGATCTTACCTCTCACAACGATCGTGGTGATATGCCGGCGCAATATATTTATTGAATTCACTAAACAAGTCGCTAAACTGTGACAGCGTATTTCGTATTTTGTAATTCCAGCCGCCTGACGGCAAGTGGTAGGAATATCCTACATTCGCCGAATCCATGGTTCACGTACACTATAATAGACTTTATCAATATTTTTAACAATGAAACCGATTGTTATTAGGAAATAAACACATTAAACGTAAAATAATAGTGTATAAAAACGTTTCTACGTAGGATATTGTTTGCTCCGCATGAAGTCTTGTTTACAAGCAGATTATTGATTTTGCGAACGCCGCCGTCGTTTCACGATCGGTTAGAGGGGTGACTATAACGTGACGTGGCAGGGCGATATTTTTATTTTAATGGGTCAATAACTACGAATTTATTACATTGAACTGATTAACAGAAAATATAAAAATTAGTAATTGATTAAATAGTGCTAGCAGATTTGAGGACAGTTTCATCTTTTCCCGCCATGTCGGTCGGCCATGATTGCGACGGTTCGGGCGTGAAGTCAAATGTCTCTTTCGCACTTATTGATTTTATTCAAGGTCGGGGAGCTTTTGTCCTACTTTTTCAGTTTTGATTACAGCATGAAGATATTACCTAAGTAGTTTTTCTGGTGTTATTTTATTATACTCACAATCATTAATTTTTGTTAGTCTATTTAGTGATTAATTTTCATATACATTGTCCCCAATTCGACACAAAGTACTTAGGTAACTTAAAAATCTACTATTTTAAGTTTTTATAATTTTTATTTGGAGTTGGCAACATTGTAACAGCATCTTTGTTTGCCACGTACCCGTACTATAGCCATGCAGGCAAGTAAGTTGCAAAGCCAATCGACCATCGTGGTCTGGTTGACTGGAAGAGATCCCTTATTGGGACAAGTCCGCCTTCGTGCTCTGTCCTCTTCTTTTTTATTTTTGTATTTTGTTTTTTTTAAATAAATTTATGCAACAACAACAACTCTAATGGTTGACTCTCAAATAGGTATATTTTTTACAGATTTACTGTCCAAGAGTTGTTATTTAAGCTGTGAACTGGTTTAATATTGAAAAGACAACAAATTCAATTAATAAAAAAGACTAAGAGTAAAAATTATTTATTTCACTACTAATATTGAACACGAACAAAACAAACTTGTTTAAAATAACAGCCTTACTACAATACGGTGTCAAAGTTGAACACTTGAACAGTTTGAACATTTCTTTAACGGCCCTTATTTATATGCTGACAGCTTTTTTTTATATTGGCACGTTTTGTAGCAAGGATAGTATTTCAAATCGCATATATTTATTCTAAAATACCAGTAAGTAAACACTTCTACAGAATTGATTTTTTTATTTGAGAATTTATTGTGTAATAAATTGGCATTATACTTATTAAAAATAGGAACTTATATACATCAATATCACTTACTTCTACTGTATATTGAATAGGCTAATACAATAAACGAGATTTGAAAAATGTGTGATGTATCAAATGTGCGAATTCTTTTTTTTTACTTGGCTAAAGATCAGAGCAGAAAAATATAAAACAATATTGTATTTTGTATAAATAAAATCTTTAAAATTATTAAATTGCACAAAAATATTTATTATTTTAAAGGTCTTTTTAAATTAAAAACACTGACAATATATTCTACACAAGACTGGCAACTAAGAAATATTCAAGGATAAATTCAAGATAAGTTTAAGTTAATAAGTTATACTGATATACAACACTTAAAATTCTTAACATAAAATAAAAATTTGGTATAAGTACTTTAATCAATTTAAAAAATATAGACAGCAAAAAATATTTACTTATAAAATATAGCCATTAGACGATAGCCATTCCAGATCTGTACATTTTAAAATTAATATTTGAATTATTCTCACAAAAGTACGATAGTTTTATTTTTAATGTTGTCTACACATGCATTTATTCCATATAAATTATTGATTTAAAAATAATTAATAAATAAAGTCAAATATCAGTCATACTGTTTTGCTTATTATGTACAAATAATATAGAAACAGTACGCGATTTTGACTAGAATGTATTGAAAATTTATTATTATAATATGAAGTAGGTATGTATTATTTAATAATTTATTCAATTTCGAAGAATTTCGTGACACATTTTTGAATTCATATGAAATTTGCAAGAATATAAAATGTAATAACTTCTTTCCGTTATTATTTATATAATATATTCATATGAAAAAACGAAAACAATTTTGTAATAACATTGAAAAAGATTGTTTAAAATATAATATTGTGTTCAGACATAATAAAATTAAGCCCAGTTTTCACTTTTTTTCACACGCTACGACTTAACTACTTTTTGCCTCTGATTTTTTTATTCATTAAAATATATATTAAAATTCACCTACGGACTAGCTGTAGTGGTTGTACTAATTTCAGATTCTTTTGGAGGTCCAGCGAGATCGGCACTATTTGTTGTGTTGGCACTGCTTACGATATTTTCTGTTTTGTTGGCACCACTGTCGGGAACGCTGTCCGTTATGTTGGCACTGATTTCGGGAACAGCCTCTGTGGTGTTGGCACTACTGTCGGGAATACTGTCAGTTATGTTGGCACTATTATTTGGTTCGTTTCGTCTGTTAGTTTCGTTTCCTTCAAGTTTACCTGAATAAAGAATGAATCATTTGAATAGGTGATTTTTAGACCTAAATTTAAATGAAGTAGGGCTGCTTGCGAGTCGTGGTTAACAAGTAAAATGGCGCGAAAAGTGCGCCGATTACGCGCCAGCCCTCGTTCAAGTGTCAGTGATGTCTACAACGAAGTGCGGGGCGGTGAGTGGCCGTACTGTACGTTAGTACTGTTACTTATTCTGTGATCTTCTTATCGAGTGTGTTATTACTAACACTGGTGTCAGATTTTATTCAAGTCGCCTAAAGGCATCTGACTTTTACGACTACCGCCATCTAGTGGCAGTAGCCGTATATACACTAGTAAACTGAACAGTCAGCCAATGTGCAGGTTTCCTAACGATGTTATCCTTCACCGTAAGCAAGTGGTCTATGCAAACTACCATACATGAGTCAGATTGGTCTACAAATTCATGTTACACAGGTAGGATTTGAACCTGGGTCTTGTCCACTGGGTCCACTTGGCCACAACCGCTTCGTAGTAATCACTTCTTTTCTCGGATTTTCTCCTAAATTAATTACTATTAATTTTTTAATAATGATTATTTTTTACTAACTTTTATTTTTATTATAATAAGATTAATAACTATTTTTTATATTCGAATTACTTATTCTTTTGTTACTTACCAGTGACGTAATCCTGGAACCACTGGTTGATTCCGGTGGCGTGTCGCTTGACCCAGTCGATGCGGAGAGTGGCCGTGTCGACCAACTTCTGTATGGTTTGTGACATCGGTAATAGCTTGTCTTTGTGCTGCATTGCGAACGATTTTAGCTGCAAAAGGACGGATCATTTAGTCCTTTACATCCCATTAGTCGTACTTATATTATAAACTAGCTTTTGCCCGCGGCTTCGCCCGCGTGAATTTCCCACGGTAACAGGGCTTTTTCCCGGGATGAAAAGTAGCCTATGTCCTTCTCAGTACTTCTAACTATGTATATGTGAAATTTCAGGAAGATTGGTTCAGTAGATAGAGCGTGAAGAGGTAACAAACAAACAAACTCACTTTCGCATTTATAATATTAGTTAGGATAGGATTAGGACTAGCTGTTGCCCCACGGCATACTCTGGACACTCTATACAACGCTTGCAAATTTACGACTACATAAGCAAATGACGTTTGCAACAGCCCTACTAAATTTTAGGCACACATTTGCGCGTGTACATTTAGTATGGTTGCTTGCATGTCGTGGTTATCAATCAAATAGGCGAAAAGTGCGCCGATTACGCGCCAGCCCTCGGTACAGTGCCAATGATGTCTACGATAAAAGGCGGAGTGGCCGTTCTATACGTTTGTACTATTACTTATTCTGTGCCCGCGGCAAGTATCTTATGTATTTTTCATAAAAAACTTTGACCCCCTTTTCAGCAATTTGGGGTTTTTTTTTGAGAAAAAAGGAGCCTATGTTTGACTCCGGGTCTTCAACTATATCCATACCAAATTTCCTCAAAATAGGTCCAGCAATTAAGTCGTGTAAACGTGACAGACAGACAGAGTTTTATCAAATACTAGCTTTTGCCCGCGGCTTCGCCCGCGTGAATTTCCCACGGGAACAGTGCTTTTTCCCGGGATAAAAAGTAGCCTATGTGCTATTCCAGGTCATTATCTACCTCTGTACCAAATTTCATCGAAATCCGTCCAGTAGATTTTGCGTGATTGAGTAACAAACATCCTCACAAACTCACATCCAAACTTTCGCATTTATAATATTAGTATTAGTATAGATATAGATTTGGGTTCAGAATATTTTTCAGAATCCACTGATACCGAATTTACCCATGAAGGTTTATTTGTTTTTCATAAAAAACTTTGACCCCCTTTTCAGCAATTTGGGGTTTTTTTTTGAGAAAAAAGGAGCCTATGTTTGACTCCGGGTCTTCAACTATATCCATACCAAATTTCCTCAAAATAGGTCCAGCAATTAAGTCGTGTAAACGTGACAGACAGACAGAGTTTTATCAAATATACGGTTTATTTATTAGGCACCACAGTCGGGAACGTTGTCCGCAATGTTGGCAGCGTTTTCGGGAACAATCACTGCCGGGAATACTGTCTGTTATGTTGGCACTATTTCTTGGTTCGTTATACAGATTTATTAATCAAACTTACCCTATTCAACTCATCAACAGTGGAAATAAACCCGAACGCGCCATTGAGCACATTTGCAAACATGAAGGCATCCATTTCGGTGAACTTCTCTAAGACTCTGTCAAAGTTCTCTATGAGAAAGTTCTGAGCGATGCGAGTGCCCACTGAGGATTCCACGCTCCACACAGCCACGGAGTATTGCTTGGGGATTTCTGTTAGGCTTTTTTCTAGCAAGCTGGAAAAAAAAAATAAAGAGTTTTTTTTACGAAACTTTCCTTTTTAACCTAAAAGCAGAGGTGTTATACGCACACGCGAACTTTTTTCACGTCACTTACTTCATCGATCCGATCGTTGTTTTTTTTTATTTTATCAACCGACTTCCCAAAAAAGGAGGAGGTTATATGTTTCGATGTATGTATGTTTTTTTTTTATGTATGTTCGCCGATTTCTCCGCCTACAGTGGACTGATTTCCGAAATTGTTTTTTTATTCGTAATGATATATACCCAAGTTGGTTGGACACACGACCGGAACGTCAACAAGTAAACATCTGTTACGAACTCGCTCTGATTGATTCCAAAAACAGTACCGTAAACTGCTGCAACTTATCCAACTACACACAAATTTGCCTATTTCATTTGAATTACGATATATCGCATTCGCTTGCTTTATTCTCGTTTTCTACCATTCTGTAGTAACTATTCATTATTTGGGCAACATATTTTTCATTTTTTATAATTGTAACTCCATTAATACTCTGTCAGTTGTGCGACAAAGATCGGTGGGTGAGGCAGCATTTTTTTTGCGCTCCAAAACTTTTGAATTTTAACTATGAAAGAGCTGTGTTTTCGCACAGGATTAACTGCCTAAGGTGGGATAATATTGTCTTCTTCTAGTATTACTTGTTTTTTTACGCAAAAGACTGTTTTTTATCAAAAAAAACTTAGAAGGCAATCATGTGTAGTGTTTTGAAAACTTGAGTGACATAACTTTGCCTGGGTCTAGGGTTGTCAAATTTTGTTAACTAGCTTTTACTCGCAGCTTTACTCGCGTGAATCTCGCTTACATTATGCTTAAAAAAATATTTTAGAATTTGTTTCCTCAAGTTATATTAGAAGTGCTCGTTGTAAATGTGTAAAATAATATTCAAATATTTTTTGTAGAAATAATTGTAAAAGAGATTATACACTTTGTATGCTTTTCTTTTATACTACAATCAAAAATTAAGTTTAATAATATTTGTTGACTAAAATGATGAGACATTATTACCAAGAAGCATTAAAATTGTATTTTTTAATGAAAGGAGCCATCTGGTTTTTTTCTTTTATAAAAAAGTATTAATAATAATCTGTATTATTTTGGACAACCCTATAGTCAACGACATTTTTGTATGGAAAGTCTGTAGAACCTGCTACAACTTGGCCTAGTAGCTGTAATAAAAAAAATATACAGTATATTGCACTGATTAAATTGGCAGGGACAAGTAGGCTGTCTCATGTCTATGAAAAAAAATTAACGGAAACGATAAGTACAATAAGTATCGAATTATCCTTCTAGGCAAACTTGTGTCTTTTACATACAACTTTGCCTACGACTTTAAGCCCTTGTAATTTAGAAAATTGGTGGAAATTAATAAGATTTGGGGTCTCAATAGTAAGCCAATATGCTTGTCTTCTATTTAAAAACAATTGAGAGTCAAAATTGTGAATAGGTTCCGAGAAAATCGCAAAAAACGTCAAATTCCGTGCAAAGTTGCAGCAGTTTACGGTATTGAGATAATATAGTAATAATAATTTGTATACCAAACGAATCCTGGTGGAAGTGGCTCTTGTGTGAAATAATAAGATATATTTTTTTGTGATTTTTAACAGTGTAATTAAAGAAATACTTTATCTCTAAAAATCATAACATTTTATTAAAGTGCGGGTCAGTGACCGGATCGTCGACCAATCAGCTGTTTTCTTTTAACGAAATCGACGTTACTGTGAACCGTAACTGCGAATTGCCGACCTACAACTGTGCGCCTTATATACAGCGTTTAAGGTTTATATTACAAGAATGGCAAATAATGAATTAAAATGTGACGGTTGCCAAAATGTTATTCCTGTAAATCTTACTATGACCTTTTATGTGCAAATGTCTCAGAACAAAGGTTCTATAATGCTATGACACAGGAACATAAACAAATGTGGAAATGTGTGCAATGTTACAGCAATGAACCTAAACAAGACAACAAAAATACACCTGTTCGCGGGGGTAGTGATTTTGTTACTTTAAAACGGGGGACGTGCACTGATTTAAGCCTTGATGAGAATCTATCCTTATGTTATGAACAAGTACACTCACATAATGATACGGCACATGATTCTACATTAGGAATGACAGACTTACAGTTGTATGCAGCAGAGACACGGCAGCTTCGGGAGGAGATAAAAAAAAGACATCCAACATAGGGAACAGATGAGGTGTGAATTCCAGGCGATGATGTTACAGATGCAAAGCTTATCCATTTCAATCACTAACATCACTTCCAGACTTGATAGCTGTGATAAGCATATTGATGAAATGAGCAGCCGTCTTGAGGTCGTAGAACGCCGCCTGGATTCTGGTGTGCCCCAATTACCGGATAGTTCACTAGCTGAGACTATCTCGCAGCTTAAGTCCGAGATTAATGACCGCGACCAAGATATGCTACTAAATGATATAGAAATTTCCTGTATCCCCGAGCAAAAGGGAGAAAATGTTGTTCATATAGTGGCTACATTGGGACAAAGAATCGGCGTAACTCTCGCGGAGCAGGATGTGGTCAGCGCTAAGCGGGTGGGGCGGGCTCCCGGAATCGAGGAGTCGTCTTCCACTCGTCCCCGCGTCATCGTGGTCAGCCTGGCGCGACGAGCAGCTCGTGACCAGATGCTGCAGGCGGCGCGTGTGCGCCGAGGAGTCACGACCACAGAACATATAAAAGAGGTTAGAAAGGAGTTGTGGGCGGGGCCGGCGCGCCAAGCATGCGAGCGACCGCTCGTATCTTTACAAAAACACGTGACCGCGCCGTTTAGTCGCTCGCGAACTCTAGCGGAGTAAGTATTGCGAAGCGCTGCTACAAAATTGTACGAAAATGCCTTCATGTGCGGTAATTACTTGTCGAGCGAAAAGCCAAGAGCTTAATATAAACAAAGGATGCGTTTCTTATCATCGGTAAGTAAAAGAACCTCTAGTAAATACGATATTTTAGTCAAAATCTTTCAAAGGTCATTAAAATATTTTTTTTTCTCCAAAAAATATACATTGCTGTCTGCATGCGTTCGTTATTTTTGCAACGTCAAACGTACCGCGTAGTGGAGTGCGCGGCAACAACGTGGCATTAGCTCTAGTGCTGGGCGTAGTGAGAGACGATATTTATCGATATCGTCTTTCAAAGTCATATATTTATAAATGTTATAAATTAATGTTAATGTGGAAAGACTAAATTAAGTAATGCGAATAATTATTATTATAACAAGCTTTTATTTAACTTGCAATATATGTATGTATATATGTATGTTTGTCCGGGTGGTATCTTGCAACTGAATTTTCAAAACCAGTTATCTTTTGAAACTGTTATACGTCAGTACACGAATAGATTGAAAGATTTAGAAAAAAATATATTTTAGTCGCGAAAATATTACGGCATTTTGTTGGCAGTACATTGTTTGATGATATATCATTTCATCAATTTGGTGAATTCCCAACATCGAACCATGTAACGGATCTAACTAAAGTCGTTATTGAGAAATATTTAAACATTCGCTTACACTTTTTACTAAAAAATTCTTTAGAAAAACAAACCAAGCGACTACTTCTTAATAAATATATCTTGTTCCAAGGTCAATAAATATAATATTGTAAGAAATGTAATTTGTTTTATTTTCCATTTTATTATATCACTTTTGTATGTAACAGTATTGTTGTTTGAATTGTGTTATTGTTTAATAACAAAATTCAATATCGATAATTAAGTCATTTAAAGTTTAGTCAAGCACTAGCGTAGTTTACAAACACAATCACACTAATTGTACATCGATTGCGTGCTTGCGTATGATTGGTTCAGTTTGAAATTACGTGATGACGTGGCGCTATGATTGGCTAGATTGGAAATTGCAAGAGTGTGCGAAGCTTCGTACTCATTATGGCAAATGTGTGGTAACGGTGAAAGGTGGGGCGGATTAGGCGACACTGGTTCTCATAGAAACGGTGCAATATAGCCATTCTAACCTCTTTTATATGTTCTGTGGTCACGACGGAGGGCACTGGGTTGCCTGGCACACCCGCGCGATTTTATGTTAATGAGCGTTTGACCCGTTACAACAGGCAACTATTCCAACAGGCACGGGAGCTGAAGAAAAAGCAAGGCTGGCGATTTGTCTGGACTCGTGACGGTCGCATCTATGCCCGGCAGCACGCGGGCGCTGATGCGCCCAGGCATCGCATACGGAATGAGGAAGAACTCAAACATGTTTTTCACTGCGGCTGAATTAGTTCCTAAAACCGGCAAATATTGTCCTGTCTCATTGTATTGTAGTTGTGCACCTTATGTAATTTGATTTTTATACCGGATCGAAACTATGATTAAAATATTTTTTCTCCTCGTATTTAATGCTAATTTATCTAGTTATTTTTTAGTATTTATGCATAAAAACGTTGTAAAGTCCTATAAGTTTTGGTCGCACAGTGTCTTTGTCTCATATGAAGCTAATATAAATAATTGCACGATACTTCGCTTGGTTATCTCCACTGATTATGTAATTGATCAATTTACACTAGCACTACCTTACGGTGTCATCGCGAGCGCGTCACTGATCGACGCATTGCAGATGCAAGGTGCGATTCTTATCGCTGCAAACCGGTTTGTTAGCGAGCTGTTAACTGCCATACATTACATTTTTGAAAGGCGAAAAGTAACAAAATTAATGAGATGCAATGCTTTGTTAAATATTATAACACACAATTTAATTTTACATAAATTAATGTCACCTATTTATCTTACTATACATAGAATATTTGTATTTATTTATCGCATTATTTGGCGTCATCTAACAGTTTTAAAATTACTCTTAAATAATTGGTAATCTGTATAAAAGATTACCTTTAGTTTCGTTATTAAGTTTATTCAACGGAAAAACCTCACCGTAGGACTGTTAAATCCTGGTTCACTCGGTAATCGGCGTCGGCATGATGAATTACGGGTAGCTATGGAGCGGCATGCAGTGGATGTGCTGGCCATTAATGAGACTTGGCTCAATGAAGACGAGGATGCGCGCGCTCCTGCAGTGCCCGGCTTCAGGCTGCGACACGTGCCCCGTTCTGTGCTTGCTCCTCGCGACGGTGGAGGCGGAGTCGGTTTTTACATTCGGCGCGGTATAAATGCGCGCACCCTAGAGCATCCATATTGTCAACATGTAGAACAAATGTGGATCAGTATGAAAGTGAATGGTTGTAGAGTGGCTATTGGTACTGCTTACCGTCCCCAGTGGATGAAAGTCGATACTTTCATAAATGCAATGACCGAGTCAATATGTTCCTTGTCACGATTTGATCACATAGTTTTGGTTGGAGATTTTAACATAAACCTACTTATTCCTACTCAATGGGACTCAAGAATACTTCTGAATTTTATTGATTGTATGAATCTTCATCAATATGTTGAAGAGGCAACACATTTCACAGACCACTCAGCTAAACTACTGGACGTTGTTTGCAGCAGCACCAAGGTCATAAATCTTGCAGTGGATTACGTGCCAGAATTAAGTCATCATGCTTTTATTTCTTTTGAACTAAATGTAAAAAAGCCTAAAATAAAGCCACGCTGGATAACATATCGACCTCTTAAAGATATTAATATTGAGGACTTTAATGATGCTGTGAACACCATACAATGGGAACAATTATTGTGCGACAATGTTAATGATTCGGTTGCCGCCTTCACTAGCCAAATAAATGCTCTGTTTGATCTTTATGCTCCTGTTAAAACTATTCGCGTTAAAGAACAAAGTTATCCCTGGATAACGCAAACTATAAAGGACATGATGCGGTTAAGAGACGAGGCGCACTCCAGAAGCCGTGAAACTGGGTTAGATCAGGATAAAGCTAGCTACAAGGAATTAAAGAAAATTGTTGAAGTGGCCTTCCAGAGCGAAAAAACTGCTTACTATCGTTACACAATAGATCAAAATCTGAGAAATTCTCGTGTCCTTTGGAAAAATATAAAACGTCATATTGATTTCAAAAAACAGCATATTGACTTACCCCATAATATTTGTGATCCTGATCTTATTAATAAACATTTCCTTGATGTCCCTAATAATAATTGTTCAATAAATATAGAAAAATTAACTTACTTCTGGTTTAATAGATTTGGTTCTTCCGTATTTAGTCTGAAGGCAGTGGATGAGGAAACTGTATTCGATACAATCAAACAAATTACCACTAATGCTCAAGGCGTGGACGGTATTTCATTGGACATGGTCATTCTCACCCTACCACGTACATTACCTACGATTACAGCTATTGTAAATATGTCTCTTGCGCATGGTGTTTTTCCAGATCTATGGAAAAATGCCATAGTTAAGCCACTCCCGAAAGTCAGTAATCCTAAAGGCTATAATGACCTTCGCGCAGTTAGTATTTTGCCATTTATGTCTAAGATAATAGAAAAAATCGTTTGTAGACAATTGGTGGAATATTTGACTAAGAATAATATTTTACCTGCTAAGCAATCCGGTTTTCGTGCTGGTAGGAGTACAGCCACTGCACTTTTGGATGTGATCGATGACATATTGACTGGAAGGGATGTGGGTGAGGGTTCTATTCTTGTTTTACTAGATTATTCACGTGCTTTTGATACAATCAACCACACGTTGCTCATGGCTAAACTGGTATACTACGGTTTTGATTCTCTGACAATAAAATGGTTTTCCAATTATTTATCTAATCGTTGTCAACAAGTTGAGATTGGCTGGGGAGACGGTACTAAATTAGTTTCGAAGAATGAGCCTGTAAATAAGGGTGTTCCTTAGGGATCAATATTGGGGCCTATACTGTTCATATTATATACCGCAGATTTGCCAAATTATATTGGTAGCAGCGAACATCATCTTTACGCGGATGACCTCCAAATTTATCAGACATTTAAGCCGTGCAACACCATAACCGCAGTTGAAAATATAAACAGGGATCTTGAACGCGTCGCTGAGTGGTCAGCTGAAAATGGTCTTGTGCTTAATCCAAGCAAAACAAAATATTTGATCTTAGGTACTAAAGCTACGACCTCTAGCATAAAAAGTCATAAACCTGTAATAAAGTTAAATGACACCCAAATACAGGAGGTTTCTGAAGCCAAAAATCTTGGTGTCGTAATGGACAGTAATCTGCAATTCGAAAAACATGTCATTGACACTATCAGAAACTGTTATTACAGACTGAAGGTTTTATACCAAATCCGTGAGCACTTAAGCATTGAATCTCGTATCTGCTTGTGCGAGTCGCTAATATTATTATTATCGAAACTTAACTATGCTGATGTGGTGATTGGAGGATGTTTGTTGGTCCGTACAAAGAAGCTTATTCAGCGCTTACAGAATTCTTGTGCTCGATTCTGTTTTCAAATTCCTAGAAGAGCTCATATAACACCATATCTGAACCAAAACAATCTTCTTAATATGGAATCTAGACGCACTCTTCACCTGGCATCATTACTCTTTGGTGTTATTAAGAACAAAAGTCCATCGTATTTATTTAACAAATTAAAATTTACCAATAGAACTAGAGGGCCTAACCGCTTAATCTGTCCTAGATGTAGAACTGCTGCGTTTCGTGGCAGTTTCAAATACGCTGCAACGAAATGTTGGAATAACATTCCACCTCCTATGAGACAATGTTTAAATATTAAAACGTTTAAAATTAAATTCAAAAAATATATTTTAGATGCTCAAAAGTCGCAATAGTGCAGCGTTGCGTTATGTACTAACTCCCTTCCTTACTAATTTTATGAAGGTATATATACCTAAATTATAATTTAGTTTACAACATATATATACTCGTATGTGTAATTGTGCAAAAAATATATATACATATTATAAACTAGCTGTCGCCCGCGGCTTCGCCCGCGTGAGTTTCGCTTAGATGAAAAATCTCTCTTGGAGCTTTTCATCAGATGTTCCAGATCTTCAATTTTTATACGTCAGCAGAAAATGCTCATCAGGTTGAACGATTTTTGCTAAGGCGCCATTTCCATATATGTTATAGTGTAGCTGGTCTCTTGGAGCTTTTCATCAGATGTTCCAGATCTTAAATTTTTATACGTCAGCAGAAAATGCTCATCAGGTTGAACGATTTTTGTTAAGGCACCATTTCCATATTACTTATAGTTTAGCTGTTCCATTATGGTTCTTCATCAGGTGTTCCAGTTTTCAAAATGAATTATAGCCTATATGTTGCCCAGGCTTAATAGCTATACAACAAAAAAAGTTTCATTCAAATCCGTCCAGTAGTTTTTGCGTGAAACGCGTACATACATACAGACAGACAGACAGACAGACAGACAGACAGACAAGAAATTCAAAAAAATTTTTTTTGCTTTCTATTATTCTTTTTAGGTCTCCCTCTATCTATTTCAGTCAAAAATATTAAATGTACAGACAAAATATTTTTACTGTTTTATTATATGTATAGATTGTGTGTTATTTCTGTGTAAATGGTGGAGATGGTGAAGCGTCGCCTCTGATTGATAGTTTTACAAGTGTGGCGTTCATTTTGTATGTGTTTTGTATTTGTATTTGTTTTAATTTATGTTATTTTTAATGGTGCCCTCGGAAGATCAGCGTTGTGGTTTCTACTGCAACAATATGCTGAGACCCCCTCAGCATATTGTTGCAGTAGAATACTTTTTGATATTACACAAATATTATGTATCTATTTTGTAAAAGATTTATGTTATTGTTCTCTTTGTTTGTGAAATGTCAAATAAACAAATTTTCTTTCTTTCTTCTTCTTTCTTGGTCCCATTTTAAACACGTCTAAATCTGTTCGGTAATTTTAAAGATACCTAACAAAATATAAAAATACCAACATTGCATTATAGAGCAAAAGCCCGCGATAGCATGCCCTTCCTTATTTTATTAAAACTAAAGATTTTTTGTGTATGTTCCCAACATAGAAATAGCGATTAGCGACTATAAAAGTTGGATCATGATTACTTAGGCAGATTATTTGTAGAAATAACATTTAAAGTGGTAACTCAATTTCCTTAGTAAAGTTTTTTAAAGATTTTATTCCTAATAATATAAGAAATCAAGCCATCCATTGCCAAGCAATTGGTGCAGATATAAACCCCTGTTAGACATTGTAACTTTACTAAATTATAGTTATATTTGTTTTATTATAAAAGATGAATTTAATATTACTTTGGAAGGCCCCAAGGGTGCTTTTTACACCTATAAAAATCATCCTTGCTATCCATATTACCTGCATAAGCAACTAAGATCCAAATTTCATACCTAGTCGCTAATATTTTTTATCCGTATATACCACGCAGAGAAACATTCAGCATTTTTAAAATAAGGAAGGTTTGGTCATCGCGTGCTCACGGTCTATTTATGTGCCAAAAATAATAGACCATTTGACATGTTCTGACATTTCAAATCAAACTGACATTAAAAGTTTCGAATTCTTAATTCTTTATTTTCGGCCACCAGTAAAAGAAAAGTTTAAGTTTTTATTAAAGAAAATGAAGAGGTGTAGAAGCACTAAAAATGATAAAATAAAACTTTTTTTCAAAAAAGTGAACCGACTTCCATCATAAAACTTAAAATCATAAAATAACAATAAAGAAAAATGTATTAGCATGCTATCTACTGAATGAGGTGAAGTCGGTGCCAAATTGAATATTAAATAATCTAAATTAACATTAGAATCATGTATATTATTCATTATACAAAATGCCTAGCTAAACAATTACATAGTCCTGCACTTGGCACCGACTTCACCTCATTCAGTAGGTAGCATGCTAATACATTTTTCTTTATTGTTATTTTATGATTTTAAGTTTTATGATGGAAGTCGGTTCACTTTTTTGAAAAAAAGTTTTATTAAAGATGGGTTTGCTCTTGTTTTATAAATGGAGGAAAATAATAATAAAAAAACATCAATCAACAAACAACCTCTGCAGACATTGTAAAAATAAAATAGTTTTCTGACCTATCTACATTCCTACATAACATACTACTAAGACCTACCCTAGGTTTATTTGAAACGTCATTTGTTCACAAAAGTAGAGTAGGTACCTAATAAACAGGCACATATGGCACACCTAACGGTAATTAAATATTTAGATTAATATATTGTTTAAAAGTTCACAACCCTTACTTCACCAGAAAAGGTAAGCGTTATGCGATAGAAAGAGATGGAACGTTTAGGTGAATATAACGGTAGGTTATTAGCGTTGTGCGATCTGAATTGCACTTAATTGTATCGTAGCGAGGGTCGTTATTCCTTTAAATGATTTTTCGGAGTGTTCCTTCTGTACTTGTACTATTATGTATTCTGTGACCTAACGGAAAAGTTTTATATAAATTGATTGATTGATGATTGATTTCAACTTACGTGGTGATAAGCCCCTCTTCCCTGGTGGAAGGCAGACTATTGATGAGCAAACTCATGACATTGGGATCCGTAGAGTTCATGAACTCGTTCCATATGATGTCGAACTCGCGCCGAGTGCCGTGTTTCAAGGCCACGTTGTACACTAGGGAGCGGAGGTAGCTTGGGATTCTGAAGCAAATTAATACTTTAGGGTTTTTTCTAATTATCGTTAACACCTAACAACAGTAGCGGATTTAGGGGAGGCACGGGGGCACGTGCCCCCCCCAGACTGCTTTTTTGTAACTACTGTGGAGGGAAATTCAATGACAGTGCATATCAAATTAAGAAATAACAGAAACGTTTTTTGTGTACCTACTGTGGAGAGAAAATTCCATTTTTTCTGCCCATCTGGTTTATTTCTAGATTTTTTGCAAACATGCATATTCCGCCAAGGTCCTTGTCCCCCCCAGAAAAAAATCTTTGATCCGCCGTTGCCTAACAAAGTATAAAACTATGGCCAAACTCTCTTAAAAGTCGTTGCGATATCGTGGCGACAAACAATATATAATCCCATGCTTTTGAATATTGTCTGACCGCACTCTGCAAGTCGTCAAAGACACGTGATCTAGTCGCCACCTTTAAAGCCCGTTAGTCGTTAAGTCATTAAAATGTCTGACTGCAGATATAGATACAGTATCAGATCTTTACCCCTTACGGGGTGGACGGAGTCAAGAGTCGTAGTCTGACTGCAATCTATAACTCTATAACTTACTCGAAAAGAATGAATATAAATTGAAACCAAACCCAAAGACGACAAGGAAATTTCGAGCCATTTCTCGAAATTTCGTTGTCGTTTGGTTTGGTAAGCCCGTAGTTTGTTCAAAAATAAATAAACAATGAATAAAAAGAAGAACGAACGATAATTGGCCCGAAGGAATTGGTAGCAAGAACTGGATGCGATGGCCCAGGTTAGAGAAGGTTGACGTAGACAAAAGGAGGCTTATACGGTAGCAGTGTGCCATGGAAAGCTACTGATGAATGGAAAGAACGAATAAAATGATAAACTTACGGATTTTCGCCCAAATCTTTCTTGGAAAGCCACTTCTCAAACTCGCTCTTAGCCCAGTCTAGGCATCTCGGAGACTCCATGAAACACTCCCACATCACTAGATTCTCTATCAAAAACGCTTCGTTGTCGTCCTTGGGTTTGTTCAGCCCGTAGTTGAGACGGGACAGTTGCGTTTTTAGAAGAATTCTCATGTAATCCTGGAAGGAAATATACATAAATAGATGGATAACACTCAACGGGCCATACTTAGGACTAAGCTTGTGTAACACACTTGACCAAAACATAGAATATATCAAAAGAACGCAGATAAATATCTGTAAAAACAAATTTGTTTTTCGGTCATGGACAATTTTATATTTTTTAAACATTCATTCTTTTTTCTTCTTCGATCAGTTTTCACAGATAGTTGTGTACGGTTCTGGGTACGATTCCACTAGCACGGGCAAATTCAACTCAATCATGCAAAATCTACTGGATACGGATTTTGATGAAATTTGATACACGGGTAGATAATACTGGGAATAGCACATAGGGTACTTTTTATCCCAAATTCGCGAAGCCCCGGGGCGCAGTTCGTAAATTTATGATAATTTTAAAAAGGAATAGAATCTCAAGTATCAAATTATTCATGAATCAATCTGTTCCAAGCTATCTTCCCTTTATAAGGCAATAGGTATGTTCAAAAATTGTTCGTGAATCTTCTTACCGATGTATATGGTCACAGGCTAATTATTAAAAAATAAAAACACGACTGACAACTCACATAGCCTATGTCACTCGAAGGAATGCAGAAATTTAAAAACACCTCTCACATCAAAATCTGTTAAGCCAATCAGGACTTATGGTGGAATAAAGAAACTTACATACCTACATTAACCCTAAAAGCATAACACTCCTATCTTGGTCAGTCGTGTAAACATTTGATAGGAATTTAGATACCAAATTTTTAATCTTTACCTGAAAATACACATATCCAGACGTACTCTTCAAATTGTGTCTCAAAAACGCCATATTATTAAGCAGCAAGTCCCAAACGATCTTAGAGTCTTCCCCATCTATGACACAAGTGGTCAATCCTAGCGCATAGCTGTATTCCAGTTGGTCAACTTTGGCCAGGTTGAAAGCGTCGTCAATGAGCTGAGCTTTCGTGATGGGAGCTTTCACTTGGCCGGATTTGAGAGCTTGGTTTAGAAGCTCCCAGTTGTTTTTGTCGTAATTAACGCGGTAATAGCCTGGAATAACAAGCTAATTTGTTAAAAAATAAAAAACACGACTGACAACTCACATAGCCTATGTCACTTGGAAGAATGCAAGAAATCTAACAATACCCTTCACATCAAAATCTGTTATGCCGGTTAGGACTTATGGTGGAATAAATAAACTTTCATACATACATACATATTTACATACATGAACCCTGAAAACATAACACTCCTTTTTTGGTCAGTCGTGTAAAAAGGTATTACTTTTTTCGAAAATAATTTGCTTACTAGTTGAAATTATTCCCGTGGGAACTACTAATGTACTATAAATTCAAAGTTTGAAATTAAGTTTTTTTAAAGAAAGAAAGAAAATAAGTTTATTGGCCAAACACAAATTGTGACAAAGTAGACACAAAAGAAAAACTTATTTATAAATTTTTAAAGTTTGTTAGGTACTCAATTACGCAAAATCTACTATAGGCCCCGCCACAACATATATATATAGAATATAAGTACATCATGATCTTATTTTCTGCACCTTCCTAGCGGCTACTTTAGGTAGTAATAGGATGTACTCAATTACTTACATAAGTGTATGTACCAAGAAAGAATGATACGAATTCTTATTGGATGTATAAAATCAATAAACTTTACATAATAAAATAAATAATTACATAATGAAAACATGTAATTATTTTATACGGGCTCGTGGCGGGGCCTTTAGGCCAATTTCGATGAAATTTGGTACACGGGTAGTAAAATACCAGAAACAACACATAGGGTACTTTTCATCCCAAAATTCCCACGTAAGCAAGGCCCCGGGGCACAGATAGTATATAACATAATCAACTTACCAACAGCATCCACATTGACATAAAGCGCTTGCTCCTTATCCACCGGCAAAGCGAAACTCTTTGAGCGTTCCTTCAGCCAAATCTTCGGCTTAGTAGTCCAGTTTGCAAGGGGGGCGTCCATGGTCGTGTAGCTTATGGGGATCTGCCACAGTTGGTCTACCATGCTTTGGTAGGGGGATTTGGAGCTTGTGAAGAGACGCTGGAAGGAAAACTTTTATTTTAACACAAACATACATACATAGATTCACGTCTTTATATAGGTCTAGACAAGCGTAAGAATTACTAACATAACGTCAAAGTCAATTTTTTTATTAAAACTTGGCCTTCAAAGAAGGCTCTTTTTCACGTCGATAACTAATTATTTAATCGTAATATCTTATGTCTCAAAGCTACAAACTACTAGCATTTCGGAACGACCACTGCTGAGAAGAAATGCCGAAAGAAACTCATGAAACAGTCTTGGTCGCCTAACATATGGATCTTAGTTATGTGATAATAAAATATTTTTATTTAATTTATCTCTTAAGGGGTAGACAGAGCCAAGAGTCGTGAGACTCGAAGTCTATGCTTAGCTGAATAGTGGGCTTTCTGATGGCATGGAGATTCAGATATAATGACAGGTTGCTAGCCCATCGCCTATCAGTATTTTAACACGGGAATATCTGAAACAATTCTTGTAGAGAGAGAGAAAGAAGTACTTAGCTGTAGACATAGCTTGTATTTTAACGGATCTTATAACATGGGATTCAAAATATCGGCATATCTAAAACACTTATTTTAGAGGGAGAGAAAGAGACGCAGCTGTAGAGAAAGAAAGAGAAAACTAAACTGATTGAACTTGACTTCTTCAATAAGAAGACTCTTATAAAGTCATTGAACTTTAAAATAAAGATGCCGTAGAGAAAGATACAGATAAGGAAAGAGAATACTAACTTTATTGAACTCTGATAACGAGGCAGAAATATAGAGAGATAAATAATGAAAACAAGCCAATCGCAAAGAGCAGTACCTATAGACCATAAAGCTTCAAAGATTTTCCCTTACTAGAGAGATAGTATAGGCCAAATCCTATTGTTTTCTGCGTGAGCAGAAAAATCATAAACAAGATAGAATCATTGGCACAGCCGACACTCGCACATAAAAATATCATAATCAACAGATTCATTAAAATATGTAGTTCATTTGTTACCTACATGTAAATAGTTTCAAGTAATGTATAAAGTTCTAACACAAAATAAAAATGCAAACAGGCCTTAAATATCTTATTTATCTTCTATTTTATTATAATCGAAATTAAATACTTAAAAAACAGCATGATTAATGATTGAAAAGTTTGCACGTCTCATCACTATCGAATTTAACTGTCAAAAGATGCACCGACGTGTCACGATTTGCGAATCATAGGCTCGGTCTATACTATACTAGGGAACGATTCAATAGTCTAGGCTATAGACAGAGAAGTAGCTGTAAAGAGAGAGAGAGAGAGAGAGAAAAAGGAAAGAGACAACAAACCTGGTTGAACTCGACCTCTCCAGTGAGATAATCCCTCTTAACATTGAGCACCGGGTACCCCGCCTGTCTCGTCCATGTGTTCATGAACTGTACCAGGGAAAGGTCACTGAACTCTGTCAAAGACACCGTAATAATAGAAAGAGATAGAGAGAGAAAGGAAAAGAGACAACAAACCTGATTGAACTCGACCTCTCCAGTGAGATAATCCCTCTTAACATTGAGCACCGGGTACCCCGCCTGTCTCGTCCATGTGTTCATGAACTGTACCAGGGAAAGGTCACTGAACTCTGTCAAAGACACCGTAATAATAGAAAGAGATAGAGAGAGAAAGGAAAGAGACAACAAACCTGATTGAACTCGACCTCTCCAGTGAGATAATCCCTCTTAACATTGAGCACCGGGTACCCCGCCTGTCTCGTCCATGTGTTCATGAACTGTACCAGGGAAAGGTCACTGAAATCTGTCAAAGACACCGTAATAATAGAAAGAGATAGAGAGAGAAAGGAAAGAGACAACAAACCTGATTGAACTCGACCTCTCCAGTGAGATAATCCCTCTTAACATTGAGCACCGGGTACCCCGCCTGTCTCGTCCATGTGTTCATGAACTGTACCAGGGAAAGGTCACTGAACTCTGTCAAAGACACCGTAATAATAGAAAGAGATAGAGAGAGAAAGGAAAGAGACAACAAACCTGATTGAACTCGACCTCTCCAGTGAGATAATCCCTCTTAACATTGAGCACCGGGTACCCGCCTGTCTCGTCCATGTGTTCATGAACTGTACCAGGGAAAGGTCACTGAACTCTGTCAAAGACACCGTAATAATAGAAAGAGATAGAGAGAGAAAGGAAAGAGACAACAAACCTGGTTGAACTCGACCTCTCCAGTGAGATAATCCCTCTTAACATTCAGCACCAGGTACCCCGCCTGTCTCGTCCATGTGTTCATGAACTGTACCAGGGAAAGGTCACTGAACTCTGTCAAAGACACCGTAATAATAGAAAGAGATAGAGAGAGAAAGGAAAGAGACAACAAACCTGATTGAACTCGACCTCTCCAGTGAGATAATCCCTCTTAACATTGAGCACCGGGTACCCCGCCTGTCTCGTCCATGTGTTCATGAACTGTACCAGGGAAAGGTCACTGAACTCTGTCAAAGACACCGTAATAATAGAAAGAGATAGAGAGAGAAAGGAAAGAGACAACAAACCTGATTGAACTCGACCTCTCCAGTGAGATAATCCTCTTAACATTGAGCACCGGGTACCCCGCCTGTCTCGTCCATGTGTTCATGAACTGTACCAGGGAAAGGTCACTGAAATCTGTCAAAGACACCGTAATAATAGAAAGAGATAGAGAGAGAAAGGAAAGAGACAACAAACCTGATTGAACTCGACCTCTCCAGTGAGATAATCCCTCTTAACATTGAGCACCGGGTACCCCGCCTGTCTCGTCCATGTGTTCATGAACTGTACCAGGGAAAGGTCACTGAACTCTGTCAAAGACACCGTAATAATAGAAAGAGATAGAGAGAGAAAGGAAAGAGACAACAAACCTGATTGAACTCGACCTCTCCAGTGAGATAATCCCTCTTAACATTGAGCACCGGGTACCCCGCCTGTCTCGTCCATGTGTTCATGAACTGTACCAGGGAAAGGTCACTGAACTCTGTCAAAGACACCGTAATAATAGAAAGAGATAGAGAGAGAAAGGAAAGAGACAACAAACCTGATTGAACTCGACCTCTCCAGTGAGATAATCCCTCTTAACATTGAGCACCGGGTACCCCGCCTGTCTCGTCCATGTGTTCATGAACTGTACCAGGGAAAGGTTACTGAACTCTGTCAAAGACACCGTAGTCATAGAAAGAGAGAGAGAGAGAGAGATAAAGGAAAGAGACAACAAACCTGATTGAACTCGACCTCTCCAGTGAGATAATCCCTCTTAACATTGAGCACCGGGTACCCCGCCTGTCTCGTCCATGTGTTCATGAACTGTACCAGGGAAAGGTTACTGAACTCTGTCAAAGACACCGTAATAATAGAAAGAGAGAGAGAGAGAGAGATAAAGGAAAGAGACAACAAACCTGATTGAACTCGACCTCTCCAGTGAGATAATCCCTCTTAACATTGAGCACCGGGTACCCCGCCTGTCTCGTCCATGTGTTCATGAACTGTACCAGGGAAAGGTCATTGAACTCCGGTAAAGGCGCTGTGGCTGTCGACATGGCCTGCCATAGGTCGTTCTCTTCTGCATTTGTGTATTTCCTTAGAAAAGAAAATATGTGTTAGCCGACGCGCGACGATAGAAAATGTATTCTATCTTCTACTATAATAATATATAACTCGATAAAGAAATACTGCATGGACCGATATTCATTAAATTTGACATTCAGGTAAATAAAAACCTGGAAGAGAACATAGATACCTTTTTGCCCCGAATTTTAAAAGATCTATTCGTAAGCAAATGCACTTCTTGATCTCGGGTTATCGTCTATTTGAAGGATAAAAGATGGTAATTCTTAGATATTGGCATAAAACTTTAATACTCTTTCATTTGACATCAAATTTCAATGTGATAGCAAACTTTTTAGAATTCTATTGGAATGTAATATAATGTCCAACCTATTGTTTGTTAATAATCTGTTATTCATACATCGACATAAAAACATAATATATCAATACAATAAATATCTTTCAACTTAAATCATCACATTCCTCGAGAACATCACTTTCATTAAAGTCTGTAAACGTTCAACACCAAGCTCTAAAAACACTCTTTAGAGTCCTTGGAACTTAATGTGAAAGATCATAAACAATACAGAGTTTTACGATAGTTAAAGTTCAATATAGTTTAATTTTTTTATCTTCTGAATGTAAAAAAAATTTTAAGCACGTAATATTTTACAAATATCTTACCATTCTTGTAGATAATGCACCAATCCTTGTCTGAACAGGTCTTCACTGATCGTATGATTCAACATCCTGATGAGATTCGCTCCTTTCGTGTACGAGATTTCGTCGAACTTCTGCGATATCTCCGAGGCGTCGACAACCTTGCGGGACACTGGAGAAGTATTCTTCAGAGCGTCCGAGCGGAGAAGGTCCATTTTATCCCGGGTTAGAGATTCTAGCATGTTCCATTCGGGCTCAATCTGTAGGAGGAATTTTTGAGCCGCTTATGAAACTCTACTGGTATTTGCGCTGCAGCTTTATGCTGAGCAAGCAACCACTGCGACACTGCGTTAAAAGTTTTTGTTTTGTGTCTACCTTGCCGTAGTTTGTGTTTGGCCAATAATTCCACCTTGTCGTAGTTTGTGTTCGGCCAATATAATTATTTTCTTTCTTTCTTTCAAACAAAGGCAAATTACTTCAATAAATTAAAATCATTTTAGTAAAGACTTTTTCTCTTCTATATAGAGATTGTTTTTTATTAATTTTATAATATCGTGAAAAATATTGTGACAATTGATGTGTGTTTGTTTGTTACTCTATCGCGCAAAAGGTCCATCAGAGGCGAATGAAATTTGGTACACGGGAAAAATACCAGTAATAGCACATAGGGTGGTACATTTATCCTGAAATTCCCACGGGAGCGAAGCCCTGGGGCCAACTAGTATAGTATAATATAAGTGAAAATGTGTTAGAATGTATTACATCTCTGCCTGCCCAAAGGAGGAAAAAGGCGTGATATGTATGTTAGAATGGATGCTTGGATAATGTTACCACTTCATGCAAAAACTATCAAAATCATTTCGACGAAATTTGGTACACGGGTATAAAACCTGGAAATGTAGTTATAAAATGTCAAGTAACTCACATGATCAACACCAACATACTCGATGTAAGTCGCAAATCCCTCATTAAGCCACAGATCGGTCCACCAGTTCATAGTGACGAGGTTGCCGAACCACTGGTGCGCGAGCTCGTGCGCCACATCGATAGCCACGTTCTGGCGGTCGCGTGGTACACCGTCCGCGTCCGAGAATAGCAGAGTTGTTTCCCTATAGCGATGAAGAACGTGATTTACCGTAAATTAGTCCCTCTTACATGGAAAATACGCTGTTTAGCAATGTAACTGATATTTTTTAGGAATTTTGCAAAAAACCTAAACATTTTGGCGTTAGAGCGAATTGACCATATTTTGAAGACAAATAAGGATATTTTGCTAGCAGCATCATTATCAATATCATCGCATAAATTCGAACAGTAAGTCCACCAGTTCATAAAGACGAGGTTGCGAAACCACTGTTCCAAGTAAGTGTGCCACATCGATAGCCACGTTCTGGCGGTCGCGCGGTACACCGTCCACGTCCGAGAATAGCAAGGTTGTTTCCCTATAGCGATGAAGAATGTAATATACCGTAAATTAGTCCCTTTTACATGGAAAATACGCTATTTTGCAATCTAACTGATATTTTTAGGATTTCCACAAAAAACCTTATCTAACATTTTATGGTTATTGCAAATTTAAATGTGATGAAAAAATCCTAATAGTAACTTATATTATGAATGCGAAAGTGACTTTGTTTGTTTGATACCACTTCACGCTTTAACTACTGAACCAATCTTCCTGAAATTTCGCATACACATAGTTCAAAGTACTGAGAAGGATATACAGTACCTTTCATCACGGGAAAAAGCACTGATCCCGTGGGAAATTCACGTGGGCAAAGACGCTGGCTAAAGCTAGTTAAAGAATAAATTTACCTGAAAGTAATCAGCCCCCAATTCTCCATAGCACCACTCGAGAAATCAGGAATAGCAATCAGATCAATCTTCTCCAACGCATAAGGCACTCCGAAAACATCTTCGTAATACTTCAACAGTTCCGGTGTAATTTTTAATGCATAATTCGCTTTTTGGATCAATTCTGGCCTGGTCCATATTCTTATGGTCTTGGTAATGTTATCTTTGCTAATGTAACTGGTTTCGAGCGATTTGAAATCGGATATGACGTATGCTACTAGGTATGTGGACATATTGACAGATCTTTCAAAGTGTGTCCATTGCCAAGAGTTTTTTTCAGGCCTGTGGAAAAAAGAATTTCATTATCAGAATGAGAACAGAGCTTAAAAATATCAGTTTCTTTTGGGTTGTCTTTAAGACTGTCAATATACATTTTCACCATTCAGGTGCTAGTTCTAGAGATAAGCAAGTAGGTATAAAAAAATAAAAATCTTCAACTATATTAATTGTTTTGGGAATTTCGGAATGCTATCTTATGAATGTGGCTATTAGACTATACACAAAAAAGTTTTTCAAATACCACCATAGATCCCCCCCTCCCGAATGTAGTGCGAATTTTGTGAATTGTTAATTAGAGTATTTAGGACACATGTACCAAAACATACAGTTTTATTATATGAAAGTACTTATAGATTTTGGGTTGGCTTTAGAATGGATTAAACTCAAAAGCGACCTTGCTGAAAAAGGTAGAGTAGGTTGCGAAGGTTACTATACATAAACCAAAATGCGCAAGGCGAGCGAGCGAAGCGAGCGTGCCGCGGCAGCGGCCGCCGAAGCGCCAGAACCGACTTGGCTTCAAAATAAAAATGCATTTCAGATTATAATAAATCAATAATCAATAAATCTAATCCGAGATTATAATTCTAATATTATAATAATTCTAAGATTATAATTTTAGTAAATTTGTGAAACAAATTTACTAAAATTATAATCTGAACAACAGATTGAGTTCTCAAGGAAAGAGAACTCAATCTGTTGTAATTAAAAAAAATATTAAAAATCAGTTTAATCTATTCTAAAGCAACCCCTAGATTTTATTTATTTATTTTAATTCTTACATGTACACATATCATAACAGGTACACCTAATGCGATAGTGTGGAAACAACAAAGATAGATTAAATAATAAAATGTACTTACATATCCTCCTGAGTGGACACCTTCATATTAGAAAGCACGGTGAGATTCTTTGGATGTGCAATGCTGATCTCGAACTTGGCTTTGAAGGCCGGCTCGTCGAAGCAGGGGAAGGCTGCCCGGGCTGATGTGGGCTCAAACTGGGTCACTCCCAACTTGCTGTAAACAAAAATGGACAAATTATTTTTTCTATTCAAGCCAAAAATGATTTACTTGAGTAAAAAACATTTTGTAGTTACTGAGTAATTTTTTGATGTGCACTTAACACACAGACAGAGGTGGAAGCTGTAGAGTTTAATTTGTTTTAGAAAAAAAATCTGAAGCGTTTTCAAAAGCAGAAACAAAATTTCCTGATGATATACTTTTTTGATGATAAATTGACTTTGATGACGAACTTACAGTAACCCCATTATATATTAACATCAAAGGTGGTATAGAAAAAAATAAAATCTGGCAAATTGAATACAAAATAAACATTTCAAATGTATACTCACTTGACTTCATTTTTGCTATTTTCGTACGTGCTTTTGTAAAATCCAGTCATCGCATTTGAGATAGCCCCCTTGAAGGACAGTTGGAGAGTGTAATCCACATTTGGTGTAAGAAAAGTAGCTAATCTCAAGATCAGTCTATCACCAGACAGTTGTGCTATAGAGAGAATCTTGATGTTACGCACACTACTGTGGGTTACTTGTGTGTCTAAAGCAGGAGACAATGTATTGTCTGGAATAATCTCAGACGTTGTTGGATTAACAGTTGTTGGAGCTTCTGTTGCATTCGGTAAAGTATCATCTGTAGATGTAAGTAGAGTTATATTTTCACTTTGTGCTTCTAAAGGTTTTGCAGTATCATTCAGATTTGTAGATAACTCACTAAGTGTTATGTTTGCTTCAGGAATGATTGTACTTTCCACTTGACGTCTCGAACGGTGTATTGTCTCAACTTTCTCATATATTTGTTCAGTTAGAGTGGCATTATCATTAATACTGAGGTTTTTTGAGTGTAGTATTATTTCTTTGACATTTTGACTAGCTCTTATGGTTATATAGACTTCACCACTGAAATTGGAGTTGTCCAAGTCCGTTATCAGCTTGAGCCTGTAGAAACTGGGAACTACGGCGGATGGGAGGCGGAGGTCTGGAGATGGATAATTGCTCTGAGTGAAGAGCTCAGCATCGTCCCAGAATTCCGTCGGCTTAGCGTTAGAGAGCTGAAAAGAATAAAAACTAGTTGTAAAAACATACAAAAACGCTGTGCAAAAACGTAAGTAAGTACCTATATAATATTACTGATATTTTCCTTGATATGGTCATTAATTAATTTTACAAAACTTTTTTTGATACATAGCCCGTACGCTATTTCTCTTATTTTTCTAAGACTAAAATATTTAAGTTGAAACCATATGAATTCACAAACTTCTTTATTTTAAATTAAAGACTGTTTAATCCACTCAAAAAATGTACTAAATAATAACTTACAGCATTTTTTCCATTAAATATCACGACTAAGACTATGATAAAAAATAATCTCCAATGCATATCGTTAAAAAATAAAATATCACAGTTATAAATGCTAATATATGAAATTAAAATAACAGTTTTATATTATACATCGTTCCACATTTTGCCACTGCCTTTTTAATTAAATATAAATTAAATAACAAATAAATTAATTCTCCCGAACAAACTCGCGAACTTGTTCAATTCGAATGTCGTGTCGTGCGTGTCGGTTCGGCTGATTGTTTGTCATTTTGACGTTTACCTAATTTTTTTTATGTAAACGCGTCGAAGATGTCAAGGGTCGAGTATACGTCCGAGTTCATTGCTTCCGTCCTTGAATGTCGATAAAAATGGGGCACTTTATGGAGATAACTACTTAATTCTCAGATAAGCCGGGTTATATTGCTTATTTTATTAACCTTTGCGACATATAATAACTTATTTTGTTAAGTAAACCTGCACATTTCGATGACCTGCACTGACTGGAGTCAGTATGACGCAGCATATGTAGATTATTGTCAGAGCTAGGCAGTATTTTGGATCTAACATCTTCTTAGGAGTCAGCACAAGTTAGTATATAGTAATTTTTGGGAGAGAAATAAAGGATTTTTGTTAACCTTACTAATCACAAACCTTAAAATACGTAATGAAGTACGTTATAACGCCGACCAGAACGGCGGCCATCACGGCGATCAGTATGAAGGTGACGCAGACGCAGGTGGTGACAAACATGCCCCCCCTCCGGCCGTACTGGATGTCGTCGCCGTGCGACTCGTACGCCAGGAACTGCTGGCGGCTGTTCGACAGCGTCATGGTGTCAAATCATTCTGAAAAAGAAGTTCTAGTTTAAAAAATACAGAATTTTTTAGTTACCTACTAAACCACCTGAAATACGATCCACTATAAAAAGTGCACTTTTCCATATGGCCCACTACTGTAGTACATATTGGCTGTAAATGCTTTGATGAATCTAACACACGAATCGCTAGATTCATCAAAGCATTTCCTGGACACGAATCGCGTGTGTTAGAGAGTTTCTAATAGCATAGAGCAACACAGATTCCGTTCCGCGTGCGGAAGTCCTAGTTGCTTGAAGTCCTAACCGCTTTCTGAGTTAATCATCAGATTAGCAGGCTCCATGTCACACAAAATTTCATCTGAATCCAGTTTCCAATGATTGTCCGTCTTTTGTCAAATTTTGACTAGGGTGTCGATTCTGTTAGCGCCAAGTTAGCGCTAAGTCATAATCGTATCTCGATGGATTTTTAATACTCAGTGGTGGTCACTACCTCAAATACTTAATTATCTCAACTTTTGCATGAGGTAGTGTGCCTATTATAAAACGCCGCGCCGTTATTGAAGGATTCTCTCTCTTTAGTCGTATTCCTCATGACTGAGGGTCGTGGTCATTATATGGAATAAAACACATATAACAACTATCTTGGCAATTTAAATGGAGTGGTTTGCCATTGCCTCCTCCAACTGGAGTGCAGGTCTCCTCACGATAACAGTAGCAAAAAGCAATAGGTACCTACTGTTGAACTATACTGACTGGACCTAACAAACAAAGATGTCTATCATACTTGTCTTCCCCCCACTGTATTGTACTCCGGGTTGCATAGAATTAAACAAGGCATATGTATTGTATACTCGTATGAAACATCGTTGCGTCGCCATTACATATTCATGTCAATTTGGCGGCAGTTGCCGAAGCAATCTTCCGTAATGGCTTATTGGGGATTCATGAAGTCGTTTGATTGTTGCATATATTTACAAGTAGTTTCACTAGGTAACTACATGTATAGACTATATACGTAGAGTCTTCCAAGCTGGGGGGCGAAGATAAAACATAGAATGTACCAGGCTTCTTCCCGCGCAGATTGTTAAAGTCAATCGAGGGAAAGGGCTTTAAACTGATTCCTCCACTTATAGGTGATGGGCTGGCAAGCTGTCACTAAGTATATATCTATGTCTAGTTCTATCAATAAGTTCACCATTCAGCTAAGCGTGGCCTTCAAGTCTCACGACTCTTGGCTATGTCTACCCCGTAATATTTTCTCAGTGTTCTTGACATCATTAAAAGGTTGTTAATATAGGTAATTCCTTGATAATTAGTAACGTCTATGAATTATCAAATATCGTTTACCGTAAATGCCGTAAACCATGAATCGATCATTTTGTAATCAATTAACGTTATGTTATTTGAATTGTTAAAGTAATTGGCGGCGGTTATCAGTGAAAAAGAGATTATGATGTAGGTACGAGAATATTCATGTACTATTGCTTCAAAAAACTAAAAATTAATAATTGTTACAAATAAATACTTGAACAATCTACTCAAGAGGGACATAAAACTGCATTAAAATTAGGTACTTCATACAAAATCAGACGCCAAAAACTTTACAAAATAATAATGCACTTTAAAATACAATTAAAACTATTGCCGTGGTAATGTTTTCTATTTTTATGTATAAAACTAGCTTTTGCCCGCGGCTTCGCTCGCGTTAATCCTTTCTTAGCGGATGCCTACGTCATAACATCTACCTGCAAAAATCTACCTGCCAAATTTTAGCTCGATCCATCCAGTGGTTTGGGCTGTGCGTTGATAGATCACTATGTCAGTCAGTCAGTCGCCTAACGCCTTTGAGTTATCTATACTTACATCTATACATATAATAAAACAGAAATAATATTTTGTCTGTACATTTAGTATTTTTGACTGAAATGGATAGAGGGACACTTAAAAAGAATAATAGAAAGCAAAAAAAATTTTTTGGAATTTCTTGTCTGTCTGTCTGTCTGTCTGTATGTATGATCACGCTAATCTCCGAAAGTACTGAACCGATTTGAATGAAACTTTTTTTGTTGTATAGCTATTAAGCCTGGGCAACATTTAGGCTATAATTTATTTTGAAAACTGGAACACCTGATGAAGAACCTTAACAGAACAGCTAAACTATAAGAAATATGGAAATGGTGCCTTAACAAAAGTCGTTCAACCTGATGAGCATTTTCTGATGACGTATAAAAATTGAAGATCTGGAACATCTGATGAAGAACTGCAAGAGACCAGCTACACTACAACATATATGGAAATGGCGCTTTAGTAAAAGTCGTTTAACCTGATGAGCATTTTCTGCTCACGTATAAAAATTGAAGATCTGGAACATCTGATGAAAAGCTCCAAGAGAGATTTTTCATCTAAGCGAAACTCACGCGGGCGAAGCCGCGGGCGACAGCTAGTAATAAATAAAACAGTAAAAATATTTTGTCTGTACATTTGGTACATTTAGTATTTTTGACTAAAATGGATAGAGGGACACTTAAAAAGAATAATAGAAAGCAAAAAAATTTTTTTGGAATTTCTTGTCTGTCTGTCTGTCTGTATGTATGTATGCGTTTCACGCAAAAACTACTGGATGGATTTTAATGAAACTTTTTTTATTGTATTTTATTGTATAGCTATAAAGTCTAGGCAACATATAGGCTATAATTGATTTTGAAAACTGGAACACCTGATGAAGAACCATAACAGAACATCTAAACTATAAGAAATATGGAAATGGTGCCTTAACAAAAGTCGTTCAACCTGATGAGCATTTTCTGCTGACGTAGGTATAAAAATTGAAGATCTGGAACATCTGATGAAAAGCTTCAAGAGACCAGCTACACTAAAACATATATAGAAATGGCGCCTTAGCAAAACTTGATTAATCTGATGAACATTTTCTGTAGACATATAAAAGAGTGGATTTCCCAACGTCAATTTTAACGCGGCATGGGTGATAACGGTAGTGTGGGACGTTATTATACAATTTAAACATTTTTTTCTAGAAAGAAGAAGCGCTTGCCTATATGAGGCAATAAATATTGCTTACTTGGGATTTCTCTGAATTAGGAAAAAAAATTGTTAAACCCCGAAATTCTCATTTCGGTTTTTTCTTTACAACATTTTTCACTGCATTTACCCCAATACAACAAAAACTATTGTTTGTTTAGGCCAATAGTATTTTTTTTAAAAGACGTAAATAGTGTTAGCATTGTAACAAGGCCATTTCATATTAATATCTACGTAGTTTAATAAATTATGGATACAAATGCATTTGTCCGAGAAAGCCCTTTAATTTCGGTGGGTTGGTGGTATGTCGTAAATATTTTTGAATTGAACAACTCTAGCGCGACCGTATTTGCTTAGGACTTTAGTGTCAGTGTCACCAAGTGTTTAACGTGATAGGACATGCACTGCGTGCTCGGGTGTTCCCGAAAAAAAAATTTGAATTTCATAACGGTGTGATGGGACAAATTTATTTTCATCTCCGTGTATAGCTCTTACTTGACTTGAAATAAGCCATGACGTATAATTATATGTTTACGTGTTTGATACTGTAATTGCGTTTCTTTGTGTAATATTCATTAGATACTAAATGAAAAGGATTTTGAGTAAAATGGATTTTTGTCAACTTTTTTAATTTCCGTGCTCTCATTTCGGTTGATTCGGTGGACAAAATTGTCAACCGAAATGACAAAAATCTCACCGAAATGATAAAATTTTTCATTTCGGTTGGTAGTTTGAATTTCGGTGTATAATTGTTTAATTCCGGTGGATTGTTTTATCATTTCAGACGATAACTATTTAATTTCAGTGGGTTTTAAGAAAAAAATTTTACTTTTGTCACATATTCACTTTTGTTTGGAAGTTAGAAGTGGGGTACTAGACTCCTCTGCATTTACCCTGCTTACGCTTACTCATTCTCCACTTTTTCCAGTCTGCTATCCACCAACTCGTCTGTTTGTCCTCTTCTTTATACCAACTCGAATGCCAGATCTCTTATGGATACATCCAGAAAGACCAGGCCCCCAGTCTCCGACAGCCCCGCTATTTCTGTCTCTAGTTCTAAGTTCTAAGAATCCTCGGATATGGGCCAGCTACCACTCCAGTCGACAACTGGCCCTTGGACGAGAAAATTGAGTGGAAGAGGAAATGAGTATGTTACGATGGGACATGGTGGGAATGTCTGAAGTCCAAAGAGAAAAGGAAAGGGCACAACAACCCTAAAGTTTGGTAACCTACTCTTTCACCTTGAAGGGTATTAAAAAAGTCTCAGCATGGTGTCGGGTTCCTCGTCCACTTCACTCACCGGCAGGGTAATATACCTAAAAAAGGTGACAATACCCTGTTGAAGAACTATAAACCCATCACGCTCCTGAGTCACATCTGTAAGCTGTTTTCGAGGGTAAACACGAATCGTCTCACGAACAGGTTCGATGCCTTGCAGCCTACCGAACAGGCAGGTTTTCAAAATGGTTTTAGTACCATAGACCATGTGGTATATGGTACTAAACTCTCTAGTTTTCGGTATAACCTGCCGCAGCGTGTGAATGTCCATACGTTGTGGCCAAATATCAGAAAGTTTTACCGACCACTATGCTTAGCGTTCCCGTTCGAATCAAACGTTTCAAACCTTCGATTCGATCAAAACATGGGCTCTGATTCAGGCTCTCCAGCGGTGCTGCATTGACCATTGGTACATAGAGGAGCTGAAATGTTTGTACAGTAACGCCACTATGTCAGTCCGAGTACAGGAGCAGAGCACAAGGGCTATTCCACTGCAGAGAGAAGTGTGACAGGGAGATGTTAATTCTCCGAAACTATTCACCACTGCTGTGGCTGTATTGTAAATATCTTCAATTGTAACCACTTAAGCACCAAGAATTGTAAATAGCACATCACCCACCTTCGATTTACCGACGATATTGTTTTCATGGCGGAATCGCTGGAGGACATTAGTACCATTATCAATGACCTCAACGAAGATAGACCTTAAAATGAACATGGACAAAGCCAAAATAATATTATATATCCATGTTGCACCGTTACTGGTTTCTGTTGGGAGCTCTACCTCGAAGTTGTAGACCAATATGTCTACTTGGGTCCAGGTTGGCAGTTCCAGCTTCAAGAACGAGGTCTTTGGTCGCATCCGACTCGGCTGGGTAGCGTTTAGAAAGCTCCGCAATGTCCTCTCGTCCAAAATACCTCAATGCCTTAAAACTAAGGTCTTCGACAAGTGAGTGTTACCAGTGATGACATATGGGTCCAATGGATGCATGCCGCTTTCAACCTGTGATTCTGGAAATCCTTGAGGGTGGCCTATTTCACGCATTCCTGAGGTTGCTCCAAAAAGGGAGATACCTGGCAATTGGACACCAGGTCGATCGCAGAGGTAATGGATGGACGACATCACGACCTGGATGGGACTTAGGTTTTGGGGACTAAAACAGTCCGCCCAAGACCGAGAGAGATACCGTATGCTGATCTCCAAAATTCATTTTGAAGATGGCACCCCCTGATAATGAGGCCTATATCCAGCAGAAGACTGCCTGTGGCTGTGATGATGATAATGACACTAGATCTGTCGTCTATCTTCTTCTATTCTTTATAATTTTAATAGTCACCGAAATTAAATACCTAGCCATGGTAATGAAAACATATTTTTTTCATTTCGGTGGCTATTTATATCATTTCGGTGAATGGCTGTTTCATTTTATTATCATATTTTAATAAAAGTACTATATAATTATTTGCAATTTTGAGAAGAACAATAAGCCATTCTTTAATTTTAAAAAATCTTATTAATAAGAAAATCTCACCGGAATGAGAAAAAAATGCCACTTGTTGAAATTCACCCAAAAAATAAAAATCCGAAACATCTGAAACAGTTTGGAACACAAAAAGATATTTCATCTAAGCGAAACTCACGCGGGCGAAGCCGCGGGCGACAGCTAGTATATATATATATAGAAGTAGCTTCAATGCTGTAAGTTAGATTCTGAAGTGACGATATTCATTTGTAACGTCTAGGGTCCAGTAATGATTATGGAACTTGGGAAGTACCTACTTATGGTTACGATATATATAAAAAATATCTGTACTCTGGTACGGTAGCTTCATCTCGTTCCTATCTTCTTGGTACTTGAGAGGAAAGGTATTTGCAAAGAAACTTAACATAAAATAGATTTCAATGATATTTATTATATTGTTAAGTTTCATTGCAATACTTTTCTTATTTTCTCGTCAATACAGTCCTGTGTATTTAATTACTTTTTTGACTGTACCCACTTATGTACTTTACCTACACATTTTCCGACATGTTCTGTAATGTAACAAAAAAGCATCCGGTACTGTGATCAAAGGGTACTGATTAGTTTTATTTTTAGCGTCGCTATTTATACTTAGATTTAATTCAGTATTGGCTGTTGCGACGTTTGTAATTTTGATAAGTGCTTAGCAACATCGAAGACTAAACAATATTTTTATAATCTATGACACTATAACCAATCGTATATGATGTGAACCATGGAAGTAATAAGTACTTTGTACAAAGTAGGTACTTATTACTTCCATGGATGTGACTGCTGTCAAAAAACAAATTGAGCGCGCTTTCCCAGCATCCTGTTACCACATTTTATAAGTACACTTATGTCCCTTTCAATAAAATAATTCTCATAGATTACAGAAAAGACAGAGAAAAATATTTCGCTTGATTTGCGTAATCGATAAAAACTCGCAAGCACCGATTGGCATGAATTCCTCCTTTATATTGATTCAAAGAAATTACTGAATGAACAGGAAATCAATGACGATAATGAGTTTTCCTGTAAATATTGATATTAAACGCACACTGAGACACTTCAAGTGGAGTTACGTACGACGCTATAGGAAGAAACCACAAAGTTTATGATAACTAGAGACCAGACCCTGCTTTGCACGGGCATGCATACATACATAGAAACACGTCTTTATCCCTTACGGGGTAGACAGAGCCAAGAGTCGTGAGAATCGACAGCCACGCTTAGCTGAATAGTGGGCTCTCTGATGGAATGGAGATTCAGGTATAGTGACAGGTTGCTAGCCCATCGCCTATGAGTGGAGGAACCCCCAGTTTAAAGCCCTTTCCCTCGATTGACTTTTTTATAATCTGCGCGGGAAGAGAAGCAGCTGGCATATTCTATGTTTTTTCTTCGCTCCCAGACCAGCATGGAAGCATCGTTGAGTTAGCATCCCATAACACAAGTCTCGAATTTACTTTAGGGCTAACTCAATCTGTGTGATTTGTCCGTATATAGGTGTTGCGGACAGCGCGCAACAGATCCAGACCATTCAGCGCGTCCCTATATTCCCGACGCGCCCTTGCTGAGTTGTGTGGCTCCCCTGCTGCCGAGCCACTGGTTTCACGACGACACGGACTGTAATCTTAGGTGGTGCGCCTCACTGACAGAACCACAGAACCAGGAAACTTTACCACGGCACTCAAATAAGAACACTTTTTTCCTTTTCTTCCTTTTATTGCACTTCACAACACACGAACGACGACGCTATACAAACGTGTCCCGTTTATATAGCCTCGTCGGCCGCCTAGTGGTGGGAGATATCAAAACCCCTCCCCCCACCATTCGGCTTACATTTTTCATAACTACCCTCTATATACAATATTAGGCCTCGACCCCGTGCTATGTTTACATACTTAACTTCTTCCTGTTTCAGACCGGGATAGCTATTATCCCAGTCCCAAACCGGGACAGCACATACTCCTAACCGGCTGGGGAATAAAAGTCACCAATTTCAAACTTTTATTTGTAAACATTACATACTATATACATTTCAAAGGGGCGGGCCATTCTATATTCAGTTATCTATCTTTCTACTTTATATATGGGCTTAACTAGCCTAATAACATAATCTAATTTGGGCAAAGCCTTTATTTACATTAAAATATATAAGAAAAACTCTAAGTCTAAAGGCACCCTATCGGAAGTTTACCGTAACGAGACCACGGGTAGTTAAACATTAGCTACATTAAATTTATCAATTCGGCTGTCCGTAACAGTCTCTCCCCGTCGAAGGCTCCCTGCCGCAGACCTCCTCAGTAATCGGCAGGACAGCCAGGTTTCCCGCAGGACGCCGGAACACACCGCTTGCCGTCCTCACTGTGCAATTGCGAACCTCACCATCGGGGCCGGGATGAACTGCTATGACAATCCCTCTTGGCCAAAGATTTCGGGGTAGACTCTTGTCTACCACCACCACCAAATCGCCCACCGCTATTCTCCTTTGTTGTCTGTTGGGTGCATCATTGCGGGGTACTAGTAGGGGTAAGTACTCGCGCACCCATCGCCGCCAAAACTCATCCGCCAGGCCTTGGGCAGCCCGCCATGTCTTGCGGTCCGCCGGCTCACACGGGCCTAGTGTAGGCAGACCCATGGAGCTTCCCAGTAGAAAATGATTAGGTGTTAGCGCTTCGGGGTCGTCTCTCGTTACAGGCACGTGGGTCAGGGGACGTGCGTTCACCGTGAACTCTACCTCGGCAAGCAGAGTTTGTAGAACTTCTTCTTTAGGATGTTTCTCCGTTAATTTCTGTCACTCTATTTGCCACAAAAGGTGTATACTTAATCTCTGGATTTCTTATCCATTGTAAAACTGTCCTGGAGTCGGACCAATACGTTATCTTTTCCGGCTTCCATCTATGTTCTTCTAACACGGACTTTGTGAGGCGCGTACCTATTAGCGCCCCCTGCAACTCTAATTTCGGAATAGTTTGCGACATCATAGGGCTCACTTTAGCTTTTGCGGCGGCCAGAGATACATGAATTCTCCCAGCATCGTCTTCTATTCGCCAAAATACGATCGCGGCGACCGCCGATTCACTCGCATCTACAAAGGTGTGCAACTGTCTGTTCCTCACTCTCCCCGTAAAATAACTTCGGGGCAGACGCAATTCGCTTATCTCTCGCATTCCCTGCAGCCATCTCTGAAATAATTCAGCTTCTTCATGAGGTAGAGGGTCATCCCAATCCAACTTCATACGCCATAGACTCTGTAGTATGATTTTCGCGGTGATGACATAATAACTTAAAAGGCCCAACGGGTCGAACGTCGACATTACTGCGCTCAACGCTTCTCTCTTAGTAGGTGGGCGCAAACATCTCTTGACGTCATCTGGGACTCGAGACATGGTGGTATTGAATCCCATTAAGTCGCTGCTCGATTCATAGCATAACCCAAGCGTGCGCTCTTGCTCAGCTGACTCCGTTAGGGGTTTCATAGCAGTCGCGTCACAGCTATCCTGTCGCATTCTGTCTCTAATCTTCAGGCTATTTGTAGCGCAGCCTGTCAACTCGAAACCTGCTAGACTGTGTATTCGTACCACATCTGTCACGACTCTCATAGCCTCATCCTCGTCATCGAAGCTCTCTACGTAATCGTCCATAAAAAATGACTGCGTTATGCTCTGTGCTGCGCGTGGGCATTCTTCTCTATGTTGTAAGGCGTTGTAATCTCTCACGCTATGCGCTAGGAACGGCGAGCTTTTCGCACCAAATATCATTGAAATCATCTTATACTTTGTGGGCGGTCCCTCTCTATCCTGTCCGCGCCATAAGAACATTTGAGCCGCCCTGTCGTCGGGCTCAATCTTTATCCGTAAAAACATCTCTTTTATATCGAAGTGTACGGCGATTCTTCCTTCTCGAAACCGCCATAGAATTCCTGCCAAATTCCTTAGTAAGTCGGGGCCTTCCAACAATTCCGAATTCAAGCTTGTCTCGCCTGACAGTTTCGCTCGCGCGTCAAATACGAGGCGAATTTTCCCCGGCTTATTTGGGTTCATTACAGCGAAGTGTGGCAGGAACCACTGCTTAGGGTTTCCTTCTTCTGACCCATCTGCAGGTACAGCGTAACCTTTCTCCAGTAGGTTTTCGATCTGCGCTGTATACTTGTCTCGAAAATCGATAGATTTATCCATTTTTCTTTCTATCGTCTGCAGTCTCTTGAACGCCTGCGTGAAACTAGGCGGCATCTTAACATCGTCTCGTCGCCATGGCAATGCGACTTGGTATCGCCCCTCTGTCAATTTCACACTCCTCTGGAAGCATTCAACTGCTCTCTGCTCTGATTGCGTCATAGGTTTTTCACATTTCCTAATACCTATCGCATCAATCGCGAAATGTTCGCGCACTAAATCATGTAGCGTGTCATCTATCCTTCTCACGCTCTGTATATGGCATACAATCTCGCCATCTCGCTCCCTGTTTCGCGGAGCCGAGCCATGGATTATCCATCCCAGTTTAGTCAGGGACGCAATCGGTTGTCCCCGACTTCCTTCACGTAACCTCCTGGTCACGATTAATTCCCAAAAATCTGATCCTATTAAGATTTTCGGCTTCATTTTGCCTGTACATATTTCCTTCGCAATGTCCTGTAGGTGCGGACATTGCAAATGCCTCATCTCAATCTTCTGAGTATTCAACGATAAATCTTTCATCGTTCTTGCTCGTATATTGTGTGCGCCCTCCGTGGTGAGTATTTGTAGACTTACATATCGGCTGCCTGTTATCTCTGAGTGCGCATTTATGCTTCGCACCGCGAACGGGGCCGGCGGGCCCTCCGCTCCCAAATTATCAGCCAAATCCTCATCTATTATTGTAGTTGAGCTTCCTTCGTCACACAGGGCGTATGTCTCAATAACTCCCTTGGGACCCTTCAGTTGCACGGGACATATCTTCAATAATATTTGCTTATCTTCCGTGTTGAGCGATGCGACCGTCTCGGTATTGTCTGTACTTGCCGTCTCGCGCTCACTGGGCGATCTGTGCAATAACTGGTGGTGGGGATATCTACACCCGTTCATTCCGCACGCCTTTCGACTGCACTTGACGCGCCTGTGTTTACTGTTGAAACACCTAAAACATATTCCTTCTTGTTTGGCCCACTTCCATCTTTCGTCTACATCCATAGCTTTTATTTTTGGACAGCTAGGCGTTGCATGTTTCTCATTGCAGCTCAAACACTCGACGTCTGTGTTGTATACGGTGGCCTCTTTCTTAGGCCCTCTGTATGGTGGTTTGAATTTCTTTGTCTCTGTATTGGACGTCGTTGTACTTGTCTTCGGCGCGTTGTAAGCGTGTCGAAGTGCCCTGTCTGCCTCCTGCATTAAGAATCGAGCCAAAACTTCCATCTCGGAATCTGTAGTACTATTCGCTTCGGCATAGTCGCACCATCTCGCCTTTATGTGCGGGCTCAGTTTATCTACAATCTCTCGTGCCAACATCGGATTTTTCAAGTATCCCTTGTTGTCTATAGTACTCAATGTGCACACAATATTGTTTACTTTGATGGCGAAGCTGTTGAATTCGCTGGCCGTCGCGCCTGGGGTGCGCAACTTCCTTATCTCATCCAGCGTTCTGTCTATAATCACCTCTGGCCGCCCAAAACATTGCTCCAGCGTATTCATAATTACATCTGGATCCGTTGCGGTAAAGAGCAGTGACGAAACAGCTTCCTTTGCCTCTCCCCGCAAGCTAATCCGTAGCCTTGCGAGGTTCTCAGCTCTCGTGAACTTGAATAACTCTGTCGAGTCTCTCATAGCCGCCTTGTACGCCAACCAATCTAATGGCGCTCCGCTGAAGATCGGTAAGTCATGTGCCTGTCTGGGGACAGGCCGTTGTCGCGTCATCTTTTCCAAAACATCTGCCAATCGATCTATTCCCCTTTCACGGTGAGGCGTCGACCCTCTTTGTCTAACCTCTGTTTCATCCTTATCCCCCTCCCTGGTGAGGGCGGGCATGGCTCCCGTCTTTGAGAATCTTCCCTCACAGCCCCTCGTTCCAGATCCTCCCGTCCCGTCTGACGGACGTCTGACATGTACTGTGAAGTCGATGGCACGTCTGCTTGGCCCTTTGGCTGCCCGATCATACTCCGATGCAGCCACTCATCGATGCGCGCTTCCACGTTGCCTGCAGGTTCCGCAGGTAATGCCTGCTCTTCTTCCTCTCTTATGGAAATTACTTCCACGGCTAATCTTTTCTTCACGAGCTCTGCTTCAATCTCTAATTCCTTTTTCTTTAGCATCGCTAGACGCTCTTGCGCCTGCAACTCTGCTTACGCGATGCGAGACACGATGCTCGACGCCCCTGACCGAATTGATGGTGCCCGAAGTGTCGTCGTGCCTCCTTGCCTTGTGTCTTCTTGTTGGGTTTGTTCTATCCCGCTTTCTGCGGGTAGCGGTAACTCTCTGGTGGTGGGGTGGATGTTAACATCCGTAACTGCCGATGGTGATGCTGGTGGTTCATCAAAGGTTAACCTCCTGGTCACTTCACTGTGGCTCTCCCGGCTCCTCCCGGCCTGCTGCTTCCTGGTTGTCGGCATCTTCGCACTTGCAAGCCCTAACACTAACACGCAGCCCTAACACTAACAATCCCAGTCGGGTATACTACCGCGGTGAACCCAACCGAGGATGGATGGTCGTGCAGGAAAGGAAAGGGAGGGACTACCCAATAGAGGGAATCACGCCGCTTCGGGTGCTCGGGTTACTGGGGGAACGCCAGTAACCTTCCGCAGTGCCCACTATGAGGCCCCGTCACGAACGCAACTCCTTATTGGCGTAGCGGGCTATTTCAATTCACCCCCTGGTGGGAGATGATTGGCAGTGTCGCCCGGTCCACTACACCACCGCCCGGTGTTAAGTCGAGAGGCCTTGGGTTTGACACCGTTAGGTCCAAGTCCCCTCGAGCCCGCAGGGGATCCCGCAGTCAAAAGCCAAGTCCACGCTCCAAAAAACCCCAACGAAAAAGAAACCCACCCGCACCGGTCAAAGAAACAGGATATAATGTATCAAAGAAACAATATACACACGGTTGGTGCGGGTTGGTCGTTCGTTTGTTGTGCCCCGGCCCTCTTCTTTGTCCAAACTGCTTAGCCGCGCCTCTTCTGTGACCTTGATCAGCAATGCGCCAGCTTCTTCACAGGACCCTAGCCAGAAAAATCCGGCTACGAAGGAACAAGGGAAATGTTGCGGACAGCGCACAACAAATCCAAACCATTCAGCGCGTCCCTATATTCCCGACACGCCCTTCCTGAATTGTGTGGCTCCCCAGCTGTCGAGCCACCGGCTTTCACGACGACACGGACTGTAATCTTAGGTGGTGCGCCTCACTGACCAACCACAGTACCAGGAAACATTACCACGGCACTCAAATAAGAACACTTTTTTCCTTTTCTTCCTTTTATTGCACTTCACAACACACGAACGACGACGCTATACAAACGTGTCCCGTTTATATAGCCTCGTCGGCCGCCTAGTGGTGGGAGATATCAAAACCCCTCCCCCCACCATTCGGCTTACATTTTTCATAACTACCCTCTATATACAATATTAGGCCTCGACCCCGTGCTATGTTTACATACTTAACTTCTTCCTGTTTCAGACCGGGATAGCTATTATCCCAGTCCCAAACCGGGACAGCACATACTCCTAACCGGCTGGGGAATAAAAGTCACCAATTTCAAACTTTTATTTGTAAACATTACATACTATATACATTTCAAAGGGGCGGGCCATTCTATATTCAGTTATCTATCTTTCTACTTTATATATGGGCTTAACTAGCCTAATAACATAATCTAATTTGGGCAAAGCCTTTATTTACATTAAAATATATAAGAAAAACTCTAAGTCTAAAGGCACCCTATCGGAAGTTTACCGTAACGAGACCACGGGTAGTTAAACATTAGCTACATTAAATTTATCAATTCGGCTGTCCGTAACAATAGGTATTTATTAATTTACCTTTTAGGTATTAGTGACAGGGCCTGTGGACGGGGTCCTTCTTCGCATAGATATGTATCATACCTTCCATCCGGAAACTTTTTACACTTAGTTATGAAATTACGCACACTGTTAGTTAGAAAACAACAAAAATCGGAATAATTTAAAACCAAGAACGTAGATAGATTTGTTATCTTTGATAGGTATTATGCTAATTAATTAAGTAAGAAATGAATTAATATGGAACAGTTTGTGTTATAAGTATATTATATACGAGTATATAAGTAAGTTATGAATTATTTATCAAGAACGTAAGTTTTAAAACGTACAAATGCCAGGAAGGAGATGTAATCTTTAAACGGTGAGACGGTCATGGCCGCATGGAGGGCACGTCAAAATAGTTCTTCGAATTGCGTATCTTACCAATTACCTATTATCTTATAATATTTCATTATCTCTCATTTTGTGTGTGGCATTTTAGGCATTAATGATGTAATATCTTAGAAATCATGGGTAATTTAAATTATTCTGTTCTTTTACTCATCATCGTAACAAACGTACGTAATAGTAGTTTATGCAACTGATACATAATGAGAGGCATTAAAACATTTCATAATAACATCACATACACTACTTTATCTTCACTCATAAATTAAAATTAAACAAAGTAAATAGCTAGGTAACGAAGAAAAATTTTGTAGCGGGAACGCCACTTTTTCCACAAGTTCAAACTGCGCATGCCATGTGTACGCCTCTTTTTTACATTCAGCCTAACACCATTGCCTAATTTAAGAAATTAAAAAATAAAAGTGTACTATAAAAATTAAAAAGTTATTTTATGATACTGCTGGCAGTACTTTAATGATTTTTATTTTTTAATTTATGTATGTGCGTTTATAAAGTACGTCTTTAACCATCTTTAAATTCGTAATTCGAATATTTCGACATGAGTGTAGATAACTCCATTTTTTCTCAACTGTCCTACTACGTAAACAATCTTCATAGTACTTTTTGTTGAGTTTTGTTGAAAATAAATCAAATATTAGTTCAAACCTAAATTCTAAAGTACTAGTAGTTCGCCGCGAACTTAGACCTCGCGATTATTACTCGCGTTTTTATTGATTTACTCTTACGTATGTAAAGTACATGATTGAAGAGTGCTGATGAGCAGGGTAAAACCACAGTTAAAGAAATAGTATAATTTGCAATATAAAATAAAACTTTTTTCAAAAAAAAAATGAACCGACTTCCATCCTAAAACTTAAAAACATCTAATAAAAATGAACAAACAATAAAGACAAATGTATTAGCATGCTACCTACTGAATGAGGTGAAGTCGGTGCCAAGTGCAGGACTATGTAATTGTTTAGCTAGGCATTTTGTATACATACATGATTCTAATGTTAATTTAGATTAATTAATATTCAATTTGGCACCGACATCACCTCATTCAGTAGGTAGCATGCTAATACATTTGTCTTTATTGTTTGTTCATTTTTATTAGATGTTTTTAAGTTTTATGATGGAAGTCGGTTCATTTTTTTTTTGAAAAAAGTTTTATTTTATTATTTTTAGTGCTTCTACACCTATTTTCTATAATTGAAACTTAAACTTTTCTTTCACTGCTGGCCGAAAATAAAGAATTAAGAATTTGAAACTTTTTATGTCAGTTTGATTTGAAATGTCAGAACATGTCAAATTGTCTATTATTTTGGCACATAAATAGACCGTGAGCCTGCGACGACCAAACCTTTCTTATTTTAAAAATGCTGAATGTTTTACTGCGTGGTATATACGGGTAAAAATATTAGCGACCTAGGTATGAAGTTTGGATCTTAGTTGCTTATGCAGGTAATATGGATAGCAAGGATGATTTTTATAGGTATAAAAAGCACCCTTGGGGCCATCCAAAGTAAAATTAAATTCAGCTTTTATAATAAAGGAAATATAACTATAATTTAGTAAAGTTACAATGTCTAGCAGGGGTTTATATCTGCACCAATTGCCTGGCAATGGATGGCGTGATTTCTTATATTATTAGGAATAAAATCTTTAAAAAACTTTACTTTAAGGAAATTGAGTTACCACTTTAAATGTTATTGCTACAAAAAATCTGCCTAAGTAATCATGATCCAACTTTTATAGTCTCTAATCGCTATTTCTATGTTGGGATCATACACAGAAAATCTTTAGTTTTAATAAAGTAAGTATGCATGCTATCGCGGGCTTTTGCTCTATAATGCAATGTTGGTATTTTTATATTTTGTTAGGTATCTATAAAATTACCGAACAGATTCTGACGTGGTTAAAATGGGACCAACTTGGGTATATACCATTACGAATAAAAAAACAATTTCGGAAATCAGTCCACTGTAGGCGGAGAAATCGGCGAACATACATAAAAAAAAAACATACATACATCGAAACATATAACCTCCTCCTTTTTTGGGAAGTCGGTTGAAAAATTGGAAGACCTCTTAATAGCCCAGGCGCTCCCAGGCGCTAAAATAGTATCAATCAATCATCAAAATATATAAAATCTTGCGTTACGGCGTGACTGACTGAGCTGACTGACTTACAAACAATGCACAGCCGAAAACGACTGGGCATACGAAGCTGAAATTATTATTTAATTGTAATACGACTTGTATTTTCTTTTATGTAATTTATACATATAAATTATTTTTACCAAACGACTAACGAGACGAACGACCAAACCAAACAAACAAACAACAATATGAATTAGACAACAACAACCGAAATTTACCAACACAAGACTTTACTATGAAAAACGGTATTTGGTTCTTATGGAATTTGAAAAAATCTTACTAGCCTGATGTAGAAATTAATGAAATTTGTTCAGCGCCATCTAGTGAACTATTTATTACAAACTAAAATGGCAATATTTAAAATAAAAAAAATCGATATATTAGCTTATATGTATGTTTGTTTGTTCGATGATAACTCATGTAATTTTTATCGGAGCTTCATGAAATTTGGTAAGCATATGGCTAATAGAACTTTTGAGGTCGAACAAGAGCCAAATTGGTCAAGGTGTTGCTGAAATCAGTCAAGGAGTTGCTTAAATTTATTGTTCGCGAGTATACAGTTTGGGGGCGAATTACTAGTTTACAAATCAGTTCACTAATGTTTCACCAAAAAACTTTTCACAAACCATTACTTTATAAACTATCACTTAAAAACTATACCTTCTAAAAATGTTTCATTTTACAAACTCGTTATTTTAAAAACGTTTCATTTTACAAACTTTTTTTTTAATAAATGTTTTACTCTACAAATGTATCGAGTATAAAAGTTTTAGAGTTAATTTACAAATAAAAGACGAGTAATGACTTCTGTACCTAACCCTACGATGAAAATCTTGGGATCAGTAAGTTTAAACTCGAAACTTCATATCTTCTAGTTTTGGTAAATAATATTTATCAAACGATGTATTTGCCATAAGATATTTTGTCTAACGTTGTTTTACCAATTGAAAATCTAGTTAAATAATTTGTTTGTAAAATGATAATTAAAAAAAAACAATATTTGTCTAGTAATTAGTTTGTAAAATGATCCATTTTTAAAAGAATGAGTTTGTCAAAGGATATGTTTTTCAAATGTATAGTTTTACAAGCATTGTTTATAAAATGATTGTTTTTTAAATAATAATTTGTAATATGAGGGTGTACCTTACAAATCATCTACAAGTCTGCAATCGCTGCTTAGATCTTTATTTATTTACTAGCTGTTGCCCGCGGCTTCGCCTGCGTGAGTTTCGCTTAGACGAAAAGTCTTTTTGTGTTCCAAACTGTTTCAGATGTTTCGGATCTTCGATTTTTATACGTCTACAGAAAATGCTCATCAGATTAATCAAGTTTTGTTAAGGCGCCATTTCCATATATGTTATAGTGTAGCTGGTCTCTTGGAGTTCTTCATCAGATGTTCCAGATCTTAATTTTTTATACGTCAGCAGAAAATGCTCATCAGGTTTAACGACTTTTGTTAAGGCACCATATCCATATTTCTTATAATTTAGCTGTTCTGCTATGGTTCTTCATCAGGTGTTCCAGTTTTCAAAATCAATTATAGCCTATATGTTGCCCAGGCTATTAATAGCTATACAACAAAAAAAGTTTCATTGAAATCCGTCCAGTAGTTTTTGCGTGAAACGCGTACCATACAGACAGACAGACAGACAAGAAATTCCAAAATTTTTTTTTTGCTTTCCATTGTTCTTTTTAAGTGTCCCTTTATCAATTTTAGTCAAAAATACTAAATGTACAGACAAAATATTTTTACTGTTTTATTATATGTATAGATTTCACATAGAAACAAAATACATTTTTATTTGTTTAAAATTTTGCCAAACTGCTGAGCAGTGAGTCTGATTTCGACTTTTTTAACATAACTAAGTTCCCTAAGTAAAATGTAGATGGCGCTATCCAAAGTTAGAACACGCTATGGTTTCGTTTGCTACATAATCGCGGACATTTTTATTATTATTTCAAAAACTACTGAACCGATTTTGATGCCCAACGAACTTGAAAATTCTATTGATATTTCCTACATGCCTACCAAATTTCATCAAAATCGGACCATCGGTTCGGCAGTTATCGCGGTACAAACATACATACATACATACATACATACATACATACATACATACATACATACAAACAATGTGTTTCGCCCCCAACTCGATTTAGAGACCTTCGCTCGCTTCGCTCGCTCGGTCAAAAACATTTATTAACCGTAAAAGTAATTTCCTAAAAAGTCTATTTTAATTTAAATTGTTGTAAAACCATATAAAGACATGGTAAGATTGTTTACATAATAGGACGATTATGAAAAAACGGACTTTAGTTACCACCTATCTAGGTAAAATGTGTAGTTACATAGAATTGGATGTTCCTAACTCCCTTACTGATCGATATATCAAGACAGAAAAACAGAGAGGTTCTTAATATTAGAAAATAATTTTGCAAATTCCACCCCTATATGTGGGAAGTATAAGGATTCCAAAATTCTAATGGGAACATCAAATTCCAATCGGAAATTAGAAAACAAATATGATCAGGGGTCGTCAAATCTTTGAGTCCCCTCTACATACGAGCACGAGCATATTCTGAAACAATAGCGTATAGTCGTAAGCCGTAACTGAGGTACAAGGTCACATGTGATTGATGGTTTAGGTTAGCTACCTGGCCCTTGACTTCGTAATGATTGTATGCCTTATTTTGCCCATTTAAAATACACAAAATAATATAAAATTTACTTAATACAAAAACCCCTGACTTCACGTTGAAAAATGCTAATTACTCCTAAACGGCTGAACCAATTTTCATAAAACATAGTTAAGAATACTTTGGAATTATACAAACAAATTATAAAAATTATCTTTCTCAGCTGAAAGACGTCCACTGCTGGACAAAGGCCTCCCCCAAGAACTTCCATAACGACCGGTCCTGCGCTGCCCGCATCCATGCGCATTCCGCAAAAATTATAACAAACGAACAAAAAAAAACCAAAATCGCTTCATAAGCCCCGGGGCTCAGCTAGTCCTTATCCTAACTAATATTATAAATGCGAAAGTTAGTTTGTTTGTTTAGTCATCTCTTCACGTTTTATCTACTGAACCAATCTTTCTGAAATTTCGCATAGGTACACATATTTTGAAGAACCTACTGAGAAGTTTTCACCCCGGGAAAAAGCACTGTTCCGTGAGAAATTCGAAGCCGCAAAAGAACAAAAGCTAGTAAATAATAATAAAAAGCTTTTATTAGATTACTTACAAATTACAAGTTTCAACGTTTAAAAATTATACTTTTTTAGCAGTAAACAACGCTCCGAGACTTTCTACCGTCCGAGTCTATACGGCGTTAATGTAAATGAAAATCGCGCTATGGTTTCGTTTTTGGTTTTGGTTAATAAAAAAAATAATTTATTAAATTCCTAAAATTGTTTTATTATTGGAAAAAAAAATCCTACAATAAAACAGTCCGATCAAACCAGTGTATGATCAGTTAGGTCACGGGTGGCGTAATATAACTTCTAGCGTGGCGAACACGCGTGGCGGTGATAAGCGAGTGCGTTTTGAAATATTTCTCGTTTTAGACGATTGTAATGATATGCTTGAAGGTAAATAAATTCGCGGCAAGGCGATTTGATTTTGAATATCTCAATTATTTTATCAATGCGAAAGCGATTTATCTAGAGAGAAATCCATGAAAAGGGCTTTTCATGGATATATGAACAGCCTTTGTAGGTGTAAAAGCCAAAATTATCTTTCTTTGAATTTCTATTATATTGAAAACTGCCTGAATTTTTATCTTAACTTGTAATATAAACTGTCAGGTAGGTATCTCCGTTACATCATGTTATTGTTGTGATGAATGATGTATGTTTGTCAGGTAGGTATCTCCGCTACAAAACAATAGTAAATTCCACGTATACGAAGTCGCTGGCAAAAGTCAAAGTCAAAGTCAATTTTTTTAAATTGAAACTTGGCCTTCAATGAAGGCTCTTTTTCACGTCGAAAACTAATTATTTAATCATAATATATTATGTCTCAAAGCTCCAAACTACTAGCATTTCGGAACGACCACTGCTGAGAAGAAATTTTGTTTTGTAAGCTACACTATCGAATTGGGTTAGCCTGTAATGATAGATGTAAGATGTAAATAAAATAAAAAATAAAAAAAATGCCGAAAAAAACTCATGAAATAATCTTGGTCACCTAACATGCCAGAGGGGCTATTTATTAACTTTATTTATATATATATATTTACTATATTTACTAGATTGTGTATAGTAAAAAATAAAATATAAGAAACAAATATAAATATAATAAAACATAAGTTATATTAGTATAAGTGTATATATTAAGTTGACGCGCTAAAAAAGCTAAGCGACCGTTACAATTAAAATGGCGATTGGCGATGGAGAAGTTATAGTTTACTAAGTAGAACTTGCCTGAACTTGTGGCCTGTGGTGTGGCCCTAGAATAGCACCAACCCATCTCTTCCCGTGGGTGTCGTAAGAGGCGACTAAGGGATTTAAAACACCGGAGGATGGGCAGCAGCATCTTTCCGCGTACTATGCCATCACACTGCGATCGCCAACCCGCCTGCCAAGCGTGGCGATTACGGCAAAACCCTCCATGGATGAAATCCTTGGGGGAGGCCTTTGTCCAACAGTGGACGTCTTTCGGCTGAGAGAAGAAGTAGAACTTACCTAGAATTTAGATTACTATTACGAGTATTAAATCTCGCTTTCAAGATAAGTTTTATGTCAAGTTGCGATTAGCCTTACAAACAGACAAAAAGACAATTGTTCACTTTGTTTTTGTCAACAGACTGGTAACATAATGAGGTCTTCACGGTCATTACACTGGCTAGAGCTAAAGTAATCAAACGGTGAATCACTAAGTACTTCTATTTTTTGATTTGCCAGATCAAGAACATTTTCATATTTTAGGGTTCCGTACCTCAAAAGGCAAAAACGGAACCCTTATAAGATCAAAGTACTCTCATATATAAATCAGATATGGTGCAAAAATTCCGAAAGACTTTAACCCGCGACCAGGTCTTTATACGACCTTGCTCTTTCAACTGAGCTATCTTTAAAATAAATCACCTTGTTGTCCGTCTGTCTGTCAAACTTTTTTTTCTCAGGATTGAGTTGAAACTAATATCGAATGCTCGGATCCAGTCTCTTTCAGCAAAAAAATAATCAAAATTTACATCAACGCGATCAAGAGATATTACCGTAAATGATGCGAATTTTCGCATATTTTGCGATTTCAGGCAACAATCAAAACCTTTAGGGTACTACTTCCCGTTGACCTAAAATTATGAAATTTGGCAAAAAGCAAAGTTTAACAGTAATTATACCGGAATAAATCTGAAAATTGTAAATATGTTATTGGAAGTCTAAAAAAATGTTACAAATTTTCTTTTTGCGCGGCATTCAGTATGAATCTTAGGGATCGAACTGCAAAGTTAAGTTTGTTTTTGAAACTAGTTGGTGTTTTAGTTAGAGCTATAATATGAGATGTTTTGCGTGTACGGAACCCACGGTGCGCGAGTTTGACTCGCACTTGGCCGGTTTTTTTACATATTTCTTGTAATTTAGTGAAAAGAGACGGTAGTGGGTAACAGAAAGCCGTTCAAGCCGGTAAGGGTAAGGCTGTAAGTGTAGGTAGGTAAAACCTGAGGTTAAAAAGATTTTATATATCAGCGACTAAGGTGCTGGCTCAAATTTTACTGTAGGCTTGTCAAAATATTTAAAGTAATTTTAAGCTTTTTTTATTTTTGTATTTTTGAGCATCTCAGTTAGCAATTAGTACTAATGCTAATTTATATATGAAAGTACTTTAATTTTAAACTTCATTTTCTTATCGGTGGCCTACTTACTAAAAGAAATCTTTATTCCTTATGTTGATCCTTCAATCATGCCGTTTTAGTTAACAATTGTTTTACAATAGGCACACTACCTCATGCGATGTCTTGGTTGTCATCAGCGGTTTGCGCATACGAATGAGTTGGTACCGAAACCTATCCTATAATCCTATTCTACTTCTAACTAATATTATAAATGCGAAAGTGAGTTTGTTTGTTTGTTACCTCTTCACGCTCTGTCTACTGAACCAATCTTCCTGAAATTTTGCATACACATAGTTAGAGGTATAGAGAAGGTACCTTTCATCCTGGGAAAAAGCACTGTTCCCGTGGGAAAAGAAATTCACGCGGGTGAAGCCGCGGGCAAAAGCTAGTTAACTATAGGGCCGAATCAACAATAACCCTGATGAATAGTCTGTCATTACAAATTTCCACAATCTTTTGTATGGCTTTAGGGGTAGAATTACAAAAAATCCTGTGGTGGAGAAGAAGACGAGGGGAGAAACTAATTATTATTAATATCAGCATTCGATCTTCACAGTATTGGTGTTAAATGTCCATAGAATAATGAATGGCGACACTTAATTAGATTTAGCAGTGGTAGAAGTGCCTGATGTCGATCAAAACTGATGCAAAAATACAAATGAAGCTGACTTTTTATTGCATTTTAATTATAAGATTTCCTATTCCATCAGATTCGACAGATTTCCATAATATAAGCATTGTTACTTAAAAAATGTAGGTAGTACGTCAGGTAAACGTATAGTTTTACACACAATAGATTATTAAATATGTTAGGTATGACTATGAACGATCCATTTATCTGACTAATTATGTAATTCATTAAACATTTAGGTACTTTGTTTATAGAAAATTCAATCTGTAACAACAGTTAAAACGTAACTTAATTGGGAAAACAGTTCAATTATATGCTTGTAGTTACCTCGTGCGCGTTTTTCAATTTCAACAGCGTCAAAAGAATTAAACGAAGACACTTATAAAAACATTCCACCTTTTTCTAATTAGGATTTCTCAATTATTGACATAATAAAATTTATGTTGTATGAATCTGATCAAGACAATCGTAAACTTGCATTGTCCGATACATATACTTCTTAAGATATGTTTAAATTAACATAACAGTAGTTCACGTTAATGAAAACAATTACAGAACACCAGAAATATGCTGTCAGTATTATCTTCAAAAACATCTCTTAAATAATAATAAAAAAAAACAAAACAAAATTACCGTTAAGCGAAGAACAAATTCCAATTCCAATTTCAAAAAACTAAACACACAAACACAAATTAAAAATCACAACATGCACTATGAACTAAAAAAAAGAAAAACGGCAAAGACGTAACGTCGAGTGCTGGTCGCGCGACTCCAGTCTATGGGCGATATGCTCCTACATTGAGCATTATTTTACGTACTTCACGGCTAATTTACAAAGACCTCTCGAACACCTGAGTTGTATTCCTAATTCAACTGAGGTTATATTGGCAGCGGGAGGTGAAGGAGGTCTGTGAAATTGGCTGGTTAATACTAAGGAAAGTCTACGGGCGTGACGTTTTCCACCGACCTTGCTGATATTATGTTTCTGAGTAGAAATTATTGTTTTTTTCTCCTGTGTAACTGTGACATCTGCGGAATAATTTGGTATAGATGATGGGTTTGTTATAACAGATGCGCAATGACTCAATGATAAATATTGTAAATGTAACTGAAACTGATGTATCATCTGGTATTTTTAATTATGAATATGATACAGGCAGTGTTTTGGTTGTTCGGTTTCTTTATTATCTCGGTGAAACAAAATGTTGAACTACCCTCAAATGTGAAGGTACAAGACTTACCAGATATAGAAAAACATGCCGTGCAAATAATTAAATTGAAATATCTACCTAAAATTGCAATATTTGTGTGAATATTTTTAAAACAATAAAGTAAGTACATTGATAAATGGTTAATCGTTTCTAAAATATAACAATTATTTTTTTCGTTCGGGTATTTAAAAGAGTAATGTTTTGTGTAGGATCAGAAAATTTACTACTTCTCAATCTTAGACAAAATCGGTATTTCAACATTTACGAAGAGAATGCAAGCAGTTGTTTTGAATCGTAATAACATTTATTTATTTGAATACAACGAACATACTTAATTCTCCATAGTTAAAGATTATTTTATCTTCACAGTGGAAATACATCCAACCTTGGATATAGCGTATCTAAAGGAAGTATTTTATTAAGTCCGGATGCAACCAGATCCCTTACCAAGTATTTAATAGGTCCTTACCTCATCTGGAGATTCCCACTTGAAAAATACTGGCCAAATACTATGCGTGAGGTCAAAAGTAATTTTTAAAATAAAACACTGGCCACTAACACACGCGAAAAAAGAAAAAATGTGACTGTTGGCCGCTACAATATAAATTGGGGTGTTTCCCTATGTTTTCTAGTGTTGCCATGGGAAATACCAAAGTTTTAAAAAGGGTCTTTTTTGGGGTTCAATTTATGACTAAGCGGTACTTATCAGATAGATCAAATGCTGTACCTATTTCGTTTAATCACGTCATGTATTTACTCATACAAAACAAAATATTATTATGCTTTATGCAACATTAATTTTGTCCGCATCGTGAATTTAGTTATTCTCAATTTGCCATGAATTTTTTAGTTATTTTTCTTAAATTAATCTTTACTATCCTTAATAAGTGTAATTTATAGTGAACTAGCTTTTGCCCGCGGCTTCGCCCGCGTAAATTTCCCACGGGAACTGTGCTTTTTCCCGGGATGAAAGGCACCCTATGTCCTTCTCCGTACTTCCAGCTATATACATACATACATACATATATAGAATCACGTCTTCATCCCTTACGGGGTAGACAGAGCCAAGAGTCGTGAGACTCGAAAGCCACGTTTAGCTAAATAGTGGGCTCTCTGATGGAATGGAGATTCAGATATAATGACAGGTTGCTAGCCCATCGCCCATCGAGTGGAGGAATCCCCAGTTTAAAGCCCTTTCCCTCGATTGACTTTTCCAATCTGCGCGGGAAGAGAAGAAGCTGGCACATTCCAGCTATATGTATGCGAAATTTCAGGAAGATTGGTTCAGTAGATAAAGCGTGAAGAGGTAACATACAAACAAATAAACAAAAAAACTCACTTTTATATTTATAATATTACTTAGTTAGGATGTACAGACACAGACCAGTTTCAGTTTTATTATATGTATTGATTGATGGAGCTTCGGCGAGATTTTACCTATGTACTTTATTGTACTTATTTCAAAGAACTTTCGGACAGAATGAGATGCAAGATAGAGGGAGATCGCGTCTACGCCGTTTGATTACGATCTCGTATGACTAAGAGCTGAAAATAGTATGACCAGTCATAAATGATATGTGTTTTTCTTTGTCATAAAGCAACACGGACTTCTTTCCGCGCGCGGAAGTCCTTGTTGCTCGAAGGCATAGCCGCGCTAGCGTTTGCAATTTTAGCACCTACCTCGGAAATTCTTGAGAGTATGTAAGGTTTAACGCTAGATTACCCTGTCCATGGACATGCTCTGAATCTGACATGTCCACGTATGGTGGATTACCGTCTTTACGCTAATCTATGTGAAAATTAGCCTATGCTAATTTTTACGAACAAATAGGGCACAGTTTGTGAGATATTACGAATTGTACGTACATCCTGATCCTGACTAATATTATAAATGCGAAAGTGAGTTTGTTTGTTTGTTACCTCTCCACGCGTTATCTACTGAACCAATATTTTTGAGTTTCACATACACATAGAAGTACTGAGAAGGACATAGGGTACCTTTCATCCCAGGAAAAAGAAATGTTCCTATAGGAAATTCACGCGGGCGGAGCCGCTGGAAAAAGCTAGTATATAATGAAGACTAAGATTTTTGTATGTTTGGTTGTTTAAACGCGCTAAAATCTTGAACTGGAACTGGTCCGATATGGAATTTTTTTGTGTATGATAGTTAGCTACATTCATGAGGAAGGGTAGGTACCTATCTATAGGCTGTTCAGAATCCCGCAATTCTCACGGGAGCGATGCCACGTGGCACAGCCAGTCTGAAGATAAGATGATAGAAATAAATAAAGTATTTGTCTGCCTCCGAGCATTTTTGTTCCGCAACGGAAATTAACCGGATGTTGGAGGTCACTTCGTTATTGCAACTGCAGACAGACTGCTCTTTTGATTTCTTTTTCTTTCTTTCTCTCTTTTCATTTAACAATTTTTTGAAAAAAAAATTAAGTATTATTCCTCATCCTTATCGAGTAATTAATTTAATCTATGTATGTTCATGTACGGTACGAATAGGAAGCAGTCTTATACCCATCTGTTTCATGATGAAACCTACATTAAATCAAATCATGTAATCAAATAAAACAACGAACAACAAACATAACATATTTGTTGTTTCTTAAAATACTTATTCTTCTTCTACAGCTCACTGCGTCCATAATACATCAAAAAAACCGGCCAAGTGCGTGTTGGACCACGCATAAAGTAGGGTTCCGTAGTCATTTTTGGCACCGCGCTGTTTTGCATTTCTTGCAAGAAAAAAGTATATATTTTTATTTTATTTATAATTTCAAAAGTATTCATCACAGGATACCTGAATTTTTTTTAAATAAGAGTTTCCGCGCCTGTTTCTTTACGTAAGTGATTTGAAGTTTATAGGTCCAGACTTTAGAAATTACAGGGAGGGGGGACACCGTGTAAACGACTTTGGAGGGCTATATCTCGCAAATGGTAAAGCTGATAAAAAAGTGTTGTATGGAAACCCTACCTTATTTTCATAGTCATTTTCAACGATACCCCATACAAGGGGGTGCACTCAAAAAAATAATTCACCCCCCCCCCTTTACATGTATGGGGAGGTACCCTTAAAAAGGGGTAATTTAAATTTTTTGTATTTTAAAAAATGAGATCTATATGTGAAGTATCCTCGAACCAAGTTACATGCAAATCAGTCCATAAACTTAGAAGATATTCTGCTGTGACAGACTTGGACGGACGGACGGACTGAACCAGGGATGTAACGGATGTGGTTATATCGGAACCGGAACCGGAATCGGAATTTTTGAATTTGGTTTATCGGAGTCGAAACCGGAATCGGAACCGGAATCGGAATAAAATATGAAGTCAGTCAGAGATATGTGTAGATATCATTTTCAATGAAATAATTACACATCATTATTCGTTAGTGTTATCTTTATTATCAATACTTTAACAGTGATCGGCCGCGGCTTCGCGTTGCCCGGCCCGTCTACCCACCCTCGCCCGCCGCGCCGGCCGCCGACCTCCGATATGACTTCTGACTTCGGTTTAAAATTTATCGGAACCGAAGTCGGAACCGAGGATGCAAAAGCAATCGGAAGTTCCGACGTATCGGAATCGAAACCGAAGCTCCGTTACATCCCTGGACTGAACGATCTTATAAGGGTTCCTTATCGGACTACGGAACCCTAAAAACTTGTTGAACTTGATTAAAGTCACAAAACTTGTCAATTTAAGATAGACACCTATATATATAGTCCAGATCGTCTATTCTATAACTGAACCACATAAGTATGTGACTGAACGGAGGGGGGGGCATTGTAAACTCGTTATTTTGAAACAATTTTGTTAGTGGAGAGACATTCAGTTTTAGATCAGACGATCTCTGTACCTCCTTATCCAACCATAAGAAAGGCCAGTATCCCAGCAGTTGGCTGACAGTGATGATGATACAGTACCTGCAGAGTATTTGGTTCACAGTACACACTATAAAACATTGAAAAGTACGTAACCATAAACAACGACCGAGAAAATGTACTTCGACATACTATAATGGGTAATTGAAACAAATAGAAGTACTGCGAGTAGGTAAAATGTTACACCGCACGTAGGTACGTATATTGGACAAACTGTGTTCTGTGGATTTTCTCCCGCGGGAATTACGGGACACTAATGAACCATAAAAGGTAGGCTGTGTTAATAGGCAAAGTCTACCTTATTCGCGAATACATTTTTTTATTAAATTCGTCAGTTACAGATATAAGGACGATCAAGCAAACCCAAATTTCTTCACTCTTAACATAAGCATCTCAAAGATCGGTGTCAGAACAACAAATACTTGTAAGAAAAGAAAGCCTAAACTGCAACCTAAACTAAACTACAACCGCTGTAATAGAATAACTAGTAAGTATAGTATTATATTAGATACCTATCTAAATAAATATATACGGACAAATCACACAGAATTAGTTAGCCTCAAAGTAAGTTCGAGACTTGTGTTATGGGATGCTAACTCAACGATACTATATTAATAACAATTCGCCCGCGTGAATTTCCCACGGGAACAGTGCTTTTTCCCGGGATGAAAGGTACCCTATGTCCTTCTCCGTACTTCCAGCTATGTGTATGCGAAATTTTAGAAATATTGGTTCAGTAGATAAAGCGTGAAGAGGTAACAAACAAACAAACCAACAAACAAACAAACTCACTTTCTCATTTATAATATTAGTTAGGATTAGGATACATAAATATATATAGATAAACATCCAAGACCCAGGTCAATCTGTAAAAGATCATTTTCCATCTTCACCCGAACGGGGATCAAACCCGGGACCTCCGGTGTGGTAGTCCGGTGTTTACCATTAGGCCCTGGAGGTCGTCAATCTGTGGTAAATATTATTTTATACGACAAGGTTACAACTGAAAAGCGTATAAAATAATCCTAATCTGGAAACATATCGTTATATCGTAAATCCGGCTTGCAACACGTGCCGCGCTCGTCAAAATAAATGTGTTTGTAATATATTGGGTAAAACTAAACGCAGGCGTTTCCTGTTATCGCCGCCAGGCGTTTTGGGGTTCTCACATTGCTCGCGTGTAAGATGGGTCGTGGACGGTCGCCATTGTCCCATGCGATATCGGTTTGATTTTTAATACGCGAGAGGTCCCGCGTTCTTTGATTGCTAATTAGCTTGAGTTGCATTTGTGAATTTCCTGTTTGTTAAATAACTATTGAACTTTGTGTTTGTGTACCCGTCATTGTGACTTTCTCCTGTGGGATGTGACGCGTGGCTGCTCGCTCACATCTATCTGTTGCCGAGCCGATTTCGGGAAGAAACCTATTTATTTGTTCTGGGGAATTGAGATCTCATGGGTTAGGTAGGGTGATTAGGAATTCCCCCTTCCCGAAGACACTCAAGTTTGGATCCGAAGAGAAAGAAGATTTAGCTTGGTAAGTAGTTTTCAACTGTAATTAATTTATAGGTTAGGTTATTATATAGGGCCCTGTAGCTCCCTTCATAAGCTACGGTGGTAGCAGACTGCGTTAAGTTAATTAGGTTTTAGTCGGGCAAACGTGGTGCCGCGTGGAGATTTTTTCCCGGTACTTATTTTTACCGGTGGTTTTTTCCCGGTGAAGTTCCGGTACAGAATTCTTCCCGCCGCTTCGTTTGTCCGGATTCGCTCTGCGCACATTTTCTGGCAGCAGAGCGTAGTTGCTCTGCACATTTTCTGGTAGCAGAGCGTAGTTTATCTACCCTCTATTTGTTCGTTTGTAAAAGATAATTATTTGTAAAAATTATTAGATTTTACTTAGTTTGTTTATATAAGAACTTATATAGATTGATTGTTTGATTTTAGATATTTGTAACCTTTTTGCATTTGTTTCCGGGTTTGTGCCATTCTCATTCCTACCGCGGCTTTGCGTGTCGTAGTTTGATTTTGTTTTTTTATTTACCTTTTATCTTTTTTTATTTGTCTGTTTGTTTGTGACTTGACGCGATGGCGAAGGTCCCCAATGCTAAGGCGACACTCGCCAACGAATTGAGATGGTTTGTGACGGCCGGTGGACTCCTGTCCCGGAAGGACAGGGAGGCCGCTATACTGGAAAGAGCGGATCAGCTCCGCTCACGATTGAACAACGCGGAAGCGGCCATGGCGGCGCTTACCGAAGCCGACCTTACCCCGGAGGTCTACGCAGGTCACGTGGCGGACCTGGACCAGATCCTGAGTCTGCACGATGACATCGTGGAGGCGGCGGCCGCAATAAGGGCGAGACAGGCTGGCGGACCAGCCCCTCGCACACCTGTTAGACAGGAAGGACCAGCGGTTACTGGTCGGCTCCCCACCCTTCAGCTGTCCCACTTTGGGGGTAGGATGGAGGAGTGGGTGGCATATAAAAATATGTTTGAGTCCCTGGTCGTAGCACGACAGGATTTGTCGAAGGCCCAGAAGATGGCCTACCTCCTCTCCACTCTTGAGGGTGAAGCGCGGTCGCTCATCCAGCACCTCCGGGTGGAGGACGACCAGTACGATACGGCTTGGGAGTTATTGAACTCCCGCTACCAAAATTTACGTTTGTTAGCGGATGCGCACGCCGCACAGTTGATGGCCCTGCCCAAGGTGGCCAACAGGGCACAGTTGCGCCTGCAGTTGCTCACGCCCGTTACAGTGGCCTGTAACGCGCTCCGCACACTGGGGCTGCCGGTGGACCAATGGTCCTTTTTGTTGGTGCACATTGTATTGGGCAAATTGCCCAATGACATCCGCTCGCGATTTGAGCGCGAGAATGCGGAACGGGATAGCACCACCCTACCAACATTCACTGACTTGGTGAAGTTTTTGGAGTTTGAGGCACGGGCGGCTGAGAATACCATGACGGACTCAGCGCCATCCAGAGCGCCTGAACGTAGGCCCTTGGAACCCTCATGGCGAGGGAGGCCCCAACAGGGACGGCAACCGCCACCGCGTGGAGCTGGTGCGCGGGTTGCACACACGGCAGCAGTCGCGAGGGACGCGGACTGCCTGCAATGTGGTCGGATGGGCCACAGCCTGCTGCAATGCAGGGACTGGCAGGGACTGCCAGTACAAGATCGGCGCCGCATGGCAAGGCGGCATGAACTTTGCTTTTACTGTTTGGGCAGTCACTATGCACGTGACTGTCCCAGAGCCATACCATGCAGTGCATGCCGTGGGCTGCATCACGTGATGCTCTGCATGAACCGGAACGGGGATGGCCCCCGGTTGTTGAGGCAGGGGTCCCCTATGGGCGGGGGCGCTCCTGCGCGAAGCCCTCCACCATCGGACGGAGGACGCGGCTTCGCTCGTCGCACCCCCCCTCGGGAGGGGGGTCGCGTACCTGCGCGGGTCTTGGCGGACCGGGACCACGCGCCCCAAGGTCATGGCCAGTATGTAGCTGGCCAGGCCCCGGATAGGGCCCCCATGGGCGGGGGCCCTAGATCGGACGGGAGAGTGGGGACACCCCCCTCCACGCGGGTTACCACTACCCACCACATGCAGCCGCAGCGGTTTTCTCCGCCGCTGCACGAGTACCCACGGCTGGAGTACCACCCGCCGTACCATAGGTATGGCCGGGCCGCGGGTTATGCCCCCCTCCAGATGGGGATGTGCACTCGCCCGACATATTATCCGGGTCAGTGGCGCCCCCCTGGTTTGGAGAGAGTGGGGAGCCCGTAACTAGCTTGCTCCCTTGCTGGGACAGAGCCGCGGACGGTTCTGCTCCCTACCGCGGTGGTCCGCGTATGGGGTCGTGGGGGGGAAGCCCTTAATTTGAGAGCTCTGTTGGACTCAGGGGCTCAAAGCAGTTTGGTTACCACTCGAGTGGCACGCCAGTTAGGTTTAGTCGTGGAAGACTCGCCTGTGCCACTTCTTGGAGTTGGTGGCATACAAGTGAAGTGTCTGACGGGCCAGACACTTGTCACCTTTTCTTCGCTGAAGTCCTCCACAATGAGGATCACGACTTCGGCTATGGTAATGGATACCATTGCGGGTTGGCACCCCTCGACAGACATACCGCCGGGTGTGTTGTCTTTGGTTTCGGGTCTGGATTTGGCCGACCCCTTTGTCTTTCATCCCGGCCCAGTGGACTTGCTCCTGGGCTCGGACGTATTGGGTTGGATTTTGTTGGGTACTCAGAAAGCTCTGGGTTCGTCTTCACTGATGGCAGTGTCTACTATCTTTGGTTTCGCCCTGATGGGCCCTGTGTTTGATAATGGCACCGTGGAGGAGCCACCGGTCGTCGCATCAGCGTCCTTGGCCAAGACCATGCAAAGGTTTTGGGAGGTGGAGGAGCCACCTATGAGTTCCAGGATGGATCCGGAACACGCTGAGTGCGAAGCCCTTTTTCGATCGACCACGGAGAGGTTGCCCTCCGGTCGGTTTGTAACTAGGTTACCCTTTGTTGCCTCTCGTCCTAGCCTAGGGCAAAGTAGGGCGCTTGCGGAGAAACGACTGCTGTCCATGGAGCGACGTATGCAGCGTGACCACGTACTTCGCGATAAATATATTGAATTTATGCGCGAGTACGAGGATTTGGGTCACATGTCTCCGGCTCGAGTTGATTGGAGCTCAACTGAGCATTATTTTTTGCCCCACCACGCGGTGGTGAAGGCCTCAACAGGCAAATTGAGGACCGTCTTCGATGGGTCCGCACCCACTTCGAACGGGGTTTCGTTGAATCTGTGTTTGCATTCGGGTCCCAAATTGCATAGGGACATAATTGACATCATCTTGAACTTTAGAAGACATCAAGTGGTTTGGTGCGGACATCCGGATGATGTTCCGCCAGACAGTCATACATCCTGAGGACAGGCGATTCCAGTTGATACTCTGGCGTGAGCGCCCTGAGGATCCTGTGACGGTGTATGAACTCAACACAAACACGTATGGTTTGAAATCTAGTCCCTATATCGCCATCAGATCATTGCTTGAATTGGCAGAGCGGGAACGGATCCGCTTTCCCCGTGGGGCTTCCGTGCTGTCACGTGACTTGTATGTTGATGACGTGTGCACCGGAGCCCAAAGTATTGAGGAGGCCCTCCTACTGCGGGATGAATTGATTGAAATATTGAAGACAGGTGGCTACGAGCTACGTAAGTGGTTGTCTAATGAGCCTAAAGTTCTAGAAGGGATCCCGGAGGATCACCAACAGAACCCTCACCTGTTTGAGGATGTGGATGATCCCAACAGGATAGCGGTGCTGGGCATGCAGTACCAGCCGCTAACCGATATTTTTACATTCCAAGTGGACTTGGAAGTACCAAAAGTCTGGACTAAGAGAACGGTGTTGTCCGTAATAGCTCGTATGTTTGATCCAAGCGGTTGGATCAGTCCAGTGATATTCTCTGCGAAGTGTCTTCTTCAGAGACTTTGGACTTTGGGCGTCTCGTGGGACGAGCCGCTGTTTGGCTCTCCATTGGATGATTGGCTCGAGTTGTTTTCATCGATTAAGGAAGTCAATCGGATTGCCTTGCCTCGTCGAATATTGCCACCCGGGAAATATCGAGCCAGCCTGCATGGCTTTTGTGACGCGTCGGAGCGAGGCTACGCCGCGTCAGTCTATATGCGGACAGTTGACGCCGATGGCCGGGTCAATGTCTCGCTTTTTGTTAGGGAAGAGCAAGGTCGCCCCCATCAGGACTAGGCTGACTATTCCCAAGCTTGAGTTGAGTGGAGCTCACCTTCTCTCTAAATTGTTGCATCACGTTGCCAGTGAGCTGGCGGCCACGGTCGAGATACGGGACATCTTCGCCTGGTCGGATAGCCAGGTCGCGCTTGCATGGTTGCGCGCGGCCCCACATACCTTGGAGGTTTTTGTTGGAAACAGGGTTTCCCAAATCCAGAATATCGGAATTGATATAACATGGAGACATGTGCCGGGAGAGCTTAACCCAGCGGACTGTGCTTCCCGAGGTTGTACGGCACCAGAATTGGTGTCACACCCGCTCTGGTGGGGTCCAGAGTGGCTGATGGGATCAGAAACATCTTGGCCTGTCTGTCAGACAGATGTTACTTCTTTGAGTTTGACTGGGCTCCGTGTACATGCTGTAGTCGCTGAGACGACGTCGGAGCCGGATTGGCTACTTGCTCGGTATAGCAGTTTGGATAAGCTTCTGGGTGTTACCAGTTGGATTAAGCGTTTCATACATAATTGTAGAAACCCACAGGCAAAGCGGTTGGAGCCGATTGCAGGTGCAGAAGAGCGCCGGAGCGCATTGTTGCATTGGGTCCGTGTCGTGCAGACCGGACGGTTTGAGTCAGAGCTTCGTATCTTGCGCGACGGACGCGCTAAGTTGAAGGGCGCGGTCGCTCGTTTGAACCCGTACATCGACTCGGATGGGCTTCTTCGGGTTGGAGGCAGGCTCCGGAAGGCGGATCTTCCATATGAGACTCGCCATCCTCTGTTGTTGCCCAAGGGCGGACCCTTGGTGCAGCTTTTGGTGTCTGATCGACACATTCGTAACGCCCATGCTGGGTGCAATGCTTTGTTGGCTATTTTGCAACGCGAGTTTTGGATTTTGTCTGCCCGAAGAGCAATCCGTAGTGTCCTGTTTCGATGTATTGCATGTTATAGGTTGAAGGCATCCACGATGCAACCACAGATGGGTGATTTGCCCGCTGATCGAATCCGACCTTCGAGACCGTTTGACGGCGTTGGAACCGATTTTGCCGGTCCCTTTTCGATCAAGGCTTCTCCCTTTCGTAATGCCCGTATTGTGAAGGGCTATTTGTGTGTATTTGTTTGTTTGGCCACCAAGGCTGTCCATTTGGAGGTGGTATCGGCTCTGACTACGGAGGCCTTCGTCGCCGCGTTGGATCGCTTTGTTTCGCGTCGAGGTCTACCTTCCCTTATTAGGTCTGACAATGGCACAAACTATAAAGGAACTGTAAATTATCTTAAGGATGTTTCTGTGTTTATTGATAAAAATTGTACTAGTTTAAGTCAAATTGCTGCCCAAAGGGGAATAACCTGGAAGTTTAGTCCCCCAAGTTGCCCCCATTGGGGAGGGATTTTTGAAGCGGCTGTGAAATCCGCAAAGACCCACCTCCGCCGCATTATCGGAGAAACGGCTCTAACTTTTGAAGAGCTGGCCACAGTGTTTTGTAAAGTTGAGGCGGTCCTCAACTCTCGTCCTCTCTGTCCGCTATCTCCAGATCCAAATGACTTGGAAGCTCTCACCCCTGGTCATTTTTTGGTGGGAGGGCCGTTGAATGCCCTGCCCGAATACCCGTGGAAGGATGAACGCGTATATCGGTTGTCGCGTTTTCAAATGTTGCAGCAAATGAGCCAGGACTTTTGGCGTCGCTGGTCGCTTGAATATTTGCATTTGCTGCAGCAAAGAGTGAAGTGGACAGACAGGACTGAGCCTCCCAGGGAGGGTGATTTAGTATTGTTAAAAGAGGCAAATTTGCCCTCATTGCTTTGGCGACGAGCTCGCATATTACGTTTGATTCTTGGCGGAGATGGCACTCCGCGTGTGGCTGAGGTGTTGGTCGACGGTTCGATTTTAAGAGAGGTGTGACCTCTCTCGCCCGCCTTCCCGTAGAGTAAGCTAGCGGTCTGCTTCTCAGACCGGGACGGGGGGATGTTTGTAATATATTGGGTAAAACTAAACGCAGGCGTTTCCTGTTATCGCCGCCAGGCGTTTTGGGGTTCTCACATTGCTCGCGTGTAAGATGGGTCGTGGACGGTCGCCATTGTCCCATGCGATATCGGTTTGATTTTTAATACGCGAGAGGTCCCGCGTTCTTTGATTGCTAATTAGCTTGAGTTGCATTTGTGAATTTCCTGTTTGTTAAATAACTATTGAACTTTGTGTTTGTGTACCCGTCATTGTGACTTTCTCCTGTGGGATGTGACGCGTGGCTGCTCGCTCACATCTATCTGTTGCCGAGCCGATTTCGGGAAGAAACCTATTTATTTGTTCTGGGGAATTGAGATCTCATGGGTTAGGTAGGGTGATTAGGAATTCCCCCTTCCCGAAGACACTCAAGTTTGGATCCGAAGAGAAAGAAGATTTAGCTTGGTAAGTAGTTTTCAACTGTAATTAATTTATAGGTTAGGTTATTATATAGGGCCCTGTAGCTCCCTTCATAAGCTACGGTGGTAGCAGACTGCGTTAAGTTAATTAGGTTTTAGTCGGGCAAACGTGGTGCCGCGTGGAGATTTTTTCCCGGTACTTATTTTTACCGGTGGTTTTTTCCCGGTGAAGTTCCGGTACAGAATTCTTCCCGCCGCTTCGTTTGTCCGGATTCGCTCTGCGCACATTTTCTGGCAGCAGAGCGTAGTTGCTCTGCACAAATGAATCGTTCGATTTTTATCGCTTGCTGCGTACCGAACGACGATGGTACCCTTTATAGGGCTCTTATGGCGCTGGTAATAGAGCCTGCAGTGAAACTTGGGTTTCAAAATAAAATTATCACTGCTTAAAACACGAGTATAATTTTTGAACTAAAAAAAATTTGACCAATGTCCTTTAACAAAAAATTATTTGGACACACCAAAGAAATAAAAATAAAAGAAAGAAAAATTAACAACAGGAAAGGAATATTAACAGGTAAAATAAGAAATACATGAATTTGCTTGTTATTTTAAAAAGAAAATTAAATGAGTGAAAGAAATGGATGAAATGATGTATAAAAATTCCAAATCAAAACCGAAACAAAAATTACCCCGACAAAAGGGGGGCCTTTAGAATTTAGAGGAAAAAGTTAGCACAATATGTTTAAAAAAGTCTATCTTAAACGAACCACAGGCGCCACGGTTACAAACTAAACATTTCGTCGTTCTGTGACTCATTCTCAGGTGCAGGCCGACTTTGCCGCGTCTGAAGATTTCGAAGCGCGTTCCACCCGGCTGAGTCCCACATCTTGGTCCACAACCTGATTTACAACACGCTGACGAATATCCAGGTGCAGGCCGACTTTGCCCACTCTCGTCTAATAAACAGTCCAGACAATACATACATGAAATATCTCAGTGCCACTCCATATAATCCTTCTGGTTTTTTTGACAACTAGATTCAACCTCGTGCCATCTTTAATAGGAGGTCTGATCGTCATTGCTAGAGATACTTGTATGTTAAGAATAATAAAAGCACATTAAAGATTTAATACTGAATCGATATAGTACAAAGAAAAGAAATTGAGATAAAAATATCAAAAAGAAAAATCAACTCTCTAAAAAATCCATTTTTTCACTCCCAATTGACAGTCCGTCAAAAAATCGAATCCTCTGAATTTCAATTTCAAAAACCTTATCATAAAGAAAGAACCAAGAGAAAAGTTTGCGCAGAAATAGAATCACAAACTAAAATAGACTTGACATTGTAGCGGTGTAACGCTTCTTCTCTCTCAGCCGAAAGACGTCCACTGCTGGACAAAGGCCTCCCCCAAGGATTTCATCCATGGAGGGTTTTGCCGTAATCGCCACGCTTGGCAGGCGGGTTGGCGATCGCAGTGTGATGTATAGTACGCAGAAAGATGCTGCTGCCCATCCTCCGGTGTTTTAAATCCCTTAGTCGCCTCTTACGACACCCACGGGAAGAGATGGGTTGGTGCTATTCTAGGGCCACACCATAGGCCAAGGTGTAACGCTACAAGCCTTATAATTATTACATTATAGCTAGGCCCCACAGATTCGTCACTGAAAATTTCGGGATGATATTATAGTCTGTAGCCTTTAATGCAATTGGTAGTTTAATAACTGCGCTTTCTAAGAAAGCTTTCTATGTTGTGACAGAGTAAATAGACGTACCTAAGTGAGGTAAAGGTCCCATTTTTTCTTTTTCAGGTACGAAACCTTAAAAATGATCTATTGAGTTAAAACAAATAAGAAGACAAAATAGTCAAGTACCAAGTACTGTACCAGATGCAAATCCGTAGGTCGTATGTATATTCATATTCATTTATTTGCCAACTAAGTGTACATTTTGGTCTTATATTAATATTGATACTTACAACTTAGAAACCTTTCACAGGTATTGTTGCAAATTAGCGGCGCCTTATATACTAAAATTTATATAAAAAATAATATACCTAGTATAATCGTCATATTAATATACATATAGGTAGGTATATATTTTTAGTATGTATCTATGTATTTTCTAAAGATGTAAACCAAAAATACATAGACAGGTTAGTAAATTCCTGCTTATATATCAAAATAGATCAACCAGAAGAGTTCGTTTATTTAATCAGAGTAAGGATTGAGGGCTGCTTAGTACCTGCTTATCTTTAGTATGCCTATCAATCACTAATAGCTTCCACGACAATACTGTGAAAAGTGATTATTTTCGTGTTTGAGGTTCTAGGTGAAAAAACCATAAACGGCAGTAAATGTAAAGTTCATAATATAAACTGATGAGATTAGGCCATGGTAGTCATAAGGTACATTATCACTACGTAATCTAATGATCTAAGTGTTTATCTATGATTCAGAAACCGTAGGATGAAATCCCACGTCTATATCGCGAATTACCTGGTTTCCATTTTGGTTTGCATTTGTGGTCAGTGACTTAGTACACAACACATCGACCAGAAGGTAATGTATTCTTATTGTCTAAATTTAGAGGATTCCTGGGCTTCAATAGACATGTGCCGATAGCTATTGTTCGATGAGTATAAACCTCATAATCTGTTAAGTAATTAGAAAACTGTCAACCCTATTGCCGGTGCTGGTCTGACCTTGCAACCTACAGAAAAAGAACGACAGACCACTGACCCAAAAGAAGAATGACACCCTACGAATACTACACACGTCAATGCCTTGCGTCACCGTATAAATCACGTGTCACCTCTTGCACCTCCGAAAAAGCGTCTCAATGCTGATCAGCAATGGAGGCAATCAGATATAACAAGGCACATCCTGCCAATTGAGCGCCGAGGCACAGGAGATCAGACTCAGTGCCAGCCCGGGAGCCGACCTGAACTTACTGTAAGTACTATAGTATTTCAATAGTGATATAAATTACTAGAGAAAAGAAATTGAATTGCTGGTCAAATGACAGCAATTGACAAGACTGACAGGACTGTAGGAGATGGTGTGAGATATATGCGAGCACTGTTGTGAGCTGAAGATGATGATGAAGAATGTATTGTTTTAATTACAAGGACTAGCATCAAAAGTTAAAAAGCTAAATGTGATTATTGTGTAATTGTAAAAGAAATAATATAGTTACGTAATGTATAGCAGAAACCTTATTCGTATGAAATAGAGAATGCAATAGCAAATCACCAAGAATCTTTGTGTATTTAATTCTGCAAAATTTAATAATGCTAGCAGCAAGTCAATTTTGCTCAAAGACGAAGTGACCTTGAAATTTTATTTTAACGACTTTTTATAGGATTTTCATTATATTTCCACTCAAGTAAAATTTGAATATATTATGGTAAACGTTGTGATAAAAGATTTAAACGCAAGATTTATTGGTTAGAAAAATATTTTTTTTTAATAGCGGATATAATTACATATAATTGCAGAGGAAGTCGGTATGAATGATGCTATAAACATGATTTTATTTCAGATTGATATAATACAAACATGTTGAAATTAAGCAATGTGGCTTTGTGCTTATGGCTCGCGGCGTCATCGCACTGTCTTCCACCTGATAAGGTAAGTCAATGCGAAAATACTTTTTTAAGCACACCTCTGCTGAACAAAGGTTTGTTTTTTTTCTTTTCATAAGTACTTTTCCTCTGTTTAATATTGCCATTACAGTCCAGTTCTTATAAACTTAATTTTGGGGTATAACTTTTAGGTTACAGCTTACTTCTATAAACTTTCAGTATTGAAATTTGATTATTTCGCTTATATTCTTTTATTCGCCCTATTCTTCGCAAATATAACCTTTTTAATGAAATTAAAACGACAGCATAATTATCTGACAGAACTATAATAAAAGATTTGTTAACGTTACAGCTAAGTTAAAAATTTACATAATTAAAAATGTTGGAACATCCTACTTTAGCAAACACTACCCTAGCAGCTAGTCGCACTGCAAAAAGGGGATATGTACTTGTCTGTGTCTGCAAATATAAATGCATCATTTTAAATTTGGTCGCAGATAAAAATAAAACTATCTTTCCGGTGAACGAAAGCATAGTGAAGAAGCCTGCACTCTAATTGATTTATTTAATATCTAGTGTCGGAAATGGAATGGAGATGACTATGGGAAACCACATCACTACGAAAGTCATTGTGTGTGTTTTATTCCACGTAATGATAACGATCCTTAGCCACCGAGGACCCCAGCCTTGCCTCCTTACAACCACATTCCTAATAAATAGGGTTTAATTCGGTGATTCAGATTGCAAATGTACTTGAAGTACTTCCACTCATGATTGAACATACTGGAGACGATTTGCATCATTATATCATTGACACATCACAGTTCAATTTACAAATGACACATGACGTCCATCACCTCTCAAGGAATAGGCCTGACAATACGGGCATCCTGTTTGCAAGTCTCTGTCGGCTCTTGACGTTGTTAAGCTTCTATTTTGAGACGAATGGGACAAAGATCGTATCTGAGAACTTCTTCTTTTTCGAGTGTTCGATGACGAGATGCAGATTAAATCGTATTTTACCGGAACTGGGCCAAATCAATGGCTTCATCCCTAGCTAAGTACTTTATTACCTCAATGTTGATATCGCGATGCAAAGCGACGGCGACGCTTAAAAAAAAAGTAAACAAACAGTGGGGAGATTTATAGTTTTAAATCGTTGCAACCAACTGCACCCATTTCATTTGTATATAAATGATGACATTATCTAATAATAACATCCAACTTATCTATACCCATTAGTGGGTAACGTAAGGCAGATGATAATGGTTATGAACAACTTATTAAAAAAAGTAGCAACAGCAGGTTTAGCAGACACTATTGATGAACTGTCATCAATCATCAATGTCACAAAAATCATCATACATATTTGCTAATATAAACTGCTGATTATATCATAACAATATGATGGTTTGTATTTCTAGGTTGCCTTCGATAGGAATTAAAAATATCACGATAGCACTTGCAATAAAACATACTTAAAAAAAATACTTTAAGGCAAGTGCATCTCAATTCCCTTAATATTTATGATTTGATCTCTATGACATATCTACCAGTGGCGAAGCGTCCTTAGAACACGATTCCTACCGGCTTCCCTTAGCAGATTCTAATATATACATTTTTTTTTATAACTAACAATAATAGCTTAATCCCGCGGCCTACACTTGCACAAAAATCTATACCCATATGACAAACCATAAGCCGACGATCGACGGCATTAACTTAGATAATTTAATATGAGCGCGAAATATAATTACATTGCGCGCTTTGCAAAAATATTCTTCAATAGCTGGATACAACGTACGCAATGTATTCGAAACCGCGCAAACGCCAACGCCACACACACGATTTCAATCGCGGGACGCGAGCCGCGGTAGTAAGTAACTCGCTAATAATATTAGGAATTCGTATTAAAATGTGTGGTGACACACACACTATGACATTACAACTACATATGCAACCACTCGTCGATATAGACCAGCGATTAAGCCGATAGACGATCGCCTCCAACGAAACCTTATTGGTTCGTTTGAAAAATTTTGGTCCAATCACAGCGATTATATCCGCGAATGTCTAATGTCACATAGTCTTGGTTATTTTCATCAGTGTGACCGTTTTTGGTATTTTCAGTACTAATTTAGTATAATTGGGGCATTTCAGAATGATGTTAGTATAATTTTAGTACTAAACTATAGTATACTTAATATAGGGTATTTGACAAGGTGTAATTTTTCAACATATTTTTGAATAAATGGAAAGATCATATACAAGTTTTATAACAAACTGTTTTTATTTTATTTTTTTTTCGATTTAATTACCTAGTTATCTTGAATTGAAAATTCATAGTAACGGAATATGCCGACCGTTACCGAACACTTCCGATTAGCCAGGTGACGTCACACGTGTATTCCCTACTCGGTGCGCCTCTCCCCGCCGGCGCGCTGGGCCCGCGCGGGTGTGGAGCTCGGGTTTGTTTCGTGAACTGACAAGAAGTGATCGGATTTTTTCGGGGCATCGGATTTTTTGGTACTTTTAATTTGATATAACTTAATAATTAGCTCGAAATTTAAAAAAATAAAAACAGTTTGTTATTATACTTTTACATGATCTTTCTAAAAATAAAATAAAAAAAACATTGTCAAATACCCTATTGGTAGAATTTTGACTAATTTGTCTATTTTGGTATTTTATTTGGTCATGTTTTTTTTTTAAAGTTAAGATATGACATTTTGCTTATTCACGGGTTGGTCGTTTTTTGCTCCGGCTTTCCTTTCTTTATTTTCACCCCACGCCACTGATATCTACTATGATAAATTTGTTGATCTGCAATCAAGTCGTAGATATTAATAACCACGCATCCATCGTTTGGCAAAATACAATAGGATCATTAGATACTGTGGTTAATGATGATCGATTAGTTTCTACGTAATAAACTGGTAACCGAACAGTTTTCCTTATCTTCTCAGTACTTACCTTAACAATCATTGGTTTTTCTAAATTGATTTTTTGCTTAAACGTGCTAGGGGAATCATTATCTACCAATTACAACATTACTCATACAAATCTTATAATATTAGGATCTATAATATCTCCAAGCATAACGAATTGTGAATCATCAAGTAAGGTTTATCTCAGGTTTTAAGCGGCGTATCAACAAAAAATCTTTCGCCCTATACTTAGTAGTTTTTAAGTGATACACGTATAAAAACGGGCAAAAAAAATCGAAAAAAAGAATACTTTGGTTTCTTTTGAGCCAATATCGATACTTCATAATCTTATTCTATGTATTTCTATAGGAGATATTTACGAGAAAATATATTTTCTTGTAAATATCTCCTATAGAAATACATAGATTAATTATAATAGCGGGCGTTGTTAATTTTTTAGGTGTCAGCAGCCCACATCATCAAGACGAGAAGTATCGACTTGAACAATGCGCACGGGCTGGCCATGGAGACGCGTCTGGACAGGATTGTGGAGCCGAGCGGGTACAAACTGGAGATTGAGCCCTACATGGAGGACGGCGTCTTCAAGGTTCGTTCTTCTTGGTTTTGTTCCCAAAAAGAACCTTATTGTCGTCAGACATATAATGTAGCATCATCAAGACGAGGAGAATCGACCTGAACAATGCTCACGGGCGACTCCGCTACGGAAGTGCTGGTCATGGAGATGCGTCTGGACAGGATTGTGGAGCCGAGCGGGTACAAACTGGAGATTGAGCCCTACATGGAAGACGGCGTCTTCAAGGTTCGTTCCAGGAGTTAAAAAAATACTTTGATTTATCTGAAATCTAGCTTTAACGTACACATTTCTGATTATGAACTTGTTAAAATTTATAATCTAATCTCATTTCATACACATCTAAAGACGTGTATGAAATGAGATTTGCCATAAGTTTTTTGTGTACGGGTTTGTACATATATACGAAGATATATACGAAGGGAATCGTAAACGTAACTCCAAATAAAGACGGTTAATGTTTTAATGATAATGGATCAAGAAATTGTAAAGATGGAAGTCATCAGCCTTATTTAATAATCACGGTTTATTTTGAAGGGCCGCGTCAGCATCAACGTGACCTTCCTGAAGGACAGTGACATCATCCTGATCCACTGCGGCCACGACCTGGAGATCACGAAAGTGGAAATTTTTGTGCCGTTCTCGTAAGTCTTCCAACTAACCGATTGTAATACCACTAGCTTTTACCCTCTGCTACGCACTATAAAATTCCGGGGTTTGAGCCGATTGAACTATTCATTTATACCATGATTCTAACATTGGCACCATGGTGCCAATACTTTATGATGTCAGTCGACCAAAACCCCTTCCTATCTTTACTTATACGAATAAAGTTTACCTCTGCAAAATTTTAAGTTTCTAGGTTCAGAGGTTTCGAATCTGCGTTGATAACCTAATCAAACAGGTCACCAGTAATCTCAAAAAAGATAACACTACATTATGAAAGACTTGTTTCACTAATTTGATCACCCCTAGAGGAGCTTACCTTTTTTATTTCTTCATGTTTTTTCCTGTAGTGACGGCCAGAGGGTCGAAGTAAAGGAGGTGACGATGGATGCAAAGAAGCCCATAGCAACCCTGCACCTCAGCGCAGTGGTTCCCAAGGGCACCAAGGGAAGTCTGGACTTCGCCTTCAATGGAAACATGGAGACGGCTCACACTGAGGCCTTCTTCAAGACTACATACATGGAGAACGAAGAGGAGAAGTAAGTATTTGATTATAAAGGATCACGTCTTTTTCTCTTATGGAGTAGACAGAGCCAAGAGTCTGTGATTGTGATACGCTTAGCCTTAGCTTTGCTTAGCTAGAATAATAGGTTATTGGTAGAATGCAGATTCAGATATAGTGACAGATTGCTAGTCCATCGCTCCTTTAATCGACTTTTACAATCGGCGCGGTGAGAGAAGCAGCTGATACATTCTATGTTTTCTTTTTGCTCCCAAACCACCATGGACAGACTTGTGTGTCTTTGGTTATATGATTTTAAAATCTGGAAATGATTTTTTTAAAAACTGCAGGCCTAAAAGCCCATAACGACGTCTATCTGCGAGTGGTGGTCTCCATAGATACTAAGGATAGCCTAGACTATACCTTTAACGGGTTCCTGAGGTCAATTTTTATATACAGATTACTGGAATATTTACAAACTAAAATAATCAGTTTCCCGATAGGTATTGTTTACTTATACCTGAGTAAATAGATATTTCTAAGAATTCGGTAATATTTTGTAGGTGACTTAATTGCGTTAATAAATGGTTGATAAACTCGCATTGTAGGTAAGTAAATGATATCTTGTAGCTTTTTTTTTTTTTTCCTCTCTGGCTCGTAAACATAAAAAGCTTGTATTAAAAAACATAAATCGTATTTGAATCCAACATTCAAAATCGTAAAAAAAACCATTAATATAATTAAAAATAAATAATGAAGTTACTATGCTTGGAAAATTGGAGATCAGTGTTGTCTCTAACACAATCGAAAAGAAGGAGAACAACAATTTTTTTTTAATAAGCAAGCGCTGATGGCTGTCGGTCACCATCACCAAGCGGTCAGCCTTCTTCGACACCACTTGCTGCAACGATAGGAAAGTCACGAACGGACTTCGACTAGCAAATTGTCACCAAAAAAAAATGCTGTTCCCGAAAATTTCTTCTTTTGAAATTTCCGAAAATTCCCGGTTAAAAAATTGTTTTAATTAAAATTTTGCGTTCTCGAGAATATTTCTGAGAGATTTCCAAGAAAGTTTCTGCTTGTATTTTGCAAATTTCGAGAAATTTCGAACCTGAATGAACTGGAGGTAACATTTAACTTTATTTCTTCAGTAGTTTGACGGACACTTTTACACATTGCTTATTCGAGATAAGTTATCCTAACATTACTGATTTACCACTGACTTATCTAATGATCTCGGCTGTAAAACAAGATGACCCACATCCGTACAATCTTTAAGTATCACATTCTGCGAATTGTTTATCATAATAGCGATAACCTTCTTAATCGCACTATACCTAAAAAAGAATAGAAAGAAATCAAAGTAAACGAATTTAATTATATGAGCCGTGAGACACAAAATATCATTATGTGGAAGGATACACAAAATAACTTTCTTAGATAATAGTGTAGTTTGCCATGGCCTTCTGCATTTCACATATAAGCTGATAAAATCATTAATTAGTAAAGGCTAAGCTCTTAGATTTCTTCACCATGTATAACTATTAATCATATGTATGCTCACGCTAAATTAATCAGTCCATTAGGTACACAAATAAATAAAACTTGAAAGTTTAGTGTAATAAAGTTAAGTTTTCATTATAATTATGCAAATTTTAAATAGATTGGTTTTGAAATAGAATAATAATTATAATAATTACTTAAAATTATAAATTAACTTTAAATTACACTAAACAGTAATATTAATTCTGTGACTAAACTTAAAAATAAACTAAATAAAAATAATACAAATTGTACAGCGATATCAAAAGTGTTGCCATGAGGTAACGTGAAAAACAAAACTCCAATCAAAACAGTCAAATTAACTTATATTCTCATTCTAGGACCCTAGTGGCGACCTCCTTCCGTCCAAACAATGCACGGCGAATGTTCCCATGCTTCGACGAGCCAGAATACAAAGTGGTGTTCGAGCTGAGCGTGGTGAGACCAAAGAACATGGTGGCTTTGAGCAACGTGCCGGTCGAGAAGACTGCCGAGATGTGAGTACCTATAAAATAAGGTGGCAAGGCGACCCAAAGTGAGACTTGGCTTCCGATAAATTAGTGTCATTTTGGTGTGTCATGTACCTCTTGCCGGCTTCCTTAGGTCCTTCTTGACCTGATCGATCCAGTGGTACTTTGGGCGACAAACTGGACGTCGATCTTGGCTTACCCATGTAAGCTTTCTTCACAATATGACTATCCTCCATCCGTATCACAATTTAGATAATAATGTATACATAATATGTATCTAGCCGTGAGGACCTTTAAATGACTATTTGTTTTTTTTTTGTTGTTTATGCATGCGAGGTTAAGTTGTTGGTCTTCCAAATAAATAAAAATTAATAAATAAAATAAATCCTTTCCAGTGACCCAGACAGCGAAACCTGTAGGCCTTTATCTAGCTGATAATGTGGGTAAAGAGGTCATCTCTATTTTTTTCCTTCATTTGAGTCTACAAACGGTTCATTTACCTTTATTAACGTTACGGCTGGCGAATGATCATACACTGCTTAGTTTTATCTTGTGTTATAACATAACTCACTTTAAAAGTAAGCATTGCATGTTAAAATTTGTCGATTTCCATCATCTGAAGCGAATGGTGGTCTATGAAAATACACGAGTCAGACTTTTATGCAAACTCATGTCGCACAATTAGGAAATACCAACAAAAATGTAAACAGCTAAAGATATTTTTCTCTGATTATTTGACCAGTGATTTTTTTTGTGATGAACTAACAGTGCTCTGATAAGGTAAAAAAAGAAATAAAAACGATGCAGTACTTATTCTAGATAAATTTTATAACCGACATTCAAAACTAATGGAGTATTTAAATTGGCGTTACTCGCTCGACTTACCTCAATTTCTGGAATCCACCTGGGATTGCAATCCCGGGGGTGAAGTGTAAAGAATTGCAGCGATTCCAACGATCGGGGATCAGGGTTCCAATCGCTGAGGTATGTTCCTTGATAATAGGTAAATTAAGTAGGGCCATTAAGATGTCGATTGCGGCAAAAGGAGTTTTAAAATTAACTGAATCATGTCAAAATTTTTGTTTAGTAGAAATAATACACCTAAGAAAACTTTGTTATATAAATAAATACAATCTTCCAGAATATAATAATCTGTATTGGCAAGATAATTTAATTAAACTATACCAAATTGTTTCAATAAACTTCCATCAGAACTACAGGAGTTATATAAACTTAACTTTAAGAAGTTTAAACTTAAGGCCGGGTCCAACCCCACATTCGAAATAATTGCAATTTTTGAAGAAGAAATTTACCTAATTAGAGTTTATTTCTCTCTCTCTCAGCCGGAAGACGTCCACTGCTGGACAAAGGCCTCCCCCAAGGATTTTCTTGTCCATGGGGGGTTTTGCCGTAATCGCCACGCTTGGCAGGCGTTTATTTACGAAGTGGAAAAATAATACAGGATAAATTATGATCTCTATTAAGGTTTCAATCGTGTACTTTTTAATAAAAATACATATTTTCTGCTTAATTAATTTATAAAGGCCCCGAAAATTTAGAAAATATTTCAGCTTTCAAGTCATGAAACTTAAAATTTTCAGTGATAACATATATATATATTTATATAATTAGTTTATATATATGCTATATTTGCCGAAAAGTTTTCACGGCATCTTCCAATACTAGCCCGAAGTCTATTTATTCAAAGACAATATGCATCATGACAACGGGTGGTTCCGTAATATTCCCTAACACTTTTCAATTCACAGCTATTCTTGATTATTTTTCTATAAAATACCTAAAGAATTAGAGCAAGTGCTGGTCTGATCCCATCCTATCCCGATAATAGAATATTAGATGGTCATGCTGCTAAACGAGGCTTCGCTAGTGCAGTTTTAAACTGGCTCAAACTGGTTTTACGGCCACTGTGCCTGAGTAAATACGATGCAATGTGGACATGACCTCATCCTTCACTTAGATTTTATAAGTTGATTAATCACTGAAATATGAATAGACTAAACTAGAATGGGATCTTCTGCATTTTATACTAATTATGATGGCATGAGTTTCGCTCCTTCGAAATTCCGGATAGCGATAATACCTATTGGAAAAACTATTTCTGTGTATCAAATTAGACGGATAGTTCCAGAAATAAGCGCGGTTAAACAAACAATCTTTAGTTTGTGTATGTCATCTGAGGAATTTCAGAGTTATATGCAGCTTATGTCAAGCGGATGCAAAATAATCTAATGCGATTTCTACGTATTACTATCGGACCGTCCCTTGGTTATAAAGTTATTTAGTTTATTATATGTTATTGTTTTGTAACAAACATCCAAAAATTCGGATAATTGCCCTCTTTCTAATATAATAGTGTAGATTAGTGTAGATGTAAAGCGTAAATAGTGAAGAAGTGATTCAGATTGTGTGTTCATATGCGAATATTTGTTCATGCACATCTTGTCTGTTTGCAACGAGATTATCCCAGTGGCAGCGTTGTGTAACTACCATATCTTTTTACGTTATTCCTGTGTGCCCGATATTGCATATTGCATGGCCGGTTGTTTGGTAAATTGTAAAGAAGTGTTGCAAGTGCAACATTAGCCATAAAAGGGGGTTCGCTTGTGAAAATGGCAACTGCGAAGAACTGTCTGAATTTCTTGAATCTGTGTTTGATCTTAGATTTTCTCAATGATAAATTTAGGGTATGAATGTAGGCACACAGTGAACACCAAGGTGCTTGAGTTTGAAAGGCGACGCACAGAAGAGCTATAGATACTAAAAGAGATCAGCTTAAAGCCCGACCACCTGCGACCATTCAATATAATTATGTCGGAGGGGTGCTGACTTGCAGTTAATGTGGTCGCACATTCTCTGCAAAAATTGGCTATGTCAGTCACCTGAGAGCACACCAACGTAGCCCTCAATAAATAGATCCAAAGTCACTGTGGCCGAAATCGGTCGGGATATATATATATAAATGTAGCTATTCGTTTTTAGATAAAATGGTACCAAAGTCTTCTTCATAAGGTTTGGCCCCATAAACGCCTCAAATCACTAGGTTACACTTTGGTTACACTAGTTGGAAGCAACGAAGCAAGATCGTATAAAGACCTGGTCGCGGGTTCAAGTCCTGCTCGCATGGATTTTTTTCACTATATCTAATTTCTATATGAGAGTACTTTAGATGAATATTTTTCTTTTTTTTAATTATATACCTATATACTTTTACTAATAAGGCTGCTACATTAGATCCAGATAATATTTGGCACTGCCAGTCTGATTTAAATCAAATTTTATTTATGATAGCCATCTAGTATTTCGAACCTCTCACGGGAGCAAGTCTGCTAGGCACTGCTAGGCTAGAATATAATAAAGGGGTAGTTTTGGGTCATAGTCGTAAATTTTCATGAAGCCTGAATAAGTAATATTATTATTCCAAGGCCTGAATCACGTACACTATTTCTCTACGTTGGGCACGTGATACGTCACGGTATAGTTTACTACCCCAGAGGTATGAAATTATGTTTATAGTCAAAATATTAGTATTTTAGCGTCGAGATATACTAACGGAGAGCATGTATGAAGAAAGTGATGAGTGTAGAGGAAGTAAGAGAGATCTGTAAGGATCGTAGCAAGTGGAAATCGCTAGGCTCTGCCTACCCTCACGGGAAAAAGGCGTGATATGTACTACTACTAAAATAGTATATCTACATACTCATGTATGTAGATATACTATTTAAGTGATGGTGGTCGAGTAATAAAGACATTCGCTTGTGATGACGCCTGTAGTCGAAAAGTCCCAAGTTCAAATCCTGCTTGTGAGCCTCCAGAGTTTGTAAACCAATCTGACACAACTATGGTAGTTTTCATAAACCACCACTTGCGGCAAAGGAAAACAAATAGTAAGGGAACCTGCACTGTTGGTGATATATCAGCTATTGTGTAAAATGGAGAAGGCAATGGTAAACCACTTTATTAACATTTCATTCAGCATAGTACTTATATTAATTCTGTAAAGCAAACTCCTCTCTGTTCTATGCCAAGCGGAACTCCACTCCCAGTTTAGTAGCCAATATATAACTTTTAAACCATTTTTCTTCGTTATCAAAGCAGATAAATAAATCATATAACAGAAAAGTTATAAATCTTAAAGTAGTTTTTATAGCCCAACACATAATTTTGGATCTAAATCACATTCTTAACGAACTGGAATTTCCGTTGTTTGCCCAAAATTTTCTTAGTCCATTAGGACAGGCTTGGAATCGTTCAGGTAGGCTTCTTGGGCGAAATACCGGGGTCATTCCTTAGGGACCCTCAAATATTTCGAGGTTTATCTTTCACAGTCGAAATAAATCTTGAATCACTGAGCATAGAATCAAATATATTGACTTTGAACTTCGATTGAGCACAAATCAATCTTCTTATGTCTTGAAAGTTGTGGTAGATACGCTTCGTAAAACTGTACGTACTCGTAATAATGTTTATCTTAAGTTACAAGAACTTAAGGAATGAAAGTCCCCTTCGATTTAATATAGTATATATATAGTTGATAGTACATATATTATAAATCTATGGTAGTACTATAATCCTGGACCATTTATGTGCCTATGTGGGCCTATTTTACTAAGATAGTTCCAGATAAGTGGCCCAGGATAGAGAAGCTTGGCGTAGACAGAGGGAGGCTTATACCCAACATTGAGTAGTAGAAAGCTGACAATGATAATGATGATGATGAGCACTAGTAAGTGAAAACATAAAGTTCGTAGTTCGATTATAAAACAGTGATTGCTTATTGTTCACTTACGAACGCTTTGTCAATCAGCATACATACATACACATATATCACGCCTATTATAGATGATCTCCGGGGCCTAACGGTCATCACGCCGGACTGCCACACCGGAGGTCCCGGGTTCGATCCCCGGTCGGGTCAAGATGGAAAATGATTCTTTTCAGATTGACCTGGGTCTTGGATGTTTATCTATTTATGTATTTGTTATAAAATATATATAGTTGAGTTAGTATCCCATAACACAAGTCTCGAACTTACTTTGGGGCTAGCTCAATCTGTGTAATTTGTCCGTATATATTTATTTATATATATTTATTATGTTATCACGCCTTTTTCCCGTGGGGGTAGGCAGAGACTAGCGATTTCCACTTGCTACGATCTACACAGATCTCTTTGCTTCCTCTACACTCGTCAATCAGCGATTTTAGATAACAATTCTTCTAGCGAAGGGGAGCCCAACGCAGTATGGGACCACTTCGAGCTGACGCCTCCGATGTCCACCTTCACGCTAGGACTCGTCATCGGAGACCTAAAGCAGGTCAACATGAGCGTCTTCAAGGACAGACTTGGCAACAATATTGGTAAGTCATTACATGCCTTACGTGCAATATTATTATTATTTACACTAGTAGCTTAAAGCTAATGCGTGTATATTACTTGTTATTTTAAATGTTGGTCAAGTCTATTTTTAAAATATTTAGTCACTTTTTCCGGCAGAGTTCCACAAACGCAGAGAACACGGTTTGACAGGATATGTCATTCTTTCTCTCTCTGTTCAAATAAAATGAGTGAGAAACACGATGTGTTATTTCACTTGAGTCAGTAGAAATGAGTGAGATAGCGTTATGTTGCGCGTCAATTGTTGCCTGGTGTATTTGAGGCTTTAGATAATACATTTTTGGTCACCCATTTCAGGATAGACTTGGCAACAATATTGGTAAGTCATTACATGCCTTGATGTGTGCCGAAGCATGAAGAAACTCGAAGTAATAATTTTTTTGGTCACCAAAACCAAAAAGTTCCCTATCGCACTACCACTATCGCAGGCTGATCGTGGAAACCACTACGCCATTGAGCTCTTTGCCTGAAATAATGATACATCAAAAATTGTGTGCTCAGAATTTTTGGGATTAAAATGTGCCCTATATCCTATAATTAGGTTTCATTCTAGCCTTGTACCAAATTTCATCAAAATCCATGTTTTTTGAGTAAAGAGTAATATCATCTATCCATCCAATCTCACAAATCTTTATAGCTATTATCATCAATGATTTTTCTGATGACATCAATGTTTTTTATTATGTATATATGTACGATACAGATAAATGATTCAAAGTTCCCGATTTAACAAGAAAACGTCTCGCAAACGCAGACAAAATTACAGCACAGACAATTACACGACTTTGTTGAAATCCGGCGTCCCAAAGCTGAAATGTCGTTTCTGGTGAAATCTGCTGATTTAGCAGACGTCGTCGCGCGTCGTTACGATTTTTCAGCGTTGTTGCTGAAATGTCCAGTGGAAATATGTTTAACAACGAATTTTTACATGTCTACGTAAAAATGAGTGTAATACGTGTACACTTGTACAGGGCCTGCTTTATGAATAACTAGTTTTTGCCCGCGGTTTCAGTCGCGTGAATTTCCCACGGGAACAGTGTTTTTTCCCGGGATAAAGGTACCTTACGTCCCTCTCAGTACTTATACTTATGTGTATACAAAATTTCAGGAAGATTGGTTAAGTAGATAAAGCGTGAAGAGGTAACAAACAAACAAACTCATTTTCGCTTTTTAGGGTTCCGAAGTAAACAAGGAACCCTTATAGTTTCGTCATGTCTGTCCGTCCGTCCGTCCGTCCGTCCGTCCGTCCGTCCGTCCGTCTGTCTGCGGCTAATCTCAGAGACTACTAGTACTAGAAAACTGTAATTTGGTAGAGATATACATATTTATTACGCGGAGCGAACTGTAGAATAAAATTAGGAAAAATATTTTTTTTAGGGGGCCTCCCCTACACCTAAAGTAGGGATGTTTTTTTTTTCTCTCGATTATACCATCGTGTGGGGTATCATTTGATAGGTCTTTTAAAAATATTATGAGTGTCTGAAGAACATTTTTTGATTTAGGGATCCGTATGCGAAATATTTAACTTTAAAGTGATAAATTTTGTTAGAGTCAAGTGTCCCCCCCCTCGAACAGGAAAATGATGGAGGGTGGATACATAAAACAAATTATAATAACTAGCAAATATAATGAATTTAAAAGGAAAATTATCACGGCTATGTAGACTTTACACGTTAATGAGTAATAGACGATAAACTTACAAAATTGATTTTAGTATGAAAAATATTCGTAGGAACAATTTTCATTCTATGTGATGGTATATACTTAGGTTATTTTCATTAGTTATATAAAAGTGGAAGTAAATATAAGTTCATGTGTCCGCATTTCTACAGGATAGGTACCTTCGGAACCCTACATTGTTCGTGGCCCGACACGCACTTGACCAATTATTTAATATTAGTTAGGATTAGCGTTGCAGCAATAGTGTTGACTATCGATAGCATTTCTTACCCTAGGCACTAGTATTGTCAGTAGTATTGTGACCTTGTCAATAGTCATACTATCGATAGGCCTATCGATAGTATGACTATTTTTCAAGGTTAACTATCGATAGTCAAACTAACGATAGTCCTGCAACGCAAGTTAGGATTAGGATTCCAATTTGGATGTCTATCATAGAAACTCTTATGACCCAATATATAGCCTGAAATATCCGGGATTTCCCCTGGTATTTCACCACCTACCATCTACCATCAACTTTCTTCCAGAGCTCCGCGTCTGGGGCCGCGAAGAGTTCGTGCCAGCCCTAGTTGGAGTGATGGATAAGATCCTGGTGGTCTACAAGCACATCACTCAGCTGATGAGATCACCTCTGCCAGTCAGCCGGCTGGACTTCGTGGCCTTACCCAACTACCAGGGTGTGAAGCCGGCCGATAACTGGGGACTAATTATATTCAAGTAAGTTTTTTTTTTATAAAGTTCAAGTTGAAGCGAATGAAGAAGAAACAGCTGAGGTTTATTCAGAAGAGAGACACTAATAAGGAAGTGGAAGCTAGTAAATAAAATATTATCTAGGAATAAAAAGCGTAGTTTAGGATAATCGGCAGCTAGGTAGTTCGACGATTTGAAGAGTATTGCTGGTAAGAAATAATGCGTGTTGTTTATTGGTCATTTTTTTATTTGAAAAAAATCCGCTTTTGCGTATTAGGGAATCTACGTTATATATTGTTTTAGATTATTTATTAAATATAATATAAAAATACACATAATAATAATTACCGAATTGCGGGGCATTAAAAATTAACATAATCATTAAAAAAATACATTTCGGATAGTTATTTATTGGTGATTTTTTAAATCAAGCTTTTATTATTCGTAAGGAAACATGTAACAAAAAATCACCCTGGTGGGAATTTTTTGTTTGAGAGTTATAACAATATGAGTCTTATAATAGCGATTAAAAAAACGGCGGAGGTGATTTTTTTAACACTTAAATTTGCAGTTGTAACATCATAATCTATGTAATTTATAAAAATCACCAACGTAGGATTTAATGTGATCACCTCCATACAACTGAAAATTCACAGCCCCGTCTAAACCTCGCAGGGTTTTTTCTGTGTTCGGTGAGTCGCTATTACATTATATAGAACATTGTTATGGCCTCAGATAAAAAGCTAAAAGATTGGAATAAACATGGAATAAACTATCACGTCGCCCAACCTTTATCCCAAAAGGAAATCCATTTCTCATCAGTATAGTAGAAACAGCTATAACTATTCAAGTTCAATTGCCCGCTTTAATTCGGTCCTATCTTTCATCGATTTCATATCCGTATCGTATATTATACAGGGTGCTCCATAATTCTCTAAGGGCGCTCCTATCTGGAGCAAGATTAGGGCTAAAGTATACATGCTACTTTGGTTTCTTGATTTGCAATTTTTAGGATACTGCAAAATGGAAATTATACTAATCGGAACGAAAGCTGATTTGAACTGTTGTTGATAAAAAATACATTTTTTAAACGCTGATTTTTGATTTTTTTAATCAGGTGTACGAGGACGTAGTTAACATAGTCTTAACATAGGAACTAAATACCCGTGAAAGATGAAAAAAAATCTTCTGTTTCATCTTTTTCTGTAACTGTAAAGAATGCCCGAGGCATCGATTTCGTAAATGTGGCCCTTGGGAGCAGCACATTCTGAAAGATAAAAGGTTTCCTATACATAGGAAATCCTTTTCTGACCTCTGACAATTTGGTAGAGTTAAATTTGAATCGTAAGGCGCTACAAATTAAACAAGCACACTTTCTCATTTAGAATGTTAATAAGGCACAGAATTCGGAAATAAGACTGAAGTTGCATACACGCTTTATTAAGAAGTTCCTTAACACACACATACAATACACATTTGAATCGAATTTCCACTCGAATTTGAATTTTTAATCAGGGTTGCTCCACACAATTCTAGCCGGATTGTCAGTTTAGTATTTTATCGAACAATAAACCAAGCAATGAATGAATGAAATATTTATTGGCAAGTAACAGACACTCAAATTCGAAGCGGCATCCATTTATACATATTCGATTTTATAACCTGGTTGTGTAATCTTTTGGCATGTCCCAATTGCCGCATTTCCTGCACTTTGGAGGACCTCAACGAGGCCAACGACATTGCAATCGCCGTGGCATCATCACCACATCACATATTTAAGAACTATGTTCTTGTCGGTGGAGCATCCTCCATTTGAATCTATCTTTCGCCATCGATTTCCGGGGCCTCATACTGGTTAAATTTAATATAGCCATTCTGACTCGCAAAAAAGAAGACTGGTTGTGCCCAAATATTAGTGAAGCAACCCTATTACCCTATCTTACTTTAGTGAGCGTTAGAGTGACAGATATTTTCATATAAAAAACAACAGATAGCACTTCTATTTGCCTTATTATTCAAAATTCTGTGTAATGAGAATCAGAATTGGGGTTTTATGTCCCGTAAGTAGGTATAATATTGTGCCGTTTATGAGTCACAGAGTCGCAAATAACCTCAAAACGATATGAAAGTAGCGTGTCTGTTCCTGCCTTATCTATGCAAATTGAGAAGGGTCTGCAAGGTTGCTGATAAGCCTAATAGCCCTTGTACTATTTAAAAGTTAGATAGTTAAGGTGTATTTGTGACCTTAACTTGAAATGTCTCTTTAAAAGTAGTTAGCATGTTAAGTGATGTCTATGAGTTACACCAATGTTAAGGTTAAAATTGTACACCCCGGAAGCCACTTAGAAGTCTCGCGTTTTGGCACCGCATGACAAAAGCCGCACAGGACTCTGAAGTCCTTAGAGCGAATATCCGTTCGAATCTAATTTTTTACACGACTGACCAAAAAAGGAGTGTTATGTATTCAGGGTTCATGTATGTATGTAAGTATGTATGTAAGTTTCTTTATTCCACCATAAGTCCTGAACGGCTTAACAGATTTTGATGTGAGAGGTATTTTTAGATTCCTTACATTCCTCCGAGTGACATAGGCTATATGACGTCATCATAAAAACTAAATGGCGGATTATATATGCGATAAATAGCAGACCAAAAAAATAAAATTTGATCAATCTTATCGAGTGGGATATCAAATTGAAGGGCTTTAAAAGGTGATTTCAAAAATGTATATCTATATTAAAAGAACAAGGGTGTCTGATAAATCAACGCCCAGCTTAAACCATAAAAGCTATAAACTTGAAATTTGGACCGAAGTTTTATGTTAATACGTAGTGCTCAGATAAGAAAGGATTTTTCAAAATTAGACCCCTAAGGGGGTTAAAATTGAGGGCAAAGTTTGTATGAAAATAATTTTAAATCTACACTGATTTACTTAAAACTTGGCAAGAATGCTTCTCAACAAAAATAACCAATGGCGTGTTTCAGCGTTTTTTGAAATTCAACCTCTAAAGGGGTAAAAAGGGGAGGTAAAATAATTTATCATCACAAAACCGAAACTATAAAAGCTATAAACGTGAAATTTGGTTAGTGTCTTCATTATACAATATACTGCCCACATAAGAAAGGGTTGTTCACAATTTCAACCCTTACAGTCCAAAAAAAGGGGTGAATTTGCGTACCATTAGACAAATCCCATTTGAAATTTCGCCAGTCACAAGCAATGCATGTTGGCTTATCGGTGGAGGCCGCGGATTGTTTTTTTAAGTACAGGGTTCGAATCCTGCCAGATGTGACTTTTTTTTCCATTTTTTTTTGCGTTTTGTATTAGTTTTTTAGAATTCTATATTTTTTTAAATATTTTAGTAAATAAATATTTCAAGAAAGTAGCTGGAAGTAGCTGGATCGAATCCTGCCTAACAATAATTTTCTGTTTTCGTTTTTTATTTGTTTTCTAGAATTATTTTCTTACTTTTTTAATTTTGAAAAGAAACGAATAAATTCATTTGCAAATTTTTTCCGGTCATCTACAAGAAAAATATCCAATAGATGGCGTTGACAAAATGAGAAATGTAAGCTGAAATTATTTCTCAATATTTTCAATAGATGGCGCTGCGCCAGTTTAGTGATTTCTACTTCGCGCTTATTTAACAGCATAAAGGGGTCGTGGGTATAATAATAAAACAGTAAAGATATTTTGTCTGTACAGTACATTTAGTATTTTTAACTGAAATGTATAGAGGGACACTTAAAAAGAATAACAGAAAGCAAAAAACATTTTTTGGAATTTTTGTCTGTCTGTCTGGCGTCTGTATGTACGCGTTTCACGCAATATCTGCTGGACGGATTTGAATGAAACTTTTTTTGTTGTATAGCTATTAAGACTGGGCAACATATAGGCTATAAGTGATTTTGAAAACTGGAACACCTGATGAAGAACCTTAACAGAACAGCTAAACTATAAGAAATATGGAAATGGTACCTTTGGAAAAGTTTATCAATCTGACGAGCATTTTCTGTTGACGTATAAAAATCGAAGATCAGGATCATCTGATGAAGAATTCCAAGGGACTAGCTACACTATTACATATATGGAAATGGCGCCTTAGCAAAAGTCGTTTAACCTGATGAGCATTTTCTGCTGACGTATAAAAATTTAAGTTTATGCAACATCTGATGAAGAACTCCAAGAGACCAGCTACTCTATAAAAAATGGAAATGGGGCCTTTGCAAAAGTCGTTCAACCTGATGAGCATTTTCAACTGACGTATAAATAGACAGGACACGGGATAGGATAAAGAGGGACTCGGGGTGGGAGTGGTGGTACACGGGAATTGTAGATAACGAGCAGACGATGATCGTTTATTGAATTAAATATCACTTTTGATTCATTTTAACACCGCGACTGTACTACGAGTACCTAATATATTCCCGCGGGACACGGGATAAACCAAATAGCTGAAATTTTGAGTACTGGAGTTTAGGTTACTACAGTTTGGAACACAAAAAGATTTTTCATCTAAGGAAACTCACGCGGGCGAAGCCGCGGGCAGCAGCTAGTAACTTATATGTTTGTATGTACTTTTTGAGTAAAAACTTGTCAGTCGTGTTTTTTATTTCTAATAATTAGCTTGTTGATTCTTTTATAAGTTACATAAGTTTTAGTGTTATAAGAGCGACAGATATATTCACATCAAAGACAGCTGATGTTACATACAAAAAGTAGAAAAACTCGTCATCATCACCATCAATGCAGCCTTTGTTTCGTCCGTCTTTGGAAATAGGCCTCCTCCATCATCTTCCATGACTCCCTGTCTCTAGCCTCCCTCATCCAGTTGTGACCGACATGCTTCCTAATATCGTTCACTCATCTCTCTGCTGGACGACCCCTTCTCTTCGTGGTCTCTCTGGGTGTCCACTCTAACACTCGTCGAGTCCAACTAATGGGCCAGCTACGTAAAAAAAACCGCAAATCTGAGTGCAAATTTGGTACACGGATACGTTAGTTTAAAACAAAGATTTTGAGCGGTAGTTCCTGAAAATCTGAGGAGGGAAGTTATTACGTCGTTATTACGGATTTGAAAGTTTTTTTTTCAAAACCATATCGTGTGTGTTATCAAATGAAAGGGCTTGACAAGCCGGTTCTGAAAATGTGCCATACAATACCATTACCATTAGTTTTCAGTCAAAATTGGCTGAAATCGTGACGAGAGAAAAAAGTAACTCCTTAACTATTTGTCAACAGGGAGAGTGACCTGAGCAGCAAGACCTACTTCCAGTTATCTCAAGAGATCCTGTACCAATGGCTCGGCTCCCTGGCCACCCCGGCGTGGTGGTCGGATGCCCACATCAACAAGGCTCTTGTTGGGTACTTGGTAGCTGATATCGCTTTCAAGGTAATTCTAATATCTTCATTTAAAACTCTCTATATATATGTATAACTAGCTTTTCCCACGGGAACAGTGTTTTTTCCCCGGGTGAAAGGTAAATATGTCCTTCTCCGTACTTCTAACTATATGTATGCAAAATTTCAGGAAGCCAATCTTCCTGAAATTTTGCATTCAGTAGATAAAGCCTGAGGAGGTAACAAACAAACAAACAAATAAACAAACAAACAAACTCACTTTCGTATTTATAATATTAGTAAGGATGATGGTGCTAAAGAGAAGCAAATTTCCTACAGGTACTAAGTAGTAGAAGTAAAGGCGTTTCACGATTACCTAATCAAAAATTACTGTGTTTTCAGTGTGCGGGACCGCCAAAAGCGGGATCCAACGCGGTCTACTCTGTATCTGAATATCTGAATTGATTTATGTTAGTCTGGGTTACATTACATAGCAGGCTTTTTAGAGAACAGCAGTAAGATTTCACACTGATGTGAAATCGCAGATCCTATAGTTTTTAATTTAAGATTTTCTGAGTCGATTCATACTGCATGAAGAAAAGTTGCTCTGTAATTAGTATACCTACCAATATTTTCTGAATATTTTTAAATCCAGAAGGCTAGATACCCTGTCTAATTATGACTTAATATTAGATCAATGATGGCTCAGAAATGGAAGGCAAATGGCCGATGACCGTCCTCTACTCCCTGTACTACGAGTTCGGCAAACGCTACCCCCACTCCCGCATCACCGGCATGAAGCAGGAGACAGCCTGCACCAAGCTCGAATTGCTCTTCAGAATGTTTAACTACACCCTCGGGGGAGACACCTTCAAGAAGGGACTGCAAAAGTTTATTGAGACCCGGTAGGTTTAGACTTGTTTTAATTTTGTAGCCCGTAATGCCCGGTGTATCATCCAGTGTAGCTACACGCAAATTAGTGTAGTATTCTTAGTAAAGCATCCACTATAAGATTATGAGAATTTTACTGAGCGTAGAGCCTAGTGACGAGTTTATTACTCGGCGTAGCTATCAGCGTAGAATCAACGCTATCAGCAAGCACTAACAACACTCCCACATTAACGGCATTAAGCCTGCCTGCACCAATATCAAGCTGCTCTTCAGGACTTCAGGATGTTCAACTATACTCTCGGAGGAGACACATTTAAGAAGGGGGCTATAGAAGTTTATGTAGGTTTAGTTGCTCATCTAACTTATCCATTTATAAGGAAAGCCAACGTATCTGCAGTGAGGACATTAAAATGTCTGATGACTTGCTTGATACTTCTCGCGAGTTTTGGCACTTTAGCAAATTTAGATTCGAGTATAGTAGTTAATGTAGCTACGAGCGTCGCAACCACCACCGTAGCAGTAAGTATAGAATCCCTTCTAATTACTGGCGTAGTAATGCGATCGTAGTACTTGGCGTAGCAGCAATCGTAGTACATGGCGTAGCAGCAATTATAGCCTGTGTAGCTGCGGGTCCGGCAGTTCCCCCTAAATCCGCCACGCACTCGGCCGCGACGCTGACGAATTTGTCTTCGACGCTCTCGGCCACGACGCCCACGATTGTAAATCAACTTTTTTTTTTACTTCTAACTTGAGGAAGTACTGTCGAGGACAAAAATGTTGCGTTTAATTTTTTATTTTCATATAAACCATGTGTATGTGTATTTTTACACTACCATTCATAATAATTTTATACATACACCTACATAATAAAAAACAGAACCAAAAATGAAATTATTGGCAAAAATATAGAAAGATTACTACCGACATACTTAGATGCCAAAAAGGACGACACCTATCGTTCGTAGCACTCGGCGTAGCATCAAACTTAGCACCTACCATTTTAAATTTTGGTAACCAGATCAGGGGAAATTAACAATATAAATATACTTTGTCCATGGTTAGCGATAAAGAAAACCTATAACAGCTACCTTTATTGCAGGAAATTCCAAACGTTCACTGGCGATGATATCTGGGAGAATCTGAATACGGCTGCCCGGGCGGACGGGAAGATTCCTCAGGATTTTAACATTAAGGACGTTGTAAAGAGCTGGATAGACAAAGACAGACTGCCTCTTGTCAACGCTGAGAGGAAGTATGACAGCAACACGCTTGTCGTTACGCAAGTAAGAATTATTAGTTTTAAGAATTAATAGCAAGATTCCTTAGGACTTGAACATAAAGGACGTTGGGAATAGCTGGATAGACAAGGACAGACTGCCTCTCGTCAACACTGAAAGGAACTATGACAGCAACACGATTATCTTGTCTTTATGGATTCGATCAAAACGTGAGATGTAATATCGAAGTGTTCGTTGTAATCTGAAAAGTAAATACCTGTACAGGTTCGTCCCTTAAATGTTTAAAGTAATTGAAACTTTTTTTTAAGAATTCAATGGAATGATCTCTTCCATCACGACAAGGTACAATTTGTCACATTTGGACACGACCAATTGTTTTATGGATTTAATATTTCCAGAAAGTGTTTCTTCGGGAACGTCCTCACGATGTGCCTGATGCTGTAAAAATGTCGTGGACGGTGCCCATCATCATCGTCAGAGAGGACCGCCTCAACTTCTCTGATACGGTCCCGGGCAGCTGGCTGGAGGGCAAGAAGGAATTAACGATCAAATCCATGCCGAATCAGGACCAGTTCATCATTGTGAATCCTGATGAAATTGGTAAGTAAAGATGGTATATGAATTATGTTTACATTTTATTTCGGTTTCTGTGGTAGTATAAATAAAACTATAGTATGTGCGAATCCTGGAATTTTATGCTACACATTAAAATTGTATTCATTGAAGATTCAATCATCTTGGTGTTTTTATTATAATTCTTTTTTGATGATATTTTCATCGCATATGACAATGAGAATGTAAGGATCTTCAAATTAACTTTCAAGACTTTTATCCCCTTTTCATTACACCTCCGATTTTGCTTCCTCTATCTCAAATACCATTGAATCTTGGTTCCTCATAAAGTTTCATTACAGGCCCGTTCCCAGTAAACTACGACCAGCAAAACTGGAACCTCCTCTCCAACTACCTCCAAGGCAAGGACCGTCTCAAGATCCCAGAACTGACTCGGGCTAAACTTCTCCACGACGCTTGGAACTTGGCGTATGCTGGAGAACTCTCGTTCGCGACTGCGTTCAACATGACGCTGTTCTTGAAAGAAGAGAGGCACCATGTGGTGTGGGACCCGGTGTTCACGATGATCGATCACATTGGAAGGCATATCTGCTCGTGCATTCATGGGAAATTCAGGGTATGGAGGTTTTAGAATTGACTAGTTATTTTTATGGAATATCAAATTATTTTATCCGGTGAAAACCAACACCTTTCTCATGACCTACCCCATCCATTCATTGGTGAAAACTGCATGAAGCTCCGTTCAGTAGTTTATGAGTTTATCGCGGACAGACAGATGCAGTGGGGGACTTCATTTTATTATATGTAAGGATAATTAAAAAAGCTCTTGTATTGCTCGTTATTCATACCTATTTGTGTCAGCAAATTGGCGTCAGCAAACAAGCTTACCCAGTTATGTCCTTTACTCGTAACATATTTATTTATTCAGGCGTACGTCCGAATCCTCCTAACACCTCTGTACCAAGAGCTGACGAAGAACGAGCGAGAAGACGAGGAGAACTGGCGGAAGAACCTGCGAAGCTTGACCAAGACCTTCCTCTGCCAGGCCGGGTACAAGCCGTGCATCAAAGATGCTCAGGAGCACTACGGCAAGTGGATGGAAGCCAAGAACCCAGACGAGGGGAACCCGTAAGTGCATACCACACAACTTACCCTTTGGATATTTAATCTCAACTTACTAAGACTAGACTAGATCATGATCATCTCGAGTCGAAATGGCAAAAATTAGATTTTCTTTGACCAGTATTTGGCCACTTCTTTACTTATCGTTGGCCTCATTCAGGTCTTCCAAGGTTCAGGAGGAAGGGCAGTTGGGACATGTTAAAAGATGAGCCATAGATTAGACTAGACTACATTGATACCTATATAACTTTTTTATTACTACACAACTTACCAAGAATATCACACAACAACTAGACTAGGTATATAACTTTTTAAGGTTCCGAAGTAAACAAAGAACCCTTATAGTTACGTCACGTCTGTCCGTCCGTCTGTTAACGGCTAAGCTCAGAGACTACTAGTAATAGAAAAATGTAATTTGGTAGAGATATACATATTTATTACAGTTCGCTACTGTAGAATAAAATTAGGAAAAAAAATATTTCTAGGTACAATTTTTATTCTATATGATGGTATATACTTAGGTTATTTTCATTAGTTATATAAAACTGGAAGTAAATATAAGTTCATGTGTCCGCATTTCTACAGAATAGGTACCTTTGGAACCCTACATTGCGCGTGGCCCGGCGCGCAAATTGACCAAATATTAAAAAAAAAGAATCAGTTTCTGTGCCAATTAAGATGCATTTAGGTTTCTGAATAGTTTCAAACAAAATAAATAAATCTTAACACCAGATTCACAAGAAATAGTGTAACTAGACAAGCTATTTTGGAATTCTCAAGGGAGCTATCTATCTAACCTTGATTTCCCCAACGGCAGATAATCTTTGGTAATGATAAATTAACATTTGGAATATTCGTTTCACTTTGTTACAAAATTGGCATTCAGGTATTTTTCTGAGTAATATAGGTTATATTATACAACATGTATAATAAATACAAATATAATAAAAACTGCGGTTATACTACTATATAAGTATAAATAGGAAATATTCCTTCGTATGACTCATGTATGTCATGCAGAAAATTCGGAATAGTACTTGCACATCAAAGGTATGTGGGGTTTCAGCTTTTCAGTCTACGCGAAAATATTTATTACATTATACATTCATGCGAGTGTATTCCTGGGAGAATTTCAATTTAATTTGGATATTTGAACCGAGTATTTAATGAAAATTAAATATTTTTTCGGGGGTGTAATGAATGTGAAAGCGTACATTTTTGATGAAAAGCTCTTGATTTATTTTATCACAAATATCAATTACATCAGTAAATTAGATTAAATTATAAAGGTAAATATAATAACTTGACACAAGAATATTAGCAAACTTTACGTACGTTGTATTTGCTAACATTTCTGTACCTACACTAAATTATAGAAAAATATTCAAAATTTCCAGGAAAATTTAAACTCCATTTTCTCTGACTTGTCCTATGATTTACTAATCTTCACAGTACCTACTTTTTGTAGAATTTTGTTGAAAACAAATCAAATATTAGTTTAAACAAATATTTGTTAGTTAAACTATATTATTTTAAACTAATATTTGTTTTCAGTTCAAACTAATCGACCGAGCGAGCGCAGCGAGCGAAGCGTCTCAGTTTCCACTAGCCGAAAATTCTTTTGTCTGTCCGGATGTTATCGCCTACAGGTCGCATTTCTGAACCGATTCTTATGAAATTTTGTGAGCAGGTTCGGTAATTTTATAGAATTTTTTAGTCGAGCCAGTTTTTCGAAATTTTATAAAATGGCGATAATATATAAAAAAAACCTTATATCTCAGCTATTTAAAAAAAAAACAAAAATGTCATTAGACATTTTTGTTATCCTTATTAAGACGCAACTTTTTTGTATGAACAACATAGTGAAATTCAATAAAACCGCTATAAATCCATATATTAAATTCTTATACGATAGTTCACAAAAAATCAATAGATGGCGCAGCAAAGCTTTTAATACTCGCAAATTCATTTAAGAGTGACTTGATTTATTGGTTAAAATGAGATTGTTTGAATTGCGTGTATTTTTTTTTAAACTGAGTGCGTTTGACCTCTATCTTGCCTGATGAGAAGCATAGATGAGATCTAGGGTGGTACACGCAAACTGAAAAAAAAAACTCAAGTATTTATTTGGTTAATGGTATTGTATTGTGGATTGCTTTGCTTGGTGGAATTATCTTAAACACTTGAAATAAATCTGATATCAAAAAACTTCATTGTATGATTAGAATCCTATTAAAAAAAGTAATATATACGTATATGTATATAATAGATTCGATTTCAAATTGAACTTTCTTTTTTGAACTTTAATTTTGTTGCGCAAATTACATAAATATACATATAACCAATATTCATATTCATATTCATATTCATTTATTCGCTGTAAAAGTGGTGAAATACAATGGTGGTACAGTTTACATATAAGTCTCCTCACTCTTAACCTAGCTAGGCATGCAAATATTAAAATCAGTTCCTCAACTACAATAATCATTTACATAATTAAGTCATAATTAAGACCAAGTAAGTAGTTCACAATTGAAATGTCAATTAAAATAATACATATACAATACCTACTTATTTTATCTAATTTGTCAAATATTCTTCCACCGAGTAATAACATTTCTCAATTAGAAAATTGCGCAATTTGTTTTTAAACAATGGCAATGGTAAGACCTTTAAGTCCCTTGGCAATTTATTATAAATACGAACAGCCATCGGATAACTGCTTTGACTGTAAAGTTTTGTTGTCATTATGGGCAACATCAGCATATCTGGATATCTACCACGATAATTAGAAAAGTCACTATTACGTGTGAATAGCCGTGGGTTGACTTTAACAAAGCAACATACTTCATAAATATACAGAGATGGAAGCGTTAGCAAGTTTAATTTTATGAAACTCGGCTTACAACTTGTCCTTTGAGGCAATTTACACATAGCCCTTACACAGCTCTTCTGGGCAATAAATGCTCTCTCTAAGTCAACAGAGTTTCCCCAAATGACTATACCGTACCGCAGAATAGACGCTACATATCCGTGATAAGCCATCAACGCCGTTTTTAAGTTAGTTATGTTGACTAGCCTCCATAAAACATAAGAAAATTTATTCAATTTGGAACATATATCTTTGATGTGAGATTTCCATGTGCAATGTTTATCTAATGTGATACCTAAGAATTTTACCTCATTACATTCACTTATTATCTGCCCATCATGTTTTATCAATAGATTAGCTACCCTATTATTTCTTTGATTATGAAATTGTATATATTTTGTTTTTTTTGTATTAATGTTTAAGTTATTATTATGAAGCCAATCCGTGATGTCATTAAGTGTTTTAGTTATGTCATTGTTGTATGTACAATATGTGTTAGGTGAACTTGGAATAACCACAGCGAGGTCATCAGCAAACAAAGTACAGAATTTTTGTGTGGCTTTTGGGAGATCATTAATGTACAACAAAAATAGCAAAGGACCCAAGATGCTCCCCTGAGGCACACCAACGTGATTAGTTTTACACTCTGATCGAAATATGGTTTCATTCTGATTTTTGTCTAAATTTGTCACAGCAACATATTGAGTTCTGTTTTTCAAGTATGACTTAAGCCAATTATAAGAATTGCCACGTAGTCCATACTTTTCACATTTAGAAAGCAATAACTCATGTGATACATAATTAAACGCTTTGGTCATGTCTATAAACATACCTGTAACTTCGACAGATTTATCCACATGCCCTAGGATATTATTTATCAACTTAAAGGCAGCTAAAACAGTAGACTTACCTTTTTGAAAGCCATTCTGGTTAATGTCCAAAACAGCGTGTTTGTTTATAAATTTGGTGACTCTATTGTGCATGGCTCTTTCAAAAATTTTTGCAATAACAGAACTCAGTGCGATAGGTCTAAAGTTTTCTAAAATATCTGTATTTTTTTCTTTAGGAAAGGGTTTTATCACAGTTACCTTTAATTTTTCTGGGAATTTACCCTGCTCAAATGATAAATTTACCAAAAAACTAAGTACAGGTGCTAATATATGTTTAGAGGCTTTAATAATTTGAATTGATAACTGATCATGTCCAACTGACTTTGTATTTCTTAACCCTTTAATTATTTCAAGAATCTCTTTACTATCTGTAGGATACAAAAATAAAGTTTCATTAATCTGTGTACATAAATTTATAGTATTAGTAAAGCCCTTTTTATTTTGGTCAATATCAGTAAAAACGTCATTAAATGCATTTGCAATGTCAAGTGGATTATTTATAATTTTATCATTACATACAATTTTATTAATAAATTTATTTCTCATGGCATTATTACCTTTTATTAAATTCCAGGATGCTTTGCATATGTTAGCTGATTTATTTATGTATTTTGTATTTCTAATTTTTTGTGAAGTGTTCATACATTTTTTTAATATAGATGAGTATGATTTATATGCAAGTTTATTGCAAACAGTACTTTTCTTATAGTAGGAGAATCTAAGTGTACGTTTAGTCCTACATGCTATACGTATTCCTTTTGTTATCCATTTATTATTTTTGGGTGAAGAACTCATTCTAATTTTAATAATAGGAAAGCATAGATCAAAGAACATAGTTAAAAGATCATGGAAATTATCAAATGCCTTATTTATATCCCTTTCATTGTACACATCTGACCATGATAGATTCTGCAAGCATTCATTAAACTTATCTATATTTTCTGAACTAAAGTCCCGCTTTTTAATGAAATAATGTTTTAATTTTTTATCTTTTTTTATTACTGGAATTTCTAAAGTCTGTGCTGAATCGTGATCTGATAAACCCAATTTGTGAACTTTACTCGTTGCATCAGTGATGTTACTAATTATCAAATCTAGGCAAGCATTTTTTCTTGTAGGTTCTTTTATGTGTGATATGTAGTTATAATTTTGTAGTAAATTTAAGAACTCATCACTGACTTTATTAAATTTTAATGTATCTATATTCAAATCACCTACAATCACAATTTTTTTCTTATGCTTCGTTCTTAATTTATATAAAAGCTTGTCTAAACGATCTAAAAATAAATATGGATCAGTCAGTTTATCCTTGGGGTCATATGGTATTCTATACATACATATTAATATACAGTTATGTGTGGTTAATTCAATACCACAACATTCAAAATATTTTTCTATTGCCATTTCTTGTAAGAAGTGTATTTTTTTATATTCTAAATGTTCTCTACAAAGTATGCATACACCACCGCGTTTTTTGCTTTTTCTAGAATATGCATCAGCAATAGTAAACCCAGGTAAGCGCATGTTAGGTCAAACCATGCATTTATGACGACTGACGACCTCCGTGGCCTAACGGTCATCACGCCAGACGGCCACACCAGAGGTCCCCGGTTCGATCCCCGGTCGGGTCAAGATGGAAAATAATCTTTTTCAGATTGACGTGGGTTTTGGATATTTATCTATACATATATGTATTTGTTATAAAATATAGTATTGTTAAATTAGCATTCCGTAAAGTCTTGAACTTACTCAATCTGTGTGTTGTCCGTATATATTTATTATTATTATTTATATTATTTCGAGGCGGAAAAGGCAGGTTTCAGTCAATTTTTTGTGGTATTGACCAACCACAAGAACTTTTTACTTTCTTTCCAACATTGGTAGGTTGGTTTCAAAACTCTTCTAAGCCAGGGACACGGTAAAATATCGGTTATTTCGTGGAAGGGCTCGCGAGGTCTACTGTTCTCACAGAACCACTAGTATTACTATGTCCCATTAATATCATATTTAAAGTATGTGTTTAAAACGCGAAAGTTTAATTTCTTACTTACTTCGCTGGCTCGGTGACCCCAAAGTGGATCTTGGCCTCCGAAACGAGAGAGCGCCATAGACTTCTATTCTGCGCGGTGGCTCGCCAGCTGCCTGCTCCGCAGATTAGTCTCCACAGTATCTCCACAAAGTAGTTATTTAAGTAATCTGTGGTATCTCTCCAACGATATCTAGGGCGCCCGGGCTGACTGAGAAGTTTAATTACTATACTATAATTTAATTTCACGTCAATCGAGGGAAAGGGCTTTAAACTAGGGATTCCTCCACTCATAGGCGATGGGCTAGCAACCTGTCACTATACCTGAATCTCCATTCCATCAAAGAGCCCACTATTCAGCTAAGCGAGGCCGTCGAGTCTCACGACTCCTGGCTCTGGCTACCCCGTAAGAGATAGAGACGTGATTCTATGTATGTATGTATAATTTAATTTGCCATTCCAGGATCTCAAACAGATACATCTGCCCGGTCTTCAAATGGGGTACCAAGAAAGAGTGGGAGTTCGGCCTGCAGCGAGTAATCAATTTTCCCCCCTCAAGAAAACAGAGCGAGAGAACTTACCTCCTCAAAACCTTGGCTGGATGTCCCATTGACGAGTACAAGATTAATAGACTACTAAATATCACGATATTAGAAGGCAATGGAAACTTCACTGAGACTGATCTCTTTTTAATATTCAGTATGCTGACAGGAGGATCTCAGGGTTACACGACGCTGTTCCACTTTGTGAATAACAATTGGGATGTGTTGAAGGAAAAGTAAGTACTTTTAAGTCTGTTTCGCAACTTTTACCAACGGTTCACTTGATTTATGGTCTTTTACAGAAGTGTTTTAAAATATTTCATGAGTAAATATGTCTAGGAAATATAATGTGTTGTGCAACTTACTCAAATGACAGATAAATTGGAGAAAATGTTGGCAAAAAGCTTATTATGTTTGTCCATGTGTTTTCAAATATCTTTATAAAAATTTTTATCAAAATCGGTTCAACGGTTCAGGCGTGAAAGCGTAATAGACAGTGACTTTTCTTTTTATCTGTGTGATTTGTTCGTATATATTTATATTTATTTATTTACTTTTGAATTTGGATTAATTGAGTTTAGAAAAAAATTTCGAACATCTTACTATCATACTAATTTTATAAATGCTATTTCAAATTAATTTCCAGGTTCATAAGCAAAACCAATCTTTGGGACAGCCTGATATCCTCAGCTACCTCCCAATTCACGACTGAAGAAGGTCTAGAACTTGTGTCGAACCTGTACGTAGCCCACCAGGGGGAGTTCGCATCAGCTGAACACATCATCGAGAAATCTATGAGGAGAATTCGGGAGGAAGCCAAATGGTCCGTGGAGAATCTACCAGTGATCGAGAAATGGCTGGACGCGTATCTAGCCAATTCTAATGTTAAAGATGACCAACACATGTAGAACTTAGTATTGGAGTATTTATAAGTATTTTTTTTTTTAAATTACAAAATAATTGGAACAGATTTATATCTAATATTTTTACCCTTTTGGTAGTAACAGTATTATTTATTAACGATTTCTGATAAATTATGTAATAAACTGATAAGTAATTAATTTTGTATTCCAATTCAAATCAAGCTTGTATAATAATTACAGATATTTATATGAATGTTTTGTAAAAGAAAATATCCGTTTAGGTTAAGTTATAAGTACAGGGACATTTTAATATTGATCGATGTTATTAATTAGAAAACAAAAGAAAATTGGAGGGATCAAGTATTTATTAAGTATCTTACTTTCTTTTGCCAAAATAATGTAAGCAGAAGCTATCGACCAATGTATTGCATTTTGAATACAGTTTATAAAACAATACAATTGTTTTATTTAAGCTTGTCGTATATTTTGTTATATTTCGGATATTTTTTTTTTATGAAAAAGCACAAATGAAATTCACAAATCCTTTTAGAGATTCTTTATCACAAGCGTCTTGAAAAGATAGACAAGATCTGAAGGATAAAGCGCGAAAAAGGGAAGAATATCCCCAGCCGTGGGTTAATGTGGCTAAAATTATGATGATGGTGATTATATAGAACTGCCAAACAGATTTGCTGACACTTGCACTTGGCACCATTCTAATAATAATAAAACTGAATCAAAATATTCAAACAAGTGTTTTTATTTATACTAGATGTCGACATTTAAATAACTATTAGTCGTTATCGTTAACTTTAAAATATCCACCGTACTCTCACAGATTACTAAATACCCTTTTAACTACTTATGTGGTACTATCAAGGGTATGGCCAGGAGTAGAGTGGATCTGAGGAGCCGCTTAGAAGGCAAAGTATCAAAGAAACTGATATCCAGTCACTTATGTTCAAGTTATAAAACTCCTTATTTCTTGCGCTGGTTAAAAATTAATTTGAACTCTATATTTTCCAAGAGATTCTCGGCGTAAGGTTACAAATTCTCAAGTTTATTACATCGTCCGTGTTACTCGAGATTTTAATTTGAACTCTGGAGGAAGGTCCAATCCAAAGATATTGTATTTCGAAATTTAAGTGCCCGTTAGGTTATGTAATTTAATGTCAGATAGAATATTAGGACAGCACAATCATTTTACCCCATGGAAAAAATAAGAACTACGAATACGAAGTAAAAGAAATAAGTAGAAGTAAGTAGAAAAAAAGGAAAAGGGAAGTAGAAGGGGTAAATTGTGCGTTTCAATGTCAATTGACGATGGCAACTCTTACAAAACATGACAAAATCAACTTGTGCATCATGGCAAAACCGAGTCTTTTGTTTTCTTTATGTGCTGATGCTGCCATCTGCTTCGATTTGCGTAGTATTCTATATTCCATCTCATATATTTGTTGTTGAATACAGCTTGATGCGTTGAACCGACCAAATAAATGCCCTCACAAACGCGTCTTTAAATGAAAACGTCCGCCAAGCATCAGTTCTGGAGAAATGGAGAGCCACAGTGCTGCGCGTCTCCGAACAGCATGCCTGGCTACGACTGCGCTGTCAAGAGCATACGAAAAAGAAGAACGGCTTGATATCGTAGTATTTGCTACTGTTGCTACCTGGTTAATCCGCCATTGTTATCTAGATAGCTCGGCTATAGAGATGAATCCATATTTCGCTTTCAAAATTCAAGACAAGCACAATCGGGGGGATAGACAGCTCAATTGGGATGTATGAGCTACAGTGCTGCGCAACTCCAAACAGCGAACCAGAGTATGATTTCTCTGTCAAGAGCATACGGTGAAGTTGTAGTAGGTATCTGTTACTGTTTTTACCTGGCTAATCCGCTACTGTTATCTAGAAGGCCCCCGGGCGTTGCTAGTAAATACAGCTACATAAATGAATCCATATTTCGCTTTCAAAATTCAAGACAAGCACACCAATCGGGTTACACGAAACGAGTATGGGACGTACGTGACATTGTCTATCGCATGTTCAATTCCTCAGAGTGGTTGTATTCATACGGGGAGAAAATTGAATTCTAGGATCCGCGAATGTTGCTATTCCCAGGCTAGATTCGTTCCAATTTTATCTAAGCTAAATAGGTATGGTATATCTTTTAAGTTACAACATCTAAGTGAAATCTATTCTTAAGTCTATTAATTTAATCCTAATCATAATTATTTATTTAAATAAAATAGGGTCACAATAGATAGATGTAGAAATAAGTAGCAAGAATATTTAGCCATTATAAATGCAAATACCATAATACTTTTTTTATTAGATAGATAGATAGATAGATCAACACTTTATTGCACCATTTACAGAGAAGAAATACATAGTAACAAAAGTAACAAAAACATTTTAACATTTTATTTGCACTTAGATATAGTTTATAAGTATCTTTTATTCTATACAACATAAAAAAACATAAAAGGAAGACGAGAGAAAGACCAAGACAGGGCTACATGAGGCAAATAAAGGAAAAAGTGAGTCTGGTCGTATCAAGAAGAAAAACAGTTGGCAATGGAGAGAAAAAAATTAAGGAACTCCACCGACAAGAACCTGGCTCTTATATTATATGATGATGATATTTGTAATGAACCTTACTTACTTGAAATAGAGTAGGACGGTAGGTAATCGATAATACTAATACTCGAGTACTGAAGTTCGTTCATTCGTAAAATTCTCTGTAAAAATAACTTGTATAAAATATTCGGTACCATATCGGTTTCCGAGAAATGACGACGATTCCAATCTAACTTTGCAAAGATGATAACCTCTCTCGAATCTCGTCTGCTTTATACTTTGTTTATATTTTTGTTTCAACTCATCAGTTCGGTTAAAACTCCAGAAAGGAAATTTTTTAGACATCATGGAAAGGTAGCAATCATGTTCTAATATTATTAATGCTATTAATGCAAATGTTTGGATGTGTCCACATAGCGGATTTCGATCAAATTTGGCATACATGTATGCCAAATTTGATCGAAATCGAATTGAAAGAGTCGAACCTGGAATAACACATCGGCTACTTTTCGTCTCAAATTTCTAACGGCATCGAAGCCCTGGAATGCAGCTAGTGTTTCATACATATTTATTTTCTACTAGCTTTTGCTCGCGGCTTCGCCTGCGTGAAATTACCACGGGAACAGTGCTTTTTCCCGGGAAGAAAGGTACCGTATGTCCTTCTCCGTACTTCTATCTATGTGTATGCGAAATTTCAGGAAGATGGATTTAGTAGATAAAGCGTGAAGAGGTAACAAACAAACTAACTCACTTTCGCATTTATAATATTAGTTAAGATGGTATGGTTTCCTTCGAGCAACAAGGACTTCCGCGCGCGGAATGGAAGACAAGAGTCCGTGTTGCTCTATGATGGTTTGGTCTTATCGATTAAGGATGAAGAGTAATCTTTCTTTGTTTTACATACTAATATCACCAAAATCGGTTAGGTAGCGATTGAATTTACAAACAATCAAATAACAGCTGTTTTTAAAGTGAACATTTATCCTGTTCGACATTACATAAACACAATAGTTTGAGACAAGACCGACTAGAGTTATCTGTGTGACATTTAACTTGTCGTAGTGACACACTGCCATTAAGATTGTTGGTATTGATTGAAATTTGTACCGTATTTATTTCTTTATACATACTTTTTGAAACGCTAAACACTACCTTTGTCTCTAAGGTATTTAGGTTAGCACATGGGTTTTTGTTTAATTTCGAAGCGGAGTCCCAAGCCAGAGTAAATATTAAATGATTAACCGATGATGTATTCAAAGACAAAAAGAGCCACACATGCAAAAACGTGTCAGTTTTCAATTTAATTGCAACGCCCTTGCACCATCATTTGTGCACCTATGTAAAATGTATAAGACCTAATGTATAACAACAAATGAATGTAATGAAAAGAATGAGAAAGAAAAGCTCACGAAGTTATATTTTTTTACCCTCGCCGTTGGAAGAGGCAGTCTGACGTATCGACCACGCACTTCAACACAGGTTTGCTAAAAGATTGTGTTATTACGAGTATTTTCTCTACAGCCGTGTGTGGTCATGTGCTAGACATTCCAAGTCGCGAAGCTTCGTCTGCCACCTGAAGATTTGTCTTTGTCGTCATATTTCAAAACCCAAGTCGTTGCTTCAGCTTTACGCCAAAAGGAATTTGTGTACCACAAATAGCTGTTATTGTGTTTGAAAGATAAATCATTCATTTGCAACTTTTTGACTTACATGTACATATTTACATAGGGGAGGTCTAGTAACTATTTGCTAATTCAAAACACCCTATTTACGCCTGTTATAATGTTATTGGGATTATATTGGGATTTGCTTACATATTATGAGGAGAGAAGAGAAGACGAACATCTAGTTAAGAAGACATTAAATAAGAAGGTGGAGGGCTACAGGGGAAGAGGGAGACCAAAGAAGAGATAGTTGGACTGTGTGAGGGACGATATGAAGGGGTTGAGAGTGGACGTTGGTATGACGGAAAACAGAGACATGTGGAAGGATAAGATATATTGCGCCGACTCCAGGTGATGGGATAAGATGAAGAATATGATGATGATTGGGATTTGCTTGTGTAAATATTGCAGTGGGGCGCGTCATTTCAACTTAGACAAGATAGATTGATCAACTTTTTACTGCACTATTATTTATAGAAAAAAGTACAAAGTATTCTTAATATCCTATTGATCTGTGTGTATAATCTTATTTGTATTTGTATCTCAACGTCTTCGCATTAATTGGACGACGCGAGATATCAGCATCTGTTTCAGTTCCGAGCGAGTAACTGACGAAATGGAAATCTTCGAAATCTTCCTTGTAATTGGTAAGTAATCTGTGATCTTAGTTATGGTGGATTGTGTTATGTTTATTGGTTGGTGATTTAAATGGAAATCCAGCGGAGGTGTTAGTAAGTATGTTTAATCATAATTCTATACATTACTGACACATAAAACTTTTGAATCTATGGTTAACTAACATGTATAACATAACAAAATCTATGGTTTGATTGCGTCCCTTTCCGTTAATTTTGCATGAAAGCACATTTTTGCAAAGATGTCATAGATAGGCAGCAACATAACTGCATATTTTAGCAAATCACATAACTGATATTAAAAATGAACTTAGAATAGCATGCTATATAAGGTAGATATTTGTCATTAAACTAAGTCAGTTAAAGCTTTATGTTTAAAAATGTTGCAACCAGGGTTGGTTACTGATAAAAAGAAAGAAACATAGCACCACCGAGATATGATGTACTAAAAGAACACAAATCATTGTAGACTTCTACGCGTTATGGCTTATTATTTTAGCAGGAACCTACTAATAAATTTGTCTTAATTATAACATTTAAAGTCCGTTTTGTTTTCCAGATGCTATAGTCGTGTATAGCAATGATGTTATACACGACTATAGCATCTAAACCGTAACCAAACAAGTACTCTCCGTTTTTCGTCGAAATCAACGAAAATATCTTGTTTCCCAAATTTAATTTTTGAAAATCGTCTCAAATCATCCATTACCGTACGGATGCCACGCAACGAGTTTCAAATTCAATTCCGAATTACATTTTGGAAATCACCTTTTCCCTCGCAATAGCAATTCGGGTTATAATTTATTGTCGCGTTAATGCTTTCCATTCTAAAAAATGGAGTCGGCAGCTCAATTCGTAAGCGAATTTTTGAGTTCATTTCAGTTTTAATTTAATATAAAGCCAGTATGATGAACGTTTTTTTATAAAGTACTCTCATATAGAAATAAGATATGGTGAAAAAATTCCATGCGAGCAGGACTTGAACCCGCGACCAGGTCTTTATACGACCTTGCTCTTCCAACTGAGCTATCGCATTTCAATCCTGCACATCGAAAATCTTCACCATATCCAATTTCTATTGAAACGCATTAGGCATGCGTCACCTAACACCAATACCCACTATACGAGTAAGGTATTTGATTTAACCCATATTCGATGAAGTTGAAAATCAATTAAAGTGTAGGAAGCCATCAATATTTATTTTTTGGATTTTTGAGCATCTCAGATGCAATATTAGTACTAAAGTACTCTCATATAGAAATAAGATGCGGTGAAAAAATTCCATGCGAGCAGGACTTGAACCCGCGACCAGGTCTTTATACGACCTTGCTCTTCCAACTGGGTTAAATCAAATACCTTACTCGTATAGTGGGTATTGGTGTTAGGTGACGCATGCCTAATGCGTTTCAATAGAAATTGGATATGGTGAAGATTTTCGATGTGCAGGATTGAAATGCGATAGCTCAGTTGGAAGAGCAAGGTCGTATAAAGTCCTAGTCGCGGGTTCAAGTCCTGCTCGCATGGAATTTTTTCACCATATCTTATTTCTATATGAGAGTACTTTAGTACTAATATTGCATCTGAGATGCTCAAAAATCCAAAAAATAAACGTTTTTTTATCAACCGACTTCCCAAAAAAGGAGGAGGTTATATGTTTCGATGTATGTATGTTTTTTTTTTATGTATGTTCGCCGATTTCTCCGCCAATTGTGGACTGATTTCCAAAATTGTTTTTTTTATTCGTAATGGTGTATTCCCAAGTTGGTCCCATTTTAACCACGTCAGAATCTGTTCAGTAATTTTAAAGATACCTAACAAAATATAAAAATACCAACATTGCATTATAGAGCAAAAGCCCGCGATAGCATGCCCTTCCTTATTTTGTTAAAACTCAAGATTTTTTGTGTATGTCCCTAACATAGAAATAGCGATTAGCGACTATAAAAGTTGGTGCATGATTACTTACCTAGGCAGATTACTTGTAGCAATAACATTTAAAGTGGTAACTCAATTTCCTCAAAGTAAAGTTTTTTAAAGATTTTACTTTCCTAATAATATTAGAAATCACGCCATCCATTACCAAGCAATTGGTGCAGATATAAACCCCTGCTAGATATTGTAACCTTACTAAATTATAGTTATATTTGTTTTATAAAAGCCTAATTTTATATTACTTTGGGAGGCCCCAAGGTTGCTTTTTTTACCTATAAAAATCATCCTTACTATCCATATTACCTGCATAAGCAACTAAGATCCAAACTTCATACCTAGTCGCTAATATTTTTTACCCGTATATACCATGCAGAGAAACATTCAGCATTTTTAAAATAAGGAAGGTTTGGTCGTGACGGGATCTCGGTTCATTTATGTGCCAAAATAATAGACAATTTGACATGTTCTGACATTTCAAATCAAACTGACATAAAAAGTTTCGAATTCTTAATTCTTTATTTTCGGCTAGTGAAAGAAAAGTTTTTATTAAACTAAAAATGATAAAATAAAACTTTTTTCCAAAAAAAATGAACCGACTTCCATCATAAAACTTAAAATCATGAAATAACAATAAAGAAAAATGTATTAGCATTCTACCTACTGAATGAGGTAAAGTCGGTGCCAAATTGAATCCATACTAATATTATAAATGCGAATGTTTGGATGTGAGTTTGTGAGTTTGTGAATTTGTGAGTTTGTGAATTTGTGAGTTTGTGAGGATGTTTGTTACTCAATCACGCAAAATCTACTGGACGGATTTCGATGAAATTTGGTACAGTGGTAGATAATGACCTGGAATAGCACATAGGCTACTTTTTATCCCGGGAAAAAGCACTGTTCCCGTGGGAAATTCACGCGGGCGAAGCCGCGGGCAAAAGCTAGTATTAAATAATCTAAGTTAATATTAGAATCATGTATAATATATAAAATACCTAGCTAAACAATTACATAACACCCTTACTCCTGCACTTGGCACCGACTTCACCTCATTCAGTAGGTAGAATGCTAATACATTTTTCTTTATTGTTATTTCATGATTTTAAGTTTAATGATGGAAGTCGGTTCATTTTTTTTGGAAAAAAGTTTTATATTCGAAATATTTATTTTTCTTTACAGTTTTGTCATTTTCATTAGCTATCATAAAAAGTCGCATATTGGTAGTCTGTGAATAGGTAAGTAGAAATTTTGTTGTCAATTGATACAAAATATAGACTTATGATTGGCTAAAGAGGAAAGATTTTCAATTGGAAAACAAAAAATTACTTTAGCTTTTCGAAAAATTTCATGACACACGTACGAAATTATCCTTCAAGCTGAAATTCTTAGAGTACTACTAAGTAGATAAGATCAAATTAGTATTACTCTTCAATTATTCTACTAGTACATAACTTATTTATGATTATAAGGACCTACCTAACGTAGTAGTCTAGATTTCCTTATTTCTAAACATATTCATTTAATTTCAGCTTCCATGGCTATCTTCACGATAGTAGGAGCTGAAGAAGGCTCATGTCCTCCGACCCTCCCGGTGGACATTTGCAACGCCCAGTGCGGGCCTAACACCGAGTGTACAGACACGCAGTTGTGTTGTCCAACAGCCTGTGGTGGTTCGATGTGCGTGGATGCCATGACGACGAGGCACTTCACTACGTTTAGTAAGTTTTTATTGACTCTGATATATGTATTGTCATGCGATATAATCATGACATGCATGAATCTACAATGCAATATGATCTTTCAAGCAAGGCAATATGATCTTTGAGCTATGACTGCACTTATAATTCTTGACTGTATGTATGTAAAAGCGAACGAAGTCTTAAACATAGAGATCCTTCTAACTGATATTGGTGAAACTTTACCCTAATCTTCACACTTTGCAACAACCAGGACAGTTTGGTATCAAAATATCACCACAGCTTTATACGTTCCTATCTCATTTACGAATCTTTGAGTAGCATTTAAATTTTTTATTCAGTTTCGTCTTGTATCAATGTCCTACTACTTCACTTGCTGATCATCATTTGTGATTACTAATGGTCATTTACCTTCAATTCCAGTAAAAGGGCCGCTGCCCCGAGTACCCTCGCGGTACGTGGGTGTGTACACACACCTGCACGAGCGACTCTGACTGCCCTCGCACCCTCAAGTGCTGCTCCAACCGCTGCGGCGCGCTGACCTGCCAGAGACCAGAGTCTGATGATCCACCAGCTCAATAATCTAACTATTAAACACGTAACTAGGTATATGAACATTCTGTAGTTTCATTCGATTCGATCACGAGCGATTGTAATTGCCCTCGCACGCTTTAGCACGCATGTAAAGGAGCAATCCTTGAGGTACCCGTCTAGAGTGCCGGTAAGAGCTGCTAAACATTGATCCCCTGTTGGGTAAGTAATTGTTCAATATGGTGTAGCGGCCCTCCCTTTTGTATCCAGAAGGATGTTATTGGGAGGACGTTATATAGTATATCCATTAGAAAAAATCCCTCGCACGCTCAAGTGCTGCTCCAACCGCTGCGGCGCGCTGACCTGCCAGAGACCAGAGTCTGATGATCCACCAGCTCAATAACCTAACTATTATAAACGTAACTATGTAAGCAGCTGTAGTTTCATTTGATATCTGACGACCATCACGAGCGATTCTGCTTGCCCTCGCATGTTGCTTCACAACTACGCTTGCAACTACGGCACGCATCCGATAAGAGGGGTAGAGGAGCAATCCTTGAGGTACCCGCTGGGGGCGCTGACTTACCAGAGACCTGAGTCTGATGATCCACCAGCTCAATAGTCTAACTATTAAACACGTAACTAAGTATATGTACATTCTGTAGTTTCATTCGATAATTAACGACCATCACGAGCGATTGTAACAGCTAGGAAGGAATCAGTGCAAATGCGTGTAGTGCAATCGTATTAGCTTTCCATAATAATTCACTGTGGCCTCTGTGTAAATGGTTAATTTCTGTGTATTTTTGAGTGATTCTGTGACTGTTATGGAACAGTCCCAGATTATCTTCTATTAAGTATTTCTCCTTTAAGGATTTCTCTTTTATTAAGTATAATCAAATACTAAATAAACTCTAAGCGAGTTGTACCTTAATTGCCTTCAAACTTTTAATTATAATCAAACTCGGTGATTTCGAGGAATTATTTTGAAAATTACAGAGATAAATTAATTCAATATCTTGATAAAATAAATAATCGTCATCTGGAGCATAAAAGGTTCTCGGAAAAGGCTTTCAGCTTTTGAAATGAAAATAAAAACAATTGCACGAACTTCGAATTTCAAGATAATTGGAACCTCAATCTGAAAAATAAGTAAATTCACGATAATAGAAATTCTGGTAATTGCTTCTTATTTAGATTGAGGACACGTGTAAACTTGATCCAAATTAACATAATAACAAACTTAGCTCTAACAACATGCCTTTATGTAAACGTAAAAATAAATAAATGTATACAAGTTTTCCTAGTACAGACGCCAGTCTCTCACATAGATCATATTTTCTGTAACCGCATGGTGCACCTAAGTTTATATAAGTTTATATTATCTAAGTTTATATCTGTGTGAGAAAAGAAAATAAAGATTATTATTATTATTTAGCTAAATTAGGGATGAAAAGTTCTTGAGTGGTGATCACTAACCGGAAAACGTGGTGTTGGCAGGCCTCCCACTCGGTAGACCGACGACCTGGTGAAGGTCGCGGGACGCGCATGGATGCGGGCAGCGCAGGACCGGTCGTTGAGGAAATCCTTGGGGGAGGCTTTTGTCCAGCAGTAGACGTCTTTTGGCTGAGAGAGAGAAAGTAGGGATATCGAGAAAATGTTTTCTCGACTTGTGAATGATTAAGTGTATGTACACTTAATCAGGCAATTATAGTATTGGACCATAAGTAGTCATATATTATGGCATCGTATTAAAAAGATACCTATATAAGTCATGAAAGCAAAGCATATCGGGATTTTTCAAACATCCAAGTTTCCAACATTCAACTTTTATAAAGCGATATGAAAATAATGAAAAGAAGAAGAAATGGATTCTGTGTCATTTCCGCTCTGCACCAATTAAAAACTCAAAGTTTATTGCGTCGATTGTATCCATATTGTATCTAATTAAATTCTTTTGAAGTGTCGAAATAATTAAGTCGTCTAAATTGATCTACACACCTGCACCTACCTCTAATTTATGAATCTTCTTAAAGATCCTAATTTAATTTTAATAGGGCCACACATTTAAGACTTTATTTTTGCGTTTTTGGTCAGGTTTTATTTTTTTATGAGTCATTTATGTCGAATAGAATGAATGTGTAGAAAAATTTGGGACACTGCTTCTTTTCCATTTACTTACCTATTGACCTAAAAATCAGTTGCAAAACGCAAAAAAATATTTATTGGAAATTATATTTTTAAAGAATGTCTGTCTAAAACTTTTTTCTCATTATGTGCCATATGATATTGTAGACTGCCAGTAATAAACAGATGAAAAATAAAATAAATAGTAAAGTAAAATAAGTAGCACTCGATTTGTAAGCAATCGATTGACTATCGAGTCTGACTGGGGCGGAAATAGCTCGCCGATTGGATTGTCGTGTACTGACAATCCACCGAGCTCGCCGGCTGTTGTTTTTACAACGGACGTTTACAAGAATTTCTAGATTTTCTCCTCTTCTTAGATTTCTTGTGTTTCTAGTTATTTTCTTTTTTTTAAGTAGTAATGGGGTGTACCTTTATTTATTATTTAGTAGTGTAATACCTTTATTATACACCCATGTAAAATTTTCTGCATAACACAAAGGTTGGCTGGTAGATAATGCTTTAGCATTAAGCCTCCTATTGTACGTTTACTTTGTATTTTTTATACAATAAAGGTTAAATAAATAAATAAATAAAATAGTAGGTTCAATAATGTCTAGGAATCTTTTTTAATGTTCTAACTAATCTCTAGAACAACGGAAACATTTATTTAGCTGTTTCATCCAATGTATATGAGCAATTAAGTGTGATACTTGACGAAAACCATGGATTATTCTAAATCCTTGGTTTTGACAACGCACCATTCCAAACTACCACCACCAATTAAAAACGCACCTTTTTTGATCACTCACGAAAAATAGAAAAACATTTCCTTCTTTCGAAAAGTCGAAAATGTACACCACTCTAGCACGCTCCAAAAAATTAGGGAAATTAAATCTTCAAACGCGGCTGGAATTGGCCGATACCTCGGATTTACTTCCACTCTGTATTGGGTATTTACTCTACGGACATAAAATATATAAGGAAGAGATCACCACTTTTCTGCAATATATTTGTAAGTAAATATATTTAACCCTCTGCGACTGACGTGGTAGTCTCACAGACACCACAAGTGTTAAAATCAGCTCTAAAAACTTTTCTCTTTGAATTTTTTTTCTCGCATTTTTAGTACCTTCCTAGAATGTGCCGCCGAATGCGTCGATATAGTATAAACAATCACCGATATCACATGTGAGGACATAATCGCTCCGGTGTCCACTATACTACCACGTCAACATTACCGTAAGAATCTATCAGACTACCACGTCAGTAATATCGTTAAATTTCCATAGTGTCTCCCAGGCTACCACTTCAGTAGAATCGATAATTTTGTTTGTTTTATGCAGATAATCTAAAAGACAATATACACTTCGTCAACAGAGAGGCAACAGTCCACCGGGTTGTGTTACCTAAGCCAAAATACAATAGTTATCTAATTTGAATATTGATTTGAGATTTCTTTTTCCCAATTTTGTTGACGTGGTAGTCTGACAGACACCATTTTCCACTAAAACATTAATTAAAATTGATGACATCATAAGACTTATTTCATTTACTTAGCTTAATGTACAATATAGATACAATTTAGAAATTGAGAATTAAGTGAAATAAACTAATATTTATATGCCAATGTATGTCAAATTGGTTCACAAAAATTAAAAAATATTGAGGCTGTATAACTTTTGATTCTACCAGTAAATTTAACTAATGTCTGTTTGTTTATATTACTTGTTTCATGTTTACTCCGAAACTTTTGAGAAAAGTAAAAAACATTCCAGTTATATATTTTATTTTAATTATTTACGAAGACATTTGAAATGTTTGTTTTTTTTATGCCATGAGCAATAAAGGATTCTATTACTTAAACCTGATTACAAAATCACGTATTTTTTAATTTCTCAATTGTTTCATAAGTATAGATTGCAATAAGCTAAATAAAAAAGGTCTAAATTACAAATTGTAATAAATATTTAATTTAGAAAAGGTGTCTGCTAGACTACCACGTCAGCAAAATTGTAAAAATTGGACCACGTCAGTCGCAGAGGGTTAATTGCTGTGGTATATGGCCTTCTTTTATATAGTGTCCAAATGCCAAGCAAAACATAGATTGTGCAGGAGGTGATAGAAGAAGCAACTGCTTCTCCTCCTGCACAGATTGTAAAAGTCAATCACTGGGCTGTAAATTGGGCATAGGTACTTTTCATAGAAGATAGGTCAGTGTTTTTGAATTTCAGTTCCACCAAGCCAATATCCACCTAAACGTAGTAGGAGTCTTCTATAGGAGGAGTCTTGTAACTTTTGAAATTTCAGTTCAGGCTCTATGTTTATGAAAAGAGATAAATATCTGTAAATTCCTTAATTTGTATTACAAACTCCGTACAGGGAATTCATCAATTAGTTTTAAATTAAAACTGGCTTACAATTCTCCCTTAATGTGGTCCAATGGTAACGAACTTTACGACGGTTGCTTTTTAATTCGAATTAGTTAGATGTCGTTCCCTTGGGAATTTCAGGAAAAAATTACACGGGAATAGTTAAATACTTCTTTAAAAGCTGATGATTCGGAAAAAATATTTGTTGAATTGCTAAAAATATATAAACTTACACTAAATTTATAAAAAAAATATATATTTAAAAAAATATCGAATAATAGCTACCGAACAATTAAAACGATTTATGTTTACCTCATCCTAACTAATATTATAAATGCGAAAGTGAGTTTGTTTGTTACCTCTTCACGCTTTATCTACTAAACCAATCTTCCAGATATTTTGCATTCACATAGTTAGAAGTACTGAGAAGGACATAGTTTAGTAGACAAGCTAGTAATTCAATAAAAATATGAATGTTTTTCTTTTTTAAATTATCTCGTTGATTTTGCCACGGACTACGAATTATTTAATCTGAACTTGGGGTTTTATGATGGTTCCCAATTTTCCGTCAATTTTTTTCTCGTAAAGCGGAAATTTTGTTTTATAATATAATTTTCCGCGGGCTCCGACAGGAAAAACTGATCAACATAATTCGGTTCAGCTGATACGAGATTTGAAGTTGATTTATTACATACGAAATAGTATTTGAATAAAATATTTTTTCATGCTTTTATACTTACATACCGCAGAGTTTTGAATAATACGGCAATTAGAAGTGCCAGAAAATATATCTCGCTTGGACTCGCTTATTAAAAAACAAATGTCTACACTTGTCCAGCGATTTGTAACTGTAAAATTAGAATGAAAATTCGGTTTGAATGGGTGTATCTGTATGTGAGCTGTCGAGTTGTAGCTTGAGAGTTATATTGCTTTGACAAAACACCGCATCAATGCTACTTTTATGCAGGGCTTGAAACCGGTTAATAAAAAACCTAAAAAATAAGTGTTATGACCTGGTTACGCAGTAACGCTCGGGCCATTACGATCGGAGTGAAAACCCTTTTGAATCGGTCTCGCGAGCGGAAATTACCTGGTTAATCCCGCGCGGGCGAGTGACAAGGACAGGTATATCGCTCAGCGTTTTATCTCACTTACGCATTTGCAAGTCTCAACGTGTAGATTGGTTAGATTTATATCGAGCGAGAGTGAGAAATAATCATAGTTAGAGCGAGATAGAACACGATCAGCGAAATGTTTTGGGTCTTTCCGGTATTTTGAACAGGAACTGAAATGATATCGCGCTTTGAACATAACCAGAAATAATATATGGTTTTGCTCAACCGTAACTGATTTAAAACGCTCTTTTTTTAAATGTATGGCGCATCAAGTGAGCTGGTTTAGAATTTTAACCAGGTTAGCAAGCCCTGCTTTTATGTGGCTTTTATCATTCCAAATTCTGTGGTTACACTAAGTTTTGGTCTAAAATAATCAAATTTAATTTCAAATTAAATATATCTACCTATATTTAAAAAATCAAATCTTACGAATTTCGACCCACTTCTCAGTTAACGAATAAGTTGGCATTTTCTATGCATTATGCGTGTAGACACAGATATTGAGTATATCTGTATCATTGAGTCAGTTAAAAAGCGTATTATAATTGTTGTCAAAAGGTAAAAGCAACCCAAGATATCGAAAACCTGTCGATCTTACCCAAGGATCTATCAATATTTTTTTTGCTGCTCAAAAAAGTAGCCTTTTTTTGACAAGCAGTGTGACCTAAAAAGGTAAAGAATGGCTATTAATAACATCCACGACTTTCAACACTAATCGAGAGCATTTGCAGAAATATAATCACTCTTTCCAAAGGAGCCGATAAGAAAATCTTGCCGGGAATAAGACTGAACGCCGTTATATTTCATGTAGCCACAATTACCTCGCGGGGGCGGGGAGGGGCGGGGGAGGCAGGGCTGGCACCTTGACGCAGGGCGGGCGCTTCATAGAAACGGGGCGTCAAATATACGTCCTACTACTTACTACAAATGAAACTGTATATCCGTGAACACGTCAGTAATGTCAATGTGTGCGTTTTCTTAGTCTTAGCGTCCCAATACACACAAGAACGGGGGAGAAGTGCGGGGGGTGCGAGGGGGTGCCATATTGCGGGAGGGGCAGGGAGTTTCCTTTCTATACGCAGTACTTATATTAATTCTGTGCCTTGACATAACTCTTAAACTAACTCACTTGCTACTACTTAACTTACTTATAAACTTTTCCAGATAATTCTTCTTAGGTTGTTAACTGCATGTGCTAGTGCCGCCATCTGCGGCAACAGCTAGTGGATAATATAATATCTTCTTCTTCTTCTCTCAGCCGAAAGACGTCCACTGTTGGACAAAGGCCTCCCCCAAGGATTTCATCCATGGAGGGTTTTGCCGTAATCGCCACGCTTGGCAGGCGGGTTGGCGATCGCAGTGTGATGGCATAGTACGCGGAAAGATGCTGCTGCCCAGCCTCCGGTGTTTTAAATCCCTTAGTCGCCTCTTACGACACCCACGGGAGAGATGGGTTGGTGCTATTCTAGGGCCACACCACAGGCCACATCCACACCACAGGATAATATAATATACTTCGTACAAATATAGAATGAGTCTTATGACAGCAGGATGAACCGATACATTTGAAATGAGAGTGACAGAGACAGTGTACTATTTTATTAAATTCAATTTGACAGAAGTCAAAAGACTCGTGTCATGTACGAAGTATGATATTTTTGTGGTCGAATAGTGTTAGATTAATATGAGTAATTTATTTATTGATATCAAAAAGAGTCACACATTATACATAGACAACAACAGCACCACAAACAAATTAAAAATAAACACGCATACCGCATCGATCCATCGATAGCAGTGGGTTTAGGCTCACAATGTTTGCTCGCAGAATAAACCACTGATTTATTATTTTGTGATAAATAAAAAATTATATAAATAAATATATACGGACAAATTACACAGATTGAGTTAGCCTCAAAAGTTCGAGACTTCTGTTATGGAATACTAACTCAACGATACTATATTATATAACAAATACTTATATAGATAAACATCCAACACCCGGGTCAATCTGAAAATATATTTATAAAGGATAAAGTTCTTTGTTATGTAATTTGCGGCTTACAAAATTGTTTAAATAGTTTCGGACAACAGGGGCGTCTGTGACAGTCCTCTATAAACATAGATATATAAACCACCTATATACAATTTTAGTTTTAGTCAAAACTTATTTCTTAATCTTTGCCAACCCTACAAGCATTGGATTTTTAGCGTGGAATAAATTGTGTGAAAAATGTTTTGTTAAATTAATACAGTACAGTACCGGGAATTTTAATGTGTTATTGAGCCATTTTGGAATATTACAATATTGTTTACGATCTATTAAGGCCATTATAAGTATTTATAAGGCTCTTAAATCCTTATGAAGTGGTCATTTTTACAGTATTTGGTTCCCGTATTTTTTTGTAACACAACTGTTTTGATTTCGCTGCAGAATTTGATATTTGTCTTCTATGTAATGATCTTAGGTGATTGTTCTTAGGTTTCGTACCTCTTATGCAAAGAACTTATTTTATGAAAATAAAAATTAAATGAGACAATCTCTAAAATTTAAATTTATAGCCTAAGATTCTTAAGACTAATTATTAACTTAATATGGATATGTAAGTATGTTTTGTAATCAACGAACTTATAATTCAATGCTTGTAATGGTTATTGATGTATTTGACCCAAATATGAATGTGTGGTCTGTAATTCATGCCATTAAATACGAGTAGTAGCTTAATTTTATAAAACTAAAAACAAAAACATTTTTCGACGATGACAATTTTTTTTCTACATCTTATGAGTTAAATGCGACTCATGCTTCGAGTAACAAGGACTTCCGCGCGCAGAACGGAGTCCGTGTTACTCTATGGACTCATGCTATAGCCGTGGTAGTGTAGGTACTCGGATGAAAATAATAAGGGTTTTTGTAAGGATGTGCGCAAATACCGGACAGATTTTAATTAACTTTAGTACACGGTTATGGTAAAGCGTGAAACACTATTAATTCTAAAATTCCCACGGGAATGGAGCACCAAAGCACAGCTAGTATGTTCATAAACTACTTATATGCAATAGCCAAGCGAGTATGGCTGCAGATCATAGTTCAATTAGAAGTTGGTCTCAACTAGAGATTGCCTCCGCTAACATTATTGATAGCCCTATCGTTGATTCATTAGGGCTGATGCTTCCATGTCTGGTTCACGGAGAATTTATACCACTAGTGTTAGAGAATACCACATCACCGCCAAGCCACATAATTTGACTAAGGTGTTGATTTTGTGATGTTAGGGCTCGTAGAGTTAGGATGGTAGAGTAAAAAACTTTTTTTTTAAAAAAAAATCTTGGCACATGAGTCTGATAATTTTTTGACAGAGCGATTCATATGTCATACTAGCTTTTGCCCGCGGCTTCGCTCGCGTGAATCCTTTCTTAGCGGATGCCTACGTCATAGCATCTACCTGCATGCCAAATTTCAGCCCGATCCGTCCAGTGGTTTGGGCTGTGCGTTGATGTCTATGTCTATGTCAGTCAGTTCAGTCAGTCAGTCACATTTGAGTTACATATATGTAGATGGTCTCCACTTAGCAACACTTTACATGTTTTTTTCCAGTCAAAATCTCAGAAAAAAATTGTATTCAATTTTTAAGATTAAAATAAGATAAAATTGTCTTATTATACCAATTTCTGTGGGTAACATTCTTTCTTAAATCATACAGCACTAAAATATAGATACGTAAGTCGTTCCATGCTGGACTGGGGGAGCGAAGAAAAAAAAATGGAATGTGCCAACCGAGGGAAAGGGCTTTAAACTAAATCCATCCACTCATCAACTATCACTATATCTGAATTTTTTTTTTTTTTTTTTTTAATCAGTACCCGCCAACATGAATCGGTGCCTTTTTGTACGGTGGTATTTTCTATAATTATTTTTGCATGAATCAGTTTTAGTATTATTTTTCTGTCAATATTTTCAAATTTTTTGTTTCTTTTAATACAATTTACTATTTTCGTTCTTCAATTTACTTACAATTTACTAATTTACTTTTAATACATTTCAATTTTTTAGCTTATAGATACTTTTATAATTGTCTTCTGAGAATGCTGGTCAATCTTTATTTTATTACTAGATTATGTAAAATTATAATCAAGAAATTTTTATACTTAAGTAGTTTTCTCTTCTTTGCATGAATCAGGTTTAGTATTACTTTTCTATGTCAATTTTTCCAAATTTTTTGTTTCTTTTAATACAATTTATTATTTTTATTCTTCAATTTACTTACAATTTACTAATTTACTTTTAATACATTTCAATTTTTAGCTTATAGATACTTTTATAATTGTCTTCTGAGAATGCTGGTCAATCTTTATTTTATTACTAGATTTTTTAAATATATAATCAAAAATTTTTATACTTAAGTAGTTTCTCTTTTCTGTCAATTCTATATTGGTATTTTTCTAGAACAATATTCGACTTTAGTTGCTATTTTACGTTTTTCTCAATTTATAGCTAGAATTTATAATACAATATATTTGAGTGTAGTACTTATATGTAGTATATTCATTAGTTAACTTTAACTAGTTTTATAGTATGGCCATAGGCCCTGTTCTAATATAGTTTTGTGACAATTACAAGTGGCAGATGCGCACTCTTATATAGTTACTAGATATTTTGACGCTGAAAGTTCTAAACATGTTTATTTATTATCGTTCTTACATTTGAGTCTGTGCAATAAATTTTGTGATTTTGTTTTTCGAGGATTACATACACGGCATAGGACAGCTAATCAACATACACCAATGCGAGTAGCTCTTCGTACTGCGGATGCATCGTGTTCTTTGCAGCTTTTAGATTCTTATGATCCGCCGATGCAGAGCCACTTCTGCATCCGTTGTACTGTGCCTGCTGTTCCAAACCCGGCATGCCATTTTGATATTGCATATGTAATGCATGTTGCCATCAAATATTACAATAATATGCCATTCCGGGTTCGGAACAGCATGCACCTCGAGTTTTTAGTCACTGACAGCACTGCGGGGGCATCCTTAGCAATACGCCACCCTGGCTCTGGCCAGGCGTCCCACCTCTGCCTGACTGGGCATGCGCTGCTAAATGCGTTGTGAATGCTAGATTCCTGCTCCTCTGCGATGCAGTTCAGGCAGGATGGGGCCGCCCCGGCCAGCCACTTCAGGGAGCACGCCGTCCTCCGATGCTCTCCGCCGCAGTGACTGCATTTCTCGGTTTCTGCTTTCTCACAATGTCTCCTACTGTGTCCATATGCAAGGCACATGGAGCACTGGACAACAGGGAGTAGTCGTCGACGTGGATCGTCATCATGTCGATGCGCACTGACCCGCATCGACAATCCTCCTCCACATTTTTTGGGGCCACACTCATGACCACGTGGCTGAGCAGCTGATTCCTTGCCGATTTCCTAAACTTGACCTCCATTCGGAGGTCCTGTTCCTCAAGCCCCTCTAATAGTTTCCTATTGCGTTTTTTGATGTGCTCCATGACAACTTCGTTCTGCGTTTTCTTCAGGACATTTTTGAAGATCAGGAGCGGGTCCCTATTCTCAACCACTTCCACGCGCAGCTTCTCGTTTTTCTCGATGGTTTCTTTCAGCCTTTTCCTACTTTCCAATGTGCCACAGCTGACAACTATCTTCCTGTCTCTAGCCTTCCGTACTTTTTCCACCCTGATCCAGTCCTCCTCAGCACTCACCGTCTCTTTTATCTGGTCGAGGACCTCTTCTCCGTCTCTTGGTCATCCGTCGACGTGACTAATACTGAGTGCAGGGAAACCCGGATCAGGGGTGGCACTCCTTTGCCTTCTACTACAACCTGCGAGTAGGAGGGGCGACTTGTTGCTTCTTGTCTATTGAGCATCTCCTTTATCTCTTCCAGGCTTTTTTGCGTTCTTCTCAATGAGATCGGTCAGAGTCTTGACTGTGGCCGCCTCACTAACCTCAAAGGCCTCCGGGATGATAGGGAGGTTTGAGTGCGGACGCTCGGCCTGTAGCCCGGCGTCATATGCTCTGGGTCAGTCCATTCAGACATGTCGCACAACATGTCATCCACAGTACGCATCTTAACCCTGACCGACTCCTTTACTGCTTTCCCCAGATAGCGCACTGCTTCTATTTCCTCCAGTATTTCGTCTAAGTGCAACCTTACTTCGTAGATTGCGTCCTGACTTTCCTGGTCCGTCTTTTTGCTCCTGCGGTACTCTTCCTTCAATAGCGGAGAGTCTACTGAGTACTTAATATAATGGTTAGGCGGATGTCTAAGCACTCGACGGTTGTCTTTACTCTTTTCACGCTTTTGGGATTCAGTGTAGTCAGGAGTATGGGGTTCACGGGGGGGAGGGGTGTCAGTGTTGACGGGGGTCGTCTCCTCTTTGTCGTACGTGAGGGTTTTCTTCGTTGTGCTGAAAGTCACTGACTTTGGGGTGCGTATCATGGCCATTTTGAGTCTGTCACTTTAAAATGGTAAAGTCCGAATTTAAAATAAATTTGTATAAGTTGTAGATATATAGGACAACACAACACAGGTATAGATAAAGTTCGGTCAGGTCAGAATTTTGTGTCGGCGTGTAAAAAGCGCCGGCGCAGTCTTAAATGCTAGGGCTTATACAATTGCAGTCTTAACCTAGTATTGTGTCGGCGTGTAAAGGGTGCCGACAATGTCCTTATTTAACTAACTTAATACTAGATGTGTTCCGAAAGATTTTAATAATTTTTTGTTTTTCCCACAACGTCGTCGACATAAAATTTTTGAAAAAGGCTAACTCTAAATTATTCTTCAGACTTAAGTCGTCCAAAAAATTTTTTGGAGCGTTCCCCGGTAGGCGGCAATTACCCCGAAAGCTAAATTTGGGTTTATCAAAATTTAAGTACAAAGTATGTATGACTAGAATTTATCCAATGTTGGCCCTAGATGGCTGACTAGATGACTAGATGATGACTATATCTGAATTTCCATTCCATCAGAAAGCCCACTATTCAGCTAAGCTTGGCCTTCGAGTCTTCCGACTCTTGGCTCTGTCTACCGCGTAAGGGATAAAGACGTGATTCTATGTATGTGTGTAAGTCGTTACAAAATGGCGTCTAGTCTAGTCATTATAGCCTGGCACCGAGCATTCACACACAAATGCAAATTCGCAACAGCACAATACGACAGCGGGACAATGAGGCTGTTGAAGTACTATACTGATATTTTACACTGTGACATTACTGAGCTGTTCCATTCTTTTCTCTCTAAAGGAACCTCCGATCATCATTCTTTTCCTTTCTTCCGATGGTTACCTTAAAATCTCCACTTAGTGGAAATAACCAATGGTTCGAGGCAGGTGTAAATAATAAACATATAGGTATCGATTTGGTTAATACAGCAAATATAGAGCAATATTAACAGGTGTACCTACCTGGCCCTTGATTCTACAAGTTACAAACGTACTAGGTAAATCGTGCTTCAGTTGTGTCTCAAAAGCCAAAGAACTCGTAATAAACCATAGAAATCTTACAGAGATCTTGTCGCTTTAGTTCAATTTCTTTGGATCTTGAGACACAATGAGGGATTTTCCGAGACCCAAAGTAAAAAAAAATTGTTTCAGATGAATTCATAGGTGGCGCTTCGTAAAAGGCCAGACCATTCAAAAAAGAAAAATGCACGCAATGCATTTAAAAAAAATAAAACCTTATAAAAAAACATCTAACAAGCTAATTATTAAAAAATAAAAAACACGACTGACAACTTGTGCTTGGCCAAAGGCCGAGCTCGGTCTCGTGAGCAAAGAGAGTGCCAAGGCCGAAGGCCTAGCCCTTCGTATATACATGATTGACCTTCTCATTTCATCTCAAACCCTCAGTAACCAGCAGAGGGGCCTAGGCCGAAGGCCGTGGGGCAAGCTGCGTACATGAAGCAAAGAGGCGAGGCGAGGCTAAAGCACCTAGCGTGCTGTTCAGAACAATTTTACTTCTGCAGTTTCGAGTATGTTGTTTTGGAAATAGGCAAAAAGTCATCTTAAGTCCATTTATTCATAACTAGCTGTCGCCCGCGGCTTCGCTCGCGTAAGTTTCGCTTAGATGAAAAATCTCTCTTGGAGCTTTTCATCAGATGTTCCAGATTTTCAATTTTTATACGTCAGCAGAAAATGCTCATCAGGTTGAACGACTTTTAATAAGGCGCCATTTCCATATATGTTATAGTGTAGCTGGTCTCTATGAGTTCTTCATCAGATGTTCCAGATCTTCAATTTTTATACGTCATCAGAAAATGCTCATCAGGTTGAACGACTTTTGTTAAGGCACCATTTCCATATTTCTTATAGTTTAGCTGTTCTGTTAAGGTTCTTCATCAGGTTAGCTCTTTGCTCTCTCTCTCTCTCTCTCTCTCAGCCGAAAGACGTCCACTGCTGGACAAAGGCCTCCCCAAAAGATTTCCACAACGACCGGTCCTGCGCTGCGCGCATCAATGCGCATCCTGCGACCTTCACCAGGTCGTCGGTCCACCGAGTGGGAGGCCTGCCAACACTACGTTTTCCGGTTCGTGGTCGCCATTTGAGAACTTTTCTGCACCAACGGCTATCTGTTCTACGAGCTATGTCCCCGCCCCCTGCCACTAAAGTTTGGCGATTCTGCGGGCTATGTCGGTTACTTTAGTTCTCCTACGGATCTCCTCATTTCTGATTCGATCACGCAGGGAAACTCCGAGCATAGCGCGCTCCATCGCCCTTTGGGTGACTTTGAACCTTCTTATGAGGCCCATAGTAAGCGACCACGTCTCTGTTCCGTATGTCATTACTGGCAACACACACTTAGCTCTTTGCTATGAAGCCGCAACTCTGCCTTCGGTCTCCACTTCGCCTCTCGGCTTCATATACGGAACTCGGCCATCGGCCTCGCGGGCCAAGGCGAATCGGCCTCGCGGGCCAAGGCGAATCGGCCTTCGGCCTCAGTATCTCGACTGGTTTCAGGAGCTTTAACTGGCTGTCTTGGCGTGTCCGAAATGCCCCGAATCGTGTATCATAGAGAACCTTTACCAGGCTAACGATAGGGCGATTGTCGTTGTCATCATGGTCTGGGAAAATATAGATGCCAATTCGACTCGCCAAGAAGAAGAAGAAGGGGCTTTAAGATGAAATCGGAAGATCGTCCATGTATACGAAGGACTATGCCTTCGGTCTCGCCCCGTTTTTTGCTCACGAGACAGAGCATGGCCTTCGGCCTAGCCTGGACCCAGCTCGGGCGGCTGGGGACCCCTGGTTTACTGAAAGTTTGAGATAAAATATAAAAGTCGTCCATGTATACAGAGGGCTCGGCCTTGGGCTTAGGCCTCGTCCTGCACTTTCTTATCGAGACGGCGGCGCGGCTGGGGGAAAGGGAAGCTAAGCCTTCAATTTAAACACAGCTGCAGCAGCATCAGGAAATATACCAAAGTGACCTGAGCTGGGATAAGGCCTAGACAGAATGGTAGTACCGCCTGCGGAAACTATAATAGATAAGGGGGCGGTGGGGGACTGGTGCTCGACCAAATGTTACAGAGGCCCCTGGACGACCACAGCCGGTGGTAGTTTATAGTTTTTTTTTCATACAAACTGGTTATTGGGGGTTTTAGATCAAATCAGAAGGTCATCCATGTATGCGAAAAACTCGGCCTACGGCCTCACTCTTTCTCTGATCACGAGATGGAGCTCGGTCTTCGGCCTAACCTGGATGCAGCTCGGGCTGTGGCCTTGCGGGCGCAAGCTTTGGCCTTCGGCTTTACTGGTCCCTGGTTTACTGGTGACGGCGCGCCAAAGTAGACCTGGGGTACTGCCCACGGAAACTACAATCATATAATCGGCGCGGGGGGGAGGAGGGGGCACGTCGTAGAAGACCCTAGGCGACGTTAGTAGCCATTTAAAATGAAATCATAAGGTTGTCCATGTGTACGAAAGACTCGGCCTTCGGCCTAGCCTAGACGCAGCTCGAGTTGTGGCCTTGCTTGCGCGGCTTGGTCCCTGGTTTACTGGAGGTTTGAGATGAAATATAAAAGTCATCCATGCATACAAAGGGCTCGGCCTTAGGCCTCGTCCTGCACGTTGTTCCCGAGACGGCGCGGCTGGAGGAAAGGAAGCTAAACCTTTGATTTAAACGCAGCTGCATCAGCACCGGGAAATTATACCAAAATGGACTGTGGCCTTGCGGGCGCAAGCTTTGGCTTTCGGGGCCCCTAGTTTACTGGAGGTTTGAAATGAAATATAAATATATATATAGTTGTGACGGCGCGCCAAAGTGGACCTAAGGTACTGCCCGTGGAAACTACAATCGTATAATCGGTAAGGGGGGGGATTGCTAGCTCGCCGTCATAGTAGACCTTAGGCGAAGTTAATAGCCGTTTGAAATGAAATCATAAGGTCATCCATGTATACGAAATACTCGGCCTTCGGCCTAGCCTGGACGCAGGTCGGGCTGTGGCCTTGCTTACGCGGCTGGGGTCCGCAACCTTCAGTAAACCAGGGACCCCCCGTCCCTGGTTTACTGGAGCCAAATTGAACCTGGGAGTAGACCTGGGGTACTGCCTGCGGAGAGTACCTGTAATATATAGGAGGGGGGGGGGAGGTGCTCGACCGAATGTCATAGAGAACCCTGGCGACGACCACAGCCGGCGGAAGTTTGGTAGTTTAGACGAAGCTCGGCCTGCGGCCTCACCCCTTGCAGCTTTAGTCCTTTAGAGGCAGAAAGGGAGTACCGCCCGCGGAAACTATAATAGATTCTTAATGTAACATTTCCGTGTAACATTTTGATTTCAAGCCAGTGATCTTGCAATAGCCGATAGTAGCGTTGCCGATCGATAGTCAGACTACTATGGTGGAGGGTGACCGTGGTACCCCGAGCTACGTTTAAATCGAGGGCTGCCAGCCACGCAAGCGAGGCCGAAGGCCGAACTCGGGCTTATGAGCAAAGAGCGGGGCGAGGCCGACGGCCGAGCCCTTTGTGTATATGGACGATCTAACGGTGTTGATCTTACTATCTATCTTATACAACTAAAAGTACACACAAACATATAACTTATATATATTTTTGAAATTGCCTTTCGAAGCCCTTCAATTTGATACTACACTCGATAAGATTGATCAAATTTTTTTTTTTCGGTCAGCTGTTTATCGCATATATAATCCGCCATTTTGTTTTTATGATGACGTCACATAGCCTATGACACTCGGACGAATGCAAGGAATCCAACAATACCTCTCACATCAAAATCTGTTAAGCCGTTCAGGACTTATGGTGGAATAAAGAAACTTACATACATACATACATACATACATACATACATGAACGCTGAAAACATAACACTCCTTTTTTGGTCAGTCGTGTAAAAAGTATAAATATTGTGATTTGTGCAACTGTTGTCTGCCTCTGGCTGACAATAAAAAGCGCACAATATAGGTACAGCCTACCATTATTACGGTATATTCCACTCTGTTCACCTGGGTGATATCACTTGGGTGAAAAGAGTAGACTTTTTAGTATCTTCATTTCACCTTGGACTCATTTCACCTAGGTGATATCACCCAGGTGAATTGATTCGACAAATTTGGGACTCTGCTTTCAATAATACGCCATCTGTTGAGACTTTTTTATACTGATTTTTTTTCTTAATTTAGCTGTCAGAAAAATCGCTCATTGAGACACGTCATCTACGTTTGTAATTAGTAGAATTGGCCCCCTGCTCTCCTGACAAAATAAAAAAAAGATATGAAGCGACATTGTCTGTAATGGCTATAATTTAGAACATTTCCTAAATAAAAGATTTCTCTCTCTCAATTAAAGAACCAGAGAAAACTGAAGTTGACGCCAATGAAAGCCAAGGACTGGCTCCAATCTGCCTCGAGTATTTTCAGTCCACTAATCGGATCGCCGTGCGACCTACATACGACACAGGTGTGGTTATAAAATTAATTTACTACCATGCCACAGCCTAGATAAATGTAGTAGGTCCTAATCTTCACTATTTAAAAATATAGAACAATAAACTTCACGTTTTAATTACGATTCGATATTGAAATAGAAAAATAATACTGAGAATTACTATATTTTCTAAGGTAAAGAGTTGAATTATCATGAACAACACTGTAAATATCTGTAACTGCAGACCTCTTTATTTTATGACTTTAACACTTATGCGGCAATAAACGAGACACAAAAGTTGTTTAATTGATGTAACTGTTCATATTATCCTGCAAAGTGTTAAGTTACCATTACAATATCCAGATATCCTGAAAAATCGCGAAAAGAAAAAATACATTCCATGTTTTTTTTTCTTCCAACTTTAAAATGCACTATTAATTTAGCACCCATGATGACACTGACATTTATTAAGCTATGGCACGTCCACCAACGTTGTGCCAATTAAGAATTGATTAAGAATCTGCTCTCAAGTCCCTAGGGAACTTAATAAATCCAGGACATAAGTGATCAATATTATAAACGCCAGCTCGAGTTGGAACCAACTTTTAATTGAACTATGATTTAACAGCGCCGTCATGTACAGTCAGTCAGAGTGCAGTCAGAATCTACAAGGCAATATGATCTTTAAGGTTCGGTAATAAGGTCTTCGAAGTATGACTGCACTTATGACCCTTGCTGTACCAACACTCAGTGCAATACGTGCGATAACTACCTAAATGTAATATAAATATGGTTGTTATAATGTTTAATGAATTTAAGTTGAATATAATATTATTTAATGATTGCTAATCAAGGGTACCCTAGAATGGAAAAAGGCAAAAAGGACGACAAATCAAAAGATGGTCGGACGATTTACCTGGATGGAGACGAACAGCTCGAAATAGAGACGAGTGGAATTTAAAAGGGGAGGCCTATTTCAAGGGACAACCTGACCAGAATTTGGAAGCCGAGGAATTTGGGAACTAAATTTATGTGAAAACTTTATATACTTTGTTAATTAAGTTATATTTCTAGTTGTAAGTTCACTATGGTCAGCGAATAAAGGCTATCTTATCTAACCAAGGGTCCAATTGAGTTGCTTTGACTTGACATTTAGAATTATTTTTAAGGAAAAGAACAAAGATAGATACTTGGAGGAAGTTAGGGGAGGTATTTGCCCAGCAGTGGGGCACAGTTAAAGCCAAAGTCAAATTTTTTTATTGAAACTTGCCCTTCAAAGAAGGCTCTTTTTCACGTCGATAACTAATTATTTAATCATAATATATTATGTCTCAAAGCTACACACTACTAGCATTTCGGAACGACCACTGCTGAGAAGAAATGCCAAAAGAAACTCATGAAACAGTCTTGATCGCCTAACATGCCAGAGGGGCTATTTATTAACTTTATACATACACTAGATTGTGTACAGTCAAAAATAAAATAAAATATAAGAAAAAAAAAATATAATAAAACATGTTATGTTTGTGACCAAGTAACCACAATGAATAAACCAATTTATTGTGGTTACTTGATCACAAACATAAGAACATAAAATAAAATTCGAATCAGGATTAAAGCAGGATCCCCCTGGCAACACCCGTTTACGAGTTGATGCCAGGGGGATCCTGCTTCGACGTTAGCTAAGGAGCTAAGGAGCAACAGCGTCCTATGAGGCTTATGTCAGGCGGCGAAAACAAATACCCATACTGCTGGGTATCAGTATCCCACTGTCTACGCCAAGCTTCTTTTTAATTTGATTAATTATATTTATTCTCAATTCTTTGACCCCACGATTACCCATAGCAAAATGCCTAGTGTTTGTAGACATTACATCCATTTTTCGAAAGGTCTTTTGAAAAGTGAGAGGAAAAATGTTACACATGAAAAATCCGATAGACAGTAACCAAATAAGTTGATAACTTTCATAGTTCTTTGACAATTTGTATCGAATAGAGGAATAGGTTTTCCAAAGCGCAAACTTCGAGGCGATTCGAACCGCAAGAAAAAAGTTACACCCATAAATCATTGTGAAACAAAAGTAATATTAGTTAGTGAATACCGGTTGTTATTAATGTGTGGAGTTTTGTAGAAGGCGTGTAAAATATATTGGAAGTAGGTATTAAAAATAAAATCAAAGAATATGGGTCTAGTACTTACTAGATTTAAAAAAGGTCTTGACTAGGATGGCCAGATTTTTTTTCTTTTTGTGAAATATTCTGAAATGGGCAAAATACGAGATTTTAACTAGAGGATTAAAATCATTTATTATATAGTTACAATATGTAGATACATAGATATGTAGATAGTATATCTTCGATCAACAAATTGATCCAAAATCTACATGGTATTATTTAGCCATGAAGTGTGTGCGTGTGTGTGCGCGACTCATATTACTTGAGGGACTCTATACCATAAGCTATGGACTTCAGTCGTCATCGGTTCTCTGTAGCGTGCAAGACGTTTCTGTGTATTATATTTAATTATACGGAGTTGTTGGAACATTTTGTGTCTCTTATTATTTTCGCTATTAGTATGAAAAAAAAAAATATAGCCAGTTATGAATAAAATAACTTGAAATTAAATTTTTGAATTTTCCAAATTCTATAAATTTTGAGAACATATCTCAAAAACCTGTAAGTTGTTCAGATGCAAGATAAGAGTAGTATTTGCAAAACTCATTTTGGAATTAAAGAAAATTTTAGGACAGGTTTCTATTCATATTTATATTTCTGAAAAAGCGGACTCTTGGCACTATCTACCCCGTAAAGGATAAAGCCGTTTTACTATATCTATAAACAGGGGACTCATAGCTCATAAATTATAATATAAGTAAGATATAAGATATTTTATAGTAATACCTTCATCACGCCGATCCGACATGACCTACACCCACTACACGGAAATCAAATCAGGCCTGACAGTTGACGGCTCCCATACTACATAATTAAGACATTTTCAGGGTATCAGTTGCATATTATTGACAGCTCATATCACGCCACTTCTAGAATGATGTGAAGTTGTTATTCGAGCTAAATTTAGCTAGAACAGAATGCAAAGACTTAAAATTAACTAAATCTTGAAGCGGTGGTGGCCAAGTGGTAATGACACCCGCCTGAGGTCGGGTAGGATCCGGGTTCAAATCCTAACTGTGTCACATGAATTTGTAGACCAATCTGACTCACGTATGGAGTTTTCTCAGAGACCACCACCTCTGTTTCTGGTGAAGAAAAACATCGTGAGGAAATCTGCACATTGGCTGACTATTTAGTTTACTAGTGTATATACGGCTACTGCCACTAGATGGCGGTAGTCGTAAGTCATGTCAAATGCCTTTAGGCGACTTGAATACAAATCTGACATCAGTGTTAGTAATAATAATAACACACTCGATAAGAAAGAAAGAATCTTGAAGAAACACAATCACTAACCTATTGTTAACCTATGCTTTAAAAATCTCTTCTGTCGCTTATATTGAATGTCTGTGCCTTCAGCATAGTATTTTTACTTTCTCACAGCAATATCCATTGTACAGATTCCCGGTTATTGTAGCTAAAGTTGTATAAAGAAAACTCTGCCATTGCAGCGGTTCGCAACATTTTATTGGAAGCGGAAGACCTCTCCGCTGGCCTATTTCAAGATTGCCCGCAAAAAAACCGCAATGTTCCGTTTTGCGGCGATTAAATGAATGTCGTTCGTGTTTTTCGAATTTTTAAATTTATTTATATTTAGGAAGACGCACTTTTTTAAAAGTAATACTAATAACTATTGTTTAGATATAGAGAATATATTCAATACTAGCTTTTGCCGCGGCTTCATCAGCGTGAATTTCCCACGGGAACAGTGTTTTTTTCCAGGATGAAAGGTACCCTATGTTCTTCTCAGTACGTCTAAATATGTGTATACGAAATTTCAGGAAGATTGGTTCAGTAGTTAAAGTGTGAAGAGGTATCAAACAAACAGTCACTTTTGCATTCATTATATTAGTTGTGATATTAGTTAGGATTATTATACTTAATTGTAAATTTTTGTACTTATTATAGGTACATTAAAGAGTGAAAAAATAATGTCATGAATCGAATGTTGGATCAAAAAAATGGTTTTAACAAAAACTGATACTTGCTAATGCACTTTTATGATTGCCCGTCGCAATGCACTTTCAAATATATTCGTGCACGTTAAATATTCATACAAAGCTTTTACGCGAAGCTCAAAGCCGAAATACAAGTAAAGCTCAATTGTACGAGCTTATTTAAGGGACATATATGGGAGAGTTTTTAGTCGTTTGCAACTCGTTGCGCATAAAGTTTTATGTTTTTTGTAATCCTTGTACGTAGGTACCTATAAAATGAAAAATAGTTGAAAGCCATAATATTTCTTTCTTTTCTATATATCTTTTATCCCGAAATTGCTTCGGGAGTGTAACCTCGTGGTGCAGTTGGTTAAGTCAGCTTTAAGCTTTTTGTTTGGAATCGGCATAGTCTGTTAAATTCTATACTTCGTTCCAAACTATCCATAATATTTTTTTTTTCCATTAAATAATAAATTAAAAAGAACTTATTAAGTACAATTTTGATTGCTTGTTTGTAATAAATGTATTCAAAAACTAGTCTCAACATTGCCGTTCAACATTTATAGCTAAGTCACTACAAAATTTTCAGAGAACGTATTTGTATAAAATTGTTCTTTGAACATTTTGCTATTTAATTTAACATTATAATTTGCTCAGCGGCATGTAAAACATGGAATTACATTGTCGCAATGAATTTAAATAAGTGCGTGGTTCATTGTGCACGGTTGTTTTTGACGTTCGGTGCAAGTGATGAGATGTGTACTCTAGTGAAACACAATATGGCGGGGCAAAGACTGACTTTATTAAGCAAAATTAAAGTACATCATAGCAATCATAGATGGCGCCAATGACTATATTTTGTTACATATTCTAACATCCCCACTTAACAAAATAATGGGTTGCATCATTCATTTTTATCCATAGCCATCATACACCATTACACACTTTATGCATTCTACATAATAGGTATCTTTATAACAAACAAAATATTTATTAATTATTTTTATCATATAAACCAAACATTTCCAAAAAATGATAGTGTTTTATTTTACATAAACCCTTTGTTAACAGATCTGCAGGCATTTTTGAAGTCGATAAATATTTAATATCTACAATCCCATCAGCAACTTTTTCACGACAGAAATGATACCGCACATCTATGTGCTTAGACCTTTTATGATGAATGGGATTGGCTGACAGTTTGTGGGCGGACTGATTGTCATTGTATATTGTAATAGGATAAGCTTCATTCATCAACTCGAACAACAAGCTTCGCAAATACACAGCTTCTTTACAACTCTCAGAAATGCCCATATACTCAGCCTCCATACTAGATAGTGCCACAGTATTTTGTTTTTTAGTTTCCCAAGAGATTGCACCATTGAATAGCCTGAAAAAATATCCAGTATAGGATCTACGATCAATTACATTACTGGCCCAGTCTGCATCAACAAAAGCCTCTAAACGACTATTGCCACTAGATGAAAACTTTAAATGGAAAGATTTAGTTTTCTTTAGGTACTTAAGAACTCTCTTTGCGTAGGCCCAATGTTCCTCATTATAACAGTTGTTGAACTGGCTCAAAAAATTTACAGAGAATACAATGTCAGGACGGGTGAGTACAGCTACATACATGAGCGAACCAATCAACTTTTGATAAGGCAACCTTGTGTCACATTTCTCACTTTTAGTTACATTTAATCTAGGTTCTATTGGTGTCTCTGCAGACTTACTATCACAAATATTGAACTTTATTAACAATTCTTCAATATAGCTCTTTTGGTCTAATGTTATAGTACCATTTTCTTTGTCAGTAACCACTCTCAAGCCTAAACAATTCTTGATACATCCTAAATCTTTGATTTTAAATTTAGATGACAAACTTTCTTTTAACAAAATAGTCTCATTTTCGTTATTTGAAAAAACGAAAAAATCATCTACATATAGAGCAATAATGACCTTTACATCTTTGTCAATTTTGGTAAACAAACATGGCTCTAATTTAGATTTTTTATAACCTAAGGATTGCAACAATTCATCAACTAGTTGATATCATGCCCTTGATGCTTGTTTTAAGCCATAAATGGCACGTTTCAACAGCAAAACCTTGTTTACATCATCATTGCTACATTGAAAAACTGGTGGTTTCATCATATACACCTTTTCATTTAAAAATCCATTTAAAAATGCAGTATTGACGTCTAAGTGACTAGATGAAGCTAAACTGCTAGAGCAAACAACAATCTCAAGGTGGAATGCCTCACAACAGGTGAAAAACATTCATCATAATCAATCCCTGGTCTTTGGGTGAAGCCCTTAGCTACTAACCTGGCTCTATACCTAATATTATTAGCATTATCAAGTTTACGCTTAAATACCCATTTACATTGCACAATGGTGCCACTGGGTGGAACATTAACTAATTCCCAGGCATCATTATCCTCAAATAATTTAAGTTCACTTTGCATGGCTAATTTCCACTGTTCACTCTCTGGGCCCATAACCTCTAGTGAAACACAATATGGCGGGGCAAAGACTAACTTTATTAAGCAAAATTAAAGTACATCATAGCAATCATAAATAGTTTTTAATAAGGCATTAATAAATTCTAGATATATAGAAATAGATATCCTAAATCTACTCAAATATTTTAGTTAAAATTACATAGGTACGTGAATAACGGTAATATAGTGTACATTTAGTTTTATAAATATCCCATAAATAAGTTCGAGACTATAATAATCTAAGTAATAATGAATTAGGTACTTAATAACTACTTTGGATGTCGAATGAACTTTCAAAATTCTAGATACGTTTTCTAAATTCCATAAATACTTATTAAGATTGGGGCGGCAGATTCGGCAGTTTTAATTGAACATAAAAATGCGTTTTTGTCCCTCGATTCGCTTGTTCCTAATAGTAATTAACAATAACCTACAAGAATTAGGGCAAATTAGTGGTATCTATCTATAAAGCTCGGAAATACATCTGCCGTCAGGTGCTTCAGTCTGCAATGTGATAACTAACCTTGGCTGTTCCGGTATCTAACCTTTTTCTACATTTTAAAAATCACAAATCGCTGTCGCTTATGTTTTAGCCCTCCCCAGCCCCGTTCAGTATGTAGGGCGGCGCGTTACTTTGGTTCGTGCACATTCGTCGGGTAATTACACAGTTGCCGGTTATATACACACAGTTATACACACACGCGTGTAAAATGCATGTGATAAGATAATGATGATAATTTCAGGTGGCAGTCATCATCAGATTATGTCGGCAACCCGGACAAATAGCCTTTTCTAGTGCTTTTCTATGATTATGATTAAAACAGGGGATTCTTGCTAGAATTATGGAAAAGCTAAGCCAAAAAGGAAGACATGAAATAATGCATGAGTTTCGTGGGTCAAAGTATAAAAATGTTCAACAAGCTCCCTGACGAGGCTATAAATTTACCGATGCAAAAATTTAAAACATATCTTAAAAATACTTTGATGAATAAAGCGTATTACACAATAAGTGATTATTTGAACGATAAAAAATAAATTTAATAATTTCAAAATTTTATATAAGGAAATTTTTGTAAAAATTGTAATGATCCTTGTTGGTTGAATAAAGAAAATTATTATTATTATAAAAAAGCTTGGTCTCTCCCTACAACTTCGCCACTCCACACTTGATTAGATTCTTTTATTATTGTTAATAAATAACCTTTCCTTTCTTTTTTAAATTTAATTACATCGACATTTAATTGTTAAACATGAACGTGTATTGTGATCTTCAAGTGACTGAAAGTATTTATTTTTCTAAAATGTTCAAACTGTAGACGGCGTCGTGGGCCGGGTCGTAAGGTTCCCTCTATTATGGTTGAGCTTTGCGATGGCTGACCCTCGCGTCAACTCGTGAACGGGTGTTGCCAGGGGGATCCTGCTTCGATCCTGATTCGAATTTTATTTTTATTTTTTGTTCTTAACCAATTCATTGTGGTTACTTGATCACAAACATAACATGTTTTATTATATTATTATTATTTTTTCTTATATTATATTTTATTTTTGACTGTACACAAATAAAGTTAATGAATAGCCCCTCTGGCATGCTAGGCGACCAAGACTGTTTCATGAGTTTCTTTCGGCATTTCTTCTCAGCAGTGGTCGTTCCGAAATGCTAGTAGTTTGTAGCTTTGAAACATTAGTAGATTTTACAACAAGTGCACAAAACGAATCATTTTTATCCGAGACTTTTAGCAGCCCGAGCCGAAGGCGAGGGCTGATAGTAATGTCGAGGATAAAAATCGTGTTGTGGACGAGTTATAAACTCTGCTTTTCACTTCGATTGCGAGGAAATAAATCAAATTGAAGAAATTAATAAACGCACGAAAAAATCTTTTATGTCTTAAAGACATATAAGGCAAATAAATTAAAAGTAAATATTATAAAATCACAAATTATATCTATGAACTTTTTATCGTGTTTAGCTGTATTGCTAATTTTCTTTGCCTTAAACTAGCGTAACTTAACTTAAATATAGATACATTTATGAGTAGATACGTTAATGCCCTTGTGCGAAAAAATTCGATTTTGTGCAGCCTATATCCTGCACAAATAAGCACTTTCCGAGCATGAGAAGTGAAAAATATATTATGACTAGCTTTCGCCCGCGGCTTCGCTCGCGTGAATTTCCCACGGGAACAGTGCTTTTTCCCCGGGATAAAAAGTAGCCTATGTGCTATTCCAGGTCATTATCTACCTCTGTACCAAATTTCATCGAAATCCGTCCAGTAGATTTTGCGTGATTGAGTAACAAACATCCTCACAAACTCACAAACTCACATCCAAACTTTCGCATTTATAATATTAGTATGGAATCAATAATTAGTTATTGACGTGAAAAAGAGCCTTCTTTGAAGGTCAAGTTTCAATAAAAAAAATTGACTTTGACTTTGACATAATTTGTAGCTTATATCACTCAGGTATAGTGCTTTCTATTGGTGAAAGATTTTTTTAAAATTGGTTCAGTAGTTCCGAAGATTACCCTACATACAAACTTACAAACCTACAAACACTTTCTCTTTATAATATTAGTGTAATACTAGCTGTCGCCTGCGGCTTCGCCCGCGTGAGTTTCGCTTAGATGAAAAATCTCTCTTGGAGCTTTTCATCAGATGTTCCAGATCTTCAATTTTTATACGTCAGCAGAAAATGCTCATCAGGTTGAACGATTTTTGCTAAGGCGCCATTTCCATATTATGTTATAGTGTAGCTGGTCTCTTGGAGCTTTTCATCAGATGTTTCAGATCTTCAATTTTTATACGTCGGCAGAAAATGCTCATCAGGTTGAACGATTTTTGTTAAGGCACCATTTCCATATTACTTATAGTTTAGCTGTTCCGTTATGGTTCTTCATCAGGTGTTCCAGTTTTTAAAATGAATTATAGCCTATATGTTGCCCAGGCTTAATAGCTATACAACAAAAAAGTTTCATTCAAATCCGTCCAGTAGTTTTTGCGTGAAACGCGTACATACATACAGACAGACAGACAGACAGACAGACAGACAGACAGACAGACAGACAGACAAGAAATTCCAAAAAAATTTTTTGCTTTCTATTGTTCTTTTTAGGTCTCCCTCTATCCATTTCAGTCAAAAATACTAAATGTACAGACAAAATGTTTTTACTGTTTTATTATATGTACAGATAAGAGTTTGCAGGTAACTCAATTATGCAAAATCTATTGGAGAGATTTCAATGATATTTGGTACACCAGTAGAAAAATACTGGGAACAGCTCATAGGGTACTTTGTATCCTAAAACTCCCACTTAAGCTAGCCCCGGAGCGCAGCTAGTATTCTTTTTTTTATAACATAGGGCGGCAAACGAGCATGCGGGTCACCTGATTGTAAGCGATCACCGCTGCTCGTGGACTACTGCAACACCAAGAGTGTTGCCGGCCTTATTCTATAAAAACCAACACAGATAAACCCCTTTCGATTATGTTGGGTAAACCGGCTGAATTACATAAACACTTTATACCGTTCATGTTACGCGGTCTTTAAGGAAGTCGCCCAATTCACTCAAATTGGTGGCGATATACTAGAAGCGGGTAATTTGAACAAAAGCAAGGCAATGGGCGCGAGCACGCCAGAATGTTTATGAACCGCGTTGTTTAACCTAGACCTTGTAATTAGTATAAGAAACACAACTAAGGCTGTTAACAGTTCCTATTAGTTGTTTTTTTGGCTGAGGATCGTGGTTTAATGTATGTTGAGCTCGATGTAGGTTTCAACTTCACTGTATGAGTTTTGTTTTTCGCCGATTTCAACCCCAGGGCTAAAATCATTGAAGACGCTATTATGAAAAAGACTTTCAAAAAACCTTTTCTTTGCGAAATTTCAAGTATGGCCGTTGAATTAATAAAATCATCTTCCATGGTTTCGAATCTGCGTTGATATGTAAATCCTCTTAATCAGCATTGCCAGTTTTTCCTAAATAACCCAAAATGTTAATAATTAGTAAGTACCTAATAAATTCTCTATGATATGTCAATCACTAGCGTGCCAGCACAAATCCCTTTTAGTACCTGGCAATTTTTTATATCAATCAGTAGTGTTGCCATAGTTCCTAGCAAATTCTCTAAGCGTAAATTTAGCTGGTCTCCAGGTGACTCTTGTGAACTGAGTTTGAACTAAGTTAACGTTTTCGACAGAGCGGAATTTTGTTTGAAACTTCCTCATCAAATTAGCGACTAGTCAGCGAGTCCCGACAAGTTTCACATGCGCCTCGAATAGTTTTCCAAATTCCTCTTTTACATCACAATTTTTCAGTTTCTTGTCGTATATAGGGTGATTTGTAAAACATCAGCAACCTTCCTAGGGGTGAAAGTACTTATGAATATTCTCACTCACTCATATGAGCAACTTTTTGTATGGGACTGACTCTGAAATCTCAAAAAATCTGCTGTTCCATACCTTTTACAATTTTATAAGTAATTTTACGAATACAAAAATGTAATAATAAAATAATACAACATTAGATGGTACTAATAGTAGATATACAAGTGTCACCAGCAGCAACTACAACATGTAGTCCAAGGGTGGGTCCTAGTTACCTGTAGCGCAGGTCTCTTTGGAGACCTATTTCAGGAGCTAGTCTCTACACAAAGTCTGCAAATGTATCCTAGTTCTTTAGAGTTGTATTGTATTATTTATTGTATACATTAGCTATAAGTACATTATTTTTTAATTTTTTGTGAAGAGAAAATAAACGATTTTTATTATTATTATTTTACAATACCTACTCGCCCAAATTGTATGGAACAGTTGACTATTTTTTTGAGATTTCAGAGTCGGTCCCTTCCCATACAAAGGTTTCTGGTGTTTTAAAAATTCGAGTTGCAGTCTATTCAAAATGAGAACTTTTCGTAAATTTATTACAAGCTTCTGTCTAGTTTCACCTGTTTGGCGTTTGTCTGTAAATGTTGCAAGTTCCAATTTTATACTGAATTTCCATTTGAATTGAAAATGCATATTTGATAGATTGAGTATTCACACAATATAAAATTATATATTCGAAAGTTTATATGTGTATGAGTGTGTGAGGATGTGTGGATGTATTTAATTTTGATTAGCACATTGATTACTTTTTATCCCGAAATGTTCACGGGAACGGAGTACAGGGGCAAAGCTAGTATTAGGGTATAGAGCTATTATAATGACGAAGCATGAAAAATGTCATTAGGTTTTATGCATTTAAAAAAAAAAAGTTGTTTAAAATCTGTACCATTAATTTTCTTCCATACTGGATCAGCCAATATACCTTCGAGCTGGTTTCCTTCCCAAGCAGATCTTAAAATAAATAAATAAATAGGTATATACGGACAAATCACACAATTATAAAAGCTAGCTTGAGACACTTAAAAAAAATAAAAGATGCGTTAAGTCTTTCTGTGTGAGAATTGCTTATCCCAAAAGAATGCTCAACTGAGTTTCAGGCTATCCTTTAGAATTCTAAATACCTAAGCTCATCTACCCCGTCTGTGATAAAGACATGAATATACAAGCAGTGAAACTTCTAGGTGTTATTCGTAAACGAGAATCAATGGTTCGCTAAAAAAACCAAGATATTGGAAGCCTGCCGCTGACGCAAATAAAACAATATCAATCGATAGGAGCTTCAGGACTAGATCATCGATAGTACAAACGTAAAGGCCGGTCGCCACCAGAGTGGATAGGAGAGGAGAGGAGAAGTGTTTTAACAACCAATAGAATTACGTAAACGGAAATCTATAGAAGAAATTGAATAGCGAAATACACTCATTTTAATATTATTTTTGCTCGCAATAATAATAATAAACAGAGTGTATATTTAATTAAAAAAAAAATAAAATTCACTTTTTTATATCACGGATTTGTGGGAGTAATGATTGCTGTCGGATTTTTCTAGTTTTACATGGAATTTTGGATATAGCCTTTCTTTGTGTATGATACACATGAAGATTTTTTCGAATCGGAGTATCTATAGATTAGCGCGTTTACACAAACAACCAAACACTTGTGCTTTATTATCATCAATCAATCATCATTATCAGTCAATCAATCAATATCAATGTACACATAACATAATTTACTTTAATAAAACTGTAACTGGTCTGTGCCTGTACATAGAAGATATTTTAAGAAAAAAAAAAAACTATGTGAAGTCCTTAGGGCCAATAAAAGCCAAAACCATTTTTTGTATTGTCTGTATGGTTGTATGCGCATCGCGCAAAAACTACTAGACCTAATTTGATTCGGCTTTCACTGTTGTATTATAGAAGGTCTAACTTAAAAATTAGGCGTAGGTTTCACTTTGATACGTGTCGCTTAGAACCTGAGATAATAAATAGTAAATTACGCGTGGACGAAGTCGCGGGCACAAGCTAGTAGATAAATAAAACGATGCAGCTTTGTTTTCTGTATTGTCATTTACTTTTGCCAATCTAACTTGTTGATCCTTTTGTAGAGTTGTTTTGCATTTGAAATGCGGTATTTAAGTCCTGTTTCGAGGTACTGTCTTGGCGAACAGGCATAGGGCTTTCGAAAGATTTTTTGCGAATATAGGGGTTACCGATTTTTTTTTTTTTTTTTTTTTTTTTAGCCTATACTGTCCCACTGCTGGGCAAAGGCCTCCCCTCTAGTTCGCCACTCCTGCTTTATCAGTAAAGTCAGTCTGCTTTGTCAGTTTTCGTTTATTTTATTTTATTTGAAAAAAACTACAGGCACAGTTTAGTACATATAGTCGAATAAATACAAGGTCGTACATAGCCCAAAACAGTTTTTACCACTAACTTACACTTGTACGTTGAGAAATTATAAATCTGTAACAAATAGATATTACATATTTAAACAAAAAGAAGAACAGACAGACAGAAGGAAAAGAAGTTTCTTGAGCTATGCTTGTATAGGTGTCATTACATGGAATGTAACACACGCAACGACTTCAAAGTCAAAGTCAATTGTTTTTATTTAAATAGGCTTAAAAATAGTACTTTTAAATCGTCAAATTCTTGTTTTTTAGTTAGTTGACGTCATAAAATTACTTAAAGCTAAGGTTACCTCTGCCTCCAAAGCGCAAGTGGAGAAGAGGCGGCGCAACAAACTCCACTGCAGCATTTTTTCCGAAGACTTCTTTGCAATGCTATCAAACACCAGACGGATGATCTGTCCTCTCATTCTGGGACTATTTCACCCAGTTCCCCGAGACCTTTATATAGTGAGGGTTAACTTGTAACTCTGTATTAGTGACCATAGAAATATAAGAAAAAATTTCGGATTTTTTTACTAACTTTATGGTGGTGACTTATTTACCAGTAAAGTTACCAGTTACCTTGTACCCTGTACCCTATTTTGCGCGGGGTATTAACAAAACGACGCCAATCGATACAAACTTGGGAGCAAGTTAAATGAGCAGAAACTGAAGAACCGATGCTTCCTCTTTGATGTTATTTAAGTGTTGGAAATTTTGGTATTTATTTACCAAGCCGACTCAAAAGAGATGTATTTTATTTGTATATGTTTAGATGACATTTGCAACTCAATGAGTTGCAAAAATGTCGTATTAACAAATTAATTTAATTATTAATTAAAAGAAAGTTATTTAGCTAGAGTTACGCATCAGTATAGGTATTTTTTCTTTGCTAGAGTGCAGGTTTCCTCACGATGTTTTCCTTCACAGGAAGCAAGTAATAGTTACTATTGTGCAAGTATAAGATTAGTCTACAATAATCATTTAGGGGTAGGATTTTCTCCTTCCTTTACCTTGGTACTATTAGACAGTACCATTGATAGTACTGTCATATTTTTTTGCCGTCGTCGTATCGTTAATAATTCATTTTCTTAGTGCTCATTTATGCTATACTAGCTTTCGCCCGCGGCTTCGTCCGCGTGAATTTCCCACGGGAACAGTGCTTTTTCCCGGGATGAAAGGTACCCTATGTCCTTCTCCGTACTTCCAGCTATGTGTATACGAAATTTCAGGAAGATTGGTTCAGTAGATAAAGCGTGAAGAGGTAACAAACAAACTCACTTTCGCATTTATAATATTAGTTAGGATATAAAATCTCTCTGCAAAGGGTTGACAACCCATAGATCTAGTATGATACTGACAAATCTACGGATATAGGTACCAATCAGTCAGTCGAAGTCAAATTTTTATATTGTAATAAATAAGTATAGTATGGTTGAAGTAATTCAGCAAACTCAGAGGACACTACTAGTCTAGGAAACAATAGTTCGCATCTAAAATGTCCAACTTTATCCATTAAACTTTTGAAACTCGGTGGATGCAAAACGTCATTACCTGCTACAGTTGACTATTAGTTTTTACGTACCTACTACTCTAGTGGAATCTTTATCTGTACATAATACCTATGTAGTACATAATATGTTTGTACATGGAAAGATCTTCCTTTAGCACTGGAATACGTAGTACTACGATATTATAGAACCAACGTAGGTACATCGTACTCGCATACTTCGACATCGGATACTTTAGAACTAACGTACGTCCACATTTCGCACTTAGACATTCAGTAGCGGAGTCGTTTTTGCAATGCCAATATAAGACAAAATGTTTTTTTTTTTAGAATTTTGTATTCCTGTATGTTTACGCGCATAACGTACTACAAACCACTGATTTGTTGCGAGTTTATTGCTGAAGGTTTAACTTAATAAACACATTACCCTCCTTTTCGTCGCGTAATCGGGTCAAAACTGGCGCAGATTCCTTTTTACACGACTGACCAAAAAAGGAGTGTTATGTTTACAGGGTTCATGTAAGTATGTATGTAAGTTTCTTTATTCCACCATAAATCCTGAACGGCTTAACAGATTTTGATGTGAGAGGTATTTTAGATTCCTTGCATTCCTCCAAGTGACATAGGCTATGTAAGTTGTCAGTCGTGTTTGTTATTTTTTAATAATCAGCTTGTTTTGATAGGTATGCCGTTGAAAACCTGAAATATAAACAATATTTTTCTGCACCGACATAATAGCCCCGCACAAGCTAGTTGTTGATATTTTAATGGCTTATTTTGATATTACACGATTTTGAGTGTAGGTACTAATTGAAATCGGTATTTTTTTAAGAAGCCTTCTCTATCCTGATCGTTTAAAAACGCCAATTATCGTAATAATGTGGAATACCACGGCTGCCGTGACCAAAGTTCGTGCTTAACCTTGATTCGGGAAAATTGTAAGCTATAAAAAAATAATTAGCTACTAATTTACTATTGTGTTTTCCTGCAGAAATAGTTTTTGTTATGATAAGGCTTAATAAGCTTTTTAATAGTTAAACTGTAGCTTTTTTCCCCGCAGCTTTGAGTTCGCGTAAGCTGATATTAATTAAGCTTTCTTCATGAATCGCTCTGTCTATTGGAAGCATAATTTTGGTTGTAGACGAAAAAAAGTTTTTGCAAGCAATGATATTCGTTAGCAGTGGTTAGGTAACTTATCGATATTGTAGATATGGAGTTAGGGATTTCCGTTGCAGATTAGCTGTTGTTTTTTAGATCATATCGACGTGTTCAACGTTTAATATTCTATTTGATACAAAATCGATTCGTGAGCAGCAGTCGTCTTCAACATTGAATATATTACTGTAAGCAGATTTTTCTACTGGCGTTGGCGTTTGCTAATATCGAGCTGTGTTTATTCTTATTTACATATCGTCTAAACGTATCAGATCAGCACTAATTTACATTGATAAAAAAAATTGTGGTTAGACACATTGAAAATAATTTATATTTTAGCAAATAAAAGCAATTGTTTGTCGACTTTCGAAAGGAATAATTTTTGCAAACAAATAGACAAATGTTCTAAAAATATGTTGGCTACTATTGGCCCTATACACACACATTCTTTATTAAAATACTAGCTGCACCCCGGGCTTCGCTCCCGTGGGAATTTTGGGATAGAAAGTACCCTATGCGCTATTCCCGGTATTTTTCTACCCGTGTACCAAATTTTATAGTAATCCGTCCAGTAGATTTTGCGTGATTGAATAACAAACATCCCAATAAACTGACATCCAAAGTTTCGCATTTTTATAATGTTAGTAGAATATCTCCTATTCACGCAGTTTACATATCTAGTATCTAGTAGATATATAAATAGTGGGGTAGGCAGAGACTAGCGATTTCCACATGCTACGATCTTTACAGATCTCTCTCGCTTCCTCTACACTCATCACTCTCTTCATACATGCTCTCCGGTTATGGGTGCTCCTAATATCTCCCTTTTTAAGGAGGTCCGCAATCGGGTCAGAGTCTCTGCCTACCCCCACGGGAAAAAGGCGTGATAATATGTGTATATACATAGTATGTATAGAAATCTTGTCAGAATATTTGCATGTATTACCTAGTGTTACATTTCTACTTGCCTTACCATATAAGGGCGCACATCCACAGTTTAGTCTACGGTAATCCCTCGTTGGGTTCCTGCCTGTGCATACTGCATACGTAATGCGACCACAACACTGCACCGAGGATTATTGCCTGTGTCGGCCGATTGTATCGGTTGGAGATATCATAGAAAAGCATGATAGGTTCGTAGATGTATTTAAAATGTTACAAGTTATAAATTCATTGATTGATACCCATATCTCATGTGAAATTTTATTTCATTATCATAATTTAATTTTTGGTGTGTGTGGAACTTATGGTTTCATGTGTTTCCTCCACAGAGGTGTTGAGGTTCCTCTACAGAAATAAATTTTTGAAATGTATTTATGTCTGTGGGTTCCTCCAAAGCTTATGTGACAAAAAAAAGAAGTCGCAACGCAAAAGAGTGTCGTACGAATTTGCTAAAAGTAACATTGTTGAGTTTTAATCTGTTGTTAATATTGCAAATTGTTGAAATCGTTATTTTTATTTTTGTGGGATAATTCAGAATCATGGGATTCTATTCATTTTTTTTTGCTCAAATATGTAGCGCTGAATATATACCAAATAATATTAAAATCCTAACAATGATCTTGAGTATATAGGAATGAATGCCTAGGCGCCTTAAACAAACGTCAGACATATACGCCTAGAATCTAGACTGTTTCTTGCCTTTGTTCTGGGAAACAATGAGGGGATTTCCACGGATTTCCCATTATCACCCGTTCCGATTCACACGCGCTATGCCAACCTAGTTTGAGAATGGTCAATATTATTTCATCAATGTTGGAAACATAATGTTATAAATGCGGGTGTCTATTAAAATACAGATTTTTATCACATCGATTATCATGTCCCAGAAAACTATTCCACGTTTTTTAATATATTTTTTTCCTAAAACATCGAAAAACGTATTATCACAGTTTCATAATATCGAACAACATTTCCTAAAAAAACGTTATAAAATTTCTACTATTCCAAGAAAAACGATATATCAAACTAACATTTCACACATGTATTAAGATATCGATGTAACCATTTATAATAACATGTTTCAATATGTAACGATGCGCATCATAACTTTTAATCGCAGTAACGTTTCATCGAACGCTGCATTCGCTTGTTGATGCTTAAAACATGCAAAAAGGTATAGCAAGATTGAGGCATACAGCAAGCATGCATGCAGCAAGCACAACAAACATGTAGCAAGCATCACCAAGCATGCAGCAAGCATGCAGCAGGCATACAGCATGCATGCAGCAGGCATGCAGCAGGCATGCAGCAGGCATGCAGCAGGCATGCAGCAGGCATGCAGCAGGCATGCAGCAGGCATGCAGCAGGCATGCAGCAGGCATGCAGCAAACATGCAAGCAGGCATGCAGCAAGCATGCAAGCAGGCATGCAGCAAGCATGCAAGCATGCAGAAAGTATGCAGCAAGCATGCAAGCATGCAGCAAGCAAGTATTTCTGGGTGGCTCCACCAGAAGACTCGCTCCGTCGGCCCTTCGATTCATTCGGGCACTTAACCTCGGCCTCGTGCCCTCATTTTCTCAGGACCTCCTTTGCGAGCCTTCTGGTTCCGCGCGAAGGAATAACACTCTAGTATATGACAAAGTTGAGCCACGTGGAGTCGGGGTGCTCTGAGTCGGATTTGTGATCCATTTATAATTAGTGGACTAGCTATAAATTTACTGTTGATCAATACTACCAGATTAATCTATCTATATAGGGTAACATAATAATGTAATATTTGATGTTTCAAATATATTGCAAACTGAAACTTACGTGGAAATAAAATTATGGGTAACAAAACTTTAATGTTTCATTATTTCGATGAAATACATAAAATATGAAAAGAAATAACGATAGAGTGTGTTGTACGTAATGAATAATCGTGTAAATGAAATTTCGATGTAAACAGATTTAAGGATTTGTTACATTATTGTATTAAAATATCTGCGAATGGTTTTATGGGACATGAAAATCGTTGAAGTAAATTGCGATAAAGTGATGGGTTCCCTATACTTGCAGCACTTCGGGGCTTCGCTCCCGTGGGTTTTAGGATAAAAAGTAGCTTATGTGCTGTTCCATGTTTTACCCGTGTACCAAAACTCGTTGCAATTCGCTTATGCGTGATTGATTGAGTAACCACATCCAAACTTTTGCATTTATAATATTAGTAGGATGTCTAATAATATTGTGTACGGTGAACTTGTGTGGGAATTTTCGAATAAATAAATCTGTTCATTTTGTATTATGTGTTTGTCATCGGATGACGCAGGTTTAAACTTAACGACATGTCTCTGTGTCTCAATCTAATCGGCGGCGGCCATTTTATATACTGCTCTTGCTTGTGGCATAGAGCAACGGATACGAGCGCAGAAGTCCTTGTTGCTTGAAGGCGGAAGGTAGTGAAGGAAAGTAAGTCTGCAGCTTGCATATAGTTGATAGTTTCTAGTATAATTTCTAAGTATGCTGTAGTTCTTTGACTCACAATGTCAAAAAATCTGATACACGACATTTGAAAACACAAATAGGTGTTAAAATTATTCAGCAACTGATTAAACAAGACATTAAACACACAAGCCGTTTAAATTCAGTGGTTAACAGCATTTAATTAGCCGTTAAATAAATTGGTGTGATCTAGAGGGCAATTGTCCGCATGGCCGTATGTTGCGGCGCGAAATTTGCATGTCAAACGTGTGATGGTGACGACGAACGCCCTTTGACGGCCGCCGTCACACGCACGGCGAGAGCATGGCGGAAATTTCGCAGGGCTGTGCCATAAATTATACCGATTACCCGTTGTCCTAGTTGAGCGTCAAAAGCAGCAAGGAAAAGCGCGGCGACGCGCGGTGCGACGCAATGCCTACATATCGAATACTAAAATAATATCGAATGTGTGTGTCACACCACACCTAGGACAACGGGTAAAGTTCTAAAAACTGATATGCAATGGCAAAAGTTTCGAAGTGTGTGAATAAGGATGTATGTTATCAATCGATGAAATTTGGTACACGGTTGGAAAAACATCAATATTAGCATTCCTTTACGATTGATGATATGATGGCAATTTCTTTTTGCCATGGTACCATCAATGGAGCCATGGAAATAGTACTTATGGTACTTTTTATCCCGAAATTCTCACAAGAGCGGAGCTCTGGGATAAAGCTAATGACAAATAAAAATGACACGTCAGCAGGCCTCAGACAAAATCACTACATTCGCATTCAGGAGAGTAGGGAACCGGGTATAGTTCACTGCATATTATGCTACCCTGTACGAGCATCTATTGGGTGGTAATAAAGTTGAATTTGCAATGAATATGGGTGTGATAGTTGACTGTACAGAGAGTGGGCAGTGAAAAATGAGGCGCGATTTAACGGTGGAGCAGTTTTTTGTCGGTTCTTTATTAGCTCGCGACGTTATGTTATATTTCACATCCATTGAACCTGTCTGCTAAAACATAAGCAGCGAGGTATAGTTGATATATAAAGGGTTATTTGATAAATGTTTATTACATGCTTGCTTGTATATGACGCTTCTTCTTTTTCCAAAGAGTTCCGTAACGCGGTTCGCGGGAGGTGTTGGTAAGGTTTTAACAATTTGTGCTTGGCACTTGTAATCCTAACTAATATAATAAATGCGAAAGTGAGTTTGTTTGTTTGTTACCGCTTCACGCTTTATATCCTGGACACTGAACTTTCGCAAACACATAGATAGAAGTACGGAGAAGGACATACGGTACCTTTCATCCCGAAAAAAAAAGCACTGTTCCCGTGGGAAATTCACACGGGCGAAGCCGCGGGCAAAAGTTAGTAACCTATATTTGTGTTATTACAAACTTGTTAGGTATCATCTTGTTCATATCAGAATCTATGTGGCGTATTCTCGCTACGTAATTTGTCGAGTCGATGGAACGTATAATACGACTGCTGTAGTGTTTAGCGTGGCGATGTCCATTATGAACATAAACACACGTTACATAGCACAATAAATATTAGGAAAAAATCTAATACCTATTTTGTGTTATCGATAACATAATCAAAACAAAAGAAGACAAATAAGTTTTGAGAAGTGCGAAAAGGTCGGCTAATAAACAACGAGATTGTATCCATCAGAAACTCAATTTAAGAATTTCCTTCCTGGAGTTAACTCCAAAGAGGTCTCACTAAGGACAAAGTGGAGGATCAAATCAGAAGAAAGTTACTCCAAAAGTTGGTCTAGTTTGTCGGTCTAAATGAAGCTCTCATTTTTAAGACAAATATCTATATTGGAAGTACCTACTACTTCCTATGCGTGTCTTAAAAAATAGCTGCTACAGACTTTAAAAAAGAATGGTCCATTCGGGTTTAGGTACTTGATTCCTTTTCTTCGCACAAAATCTTCGAGCAACTTAGGGTCGTGTTGCTCTATGCACAAAATACTAATTAAAAAAAAATACTTTTGCATCTATCAATTCCCATAAAGATAGATAAACTTTCAAACATTATTAAGTTGAACAATAGACTCAAGTTTTTTTTTTAATAAAAATGTTGTAACCACGTACAAAGCATTTTTACTGACTGTACCTTTGAACTTGTTTGGTATTGGTTTAAACAGTGGTATCCGTTTGGATTAGAAAATAATCAAAAAATCAAAGTAATACCAGTGGTATTTGTTCGAGGTATTAGACTGGAATAAATCATGCCCGAAACCAAGGGTGATAAATAAATAATTTGTCGAATAAATAAGAGCCACTGAAACAAACATTTAGCGAAGATATACCTGAATAAAAAAAAAACAAAATCTCAAGATAAACAAGGAAAAATGTATTTTTGAGAAGTCCGTCATAAATAATTGTGTCTACGAAGGTCCACAAAGAGCAGAAGATAACAAACGGCAATTCAAAATTGCGGACTTTTTTAATGACTTTTACAACACCATTGTTTAATTGCTTATTTAACGACAGTGACGAAATATAATTTAAAAAATTACAGGATGACTTGTGAACATACTTAAGCCAAATTTACGCAGAAAAGCTTTAGTTTGGTTTGGGAAACTATAAAATAAAATATGCAAATTTCCAAAGAAAAGCAACTTGCTAATTTTGAACTTGACATATTGATGAGGTACCTAGATAAAAGAAAAAATATACTGATAAATGGAAGAGGGTCTTAAATACTTCGTAGAAAGGTAGTTGGGAATAGGGATAATGACTATGCAAAAAATAAAATGTAAAATGCTTATTTAATTATGAAACTGTAAATAGGCTGCTTCTGGGTAAGCTCGCTATACCGTAGACCTCATCGTCCTCGGGCAAAATTGTGGTCAAAATCATATATCGTAGGCCTCATCTCTGTCCTCTGGCAAGATTGTAGTCAAAAGCAAAACCAATTACTACAAAAAAAAAAATGAAACACGGCAATTTAAGTTCAATGGTTTACTATTTTTTAGTACTAGTTAAAGTAAATTGGGAACAAAACAGGATAACTAACTCTATTATTGGGAATGCTTTTTGACTCCATTAAAAGTAAGCTCGATTCTGATTCGAATTTTATTTTTTGTTCTTAACCATTTCATTGTGGTTACTCGATCACAAACATAACATGTTTTATTATATTATACTTGTTTCTTATATTATATTTTATTTTTGACTGTACATAATCTAGTGTATGCTGTGAGTGTATGTATAAAGATAATAAATAGCCCCTCTGGGATGTTAGGCGACCAAGACTGTTTCATGAGTTTCTTTCGGCATTTCTTCTCAGCAGTGGTCGTTCCGAAATGCTAGTAGTTTGTAGCTTTGAGACATAATATACTATGATTATATAAATAGTTTTTGACGTGAAAAAGAGTCTTCTTTGAAGGCCAGGTTTCATTAAAGAATTTTTGATTTTGATTTTGTAACGTAAGTTAAATCTAAAAAGAATCTTATCATTATGGGCGATATAAACCTTGATATAAAAAATAAAGAAGAAGACAAGAAAGTTTACCAATATTTGAACCTACTTGCTTGTCACGGACTATCACCAACTCACAAATTTTCAACGAGACTTGGCAGTTGTCTTGACCATGCTATCATCAAGTCTAATATTTCTTGTAAAACCTGCGTGATAAAAGCACCAATTACAGACCATTCAGCCGTTCTCATAAATGTCATACTAAATGAAAATAAACTACAACAACAAACTTGTAAACAACTAGCAACCAAAACTGATTTAAAAAAAGTAATTCATGACATATCACATCATAATTTTGACTCAATTATTAACTCGGATGATGCTGAATGGGCTGCAGAAGAACTAGTAAAAATACTTTCTAATTACTTGATAAGACATACTATAAAATTTCTACCACCCAAAAATCAAAGATGCCTAAAACCGTGGATTACACCTGGATTACTTAGATGTATAAAGAATAGAGATAAAATGCACCTGAAGTGTAGAACAGAGCCTAATAATACCGTTTTAAAGATAACATATAATAGATACAAAAACTTCTGCAATAACCTTCTTAAGAGAATTAAACGAACCTACGAAAAAAATGAACTTTCTAAACATTCGAAAAATCCCAAAATGACATGGAAAATAGTTAATGAAATTACACATAGACATACAAAAAATAAAATTCCCTCAGATTTATTAAGAATTGCAGACTGTCCAGAAAAATCTGCAAATCTTGTAAATGACTTTTTCGTCAATATAGGAAAGCAATTGGCAGCTAAAATTGATCAAACAAACCCTAACGACAACCAATCTCATACTAATGATAATTCGCCATCTTTACTTAACTCTATGACCCTAATGGAGACAACAATTGAAGAAGTAAAAGCAACTATATTTAACTTAAAAACAAACTCTGCAACAGGTTGGGATGGAATTTCAACTAAACTTTTACAAAATATTATAGAATATATTGCTGAACCATTAACACACATATTGAACTTATGTATCAATACAGGTGTATTTCCTAAGTGCTTTAAAATATCTATTATTCACCCTATCCACAAGTCGGGAGACAGAGATTGTGTTAACAATTACAGACCAATTGCCGTCTTGTCAGCGTTGTCCAAGATCTTTGAAAAAATATTGAATAAGAGACTTCAATCATTTTTGGAAAAGAATAAAATACTATCCGATAATCAATATGGATTTAGAGCAGCGAGATCTACAACTGATGCAATAACCAATTTAACTGAATTCATAGCATCTAAAGCTGACAATAAAGAGAAATGTGTAGGTGCCTTCCTGGACTTCACAAAAGCATTTGACACAGTTTCTGTCAACCTCTTATTACATAAAATGGGCAGGCTGGGTATAAGAGGCATTGCACTTAAACTGTTCAAAAGTTACCTATCCAATAGAACGCAGAGAGTTAAAATCGGTGACCATATCAGTGATGACATGCCCATTGAGTATGGTGTACCACAGGGCAGCGTGCTTGGCCCTAGTCTCTTTCTTATTTATATAAATGATCTCTGTGAGTTGGATCTAAAAAACGCAAAAATTTTTACTTTTGCAGACGATACTGCAATTATATTCTATGATCAAACTTGGGAAGGGGCTAGAGTCAAAGCAGAAGAAGGCTTATGTACTGTCAAATCATGGCTCACAAAAAATATTCTTACACTTAACCTAACAAAAACTAAAATTGAAACGTTTGGCATTCAAAAACACACCTTACCGAAAAGTCCTGATTTTGAAGTAAAACTACACTGCTGTTCTGATAAACATAATTGCGACTGTCCGGCACTTGAGCGAGTTCAATGTATAAAATACCTTGGTATATTACTCGATGAAACCTTAACATGGAAACCGCAAATTCTTTGTCTTACTAAACGGCTTCGTAAATTAATATATGTATTCAAAACTCTAAGACACGTGGCTGATATTAAACTACTAAAAACAATTTATTACGCATTGGCGCAGTCAATATTAATGTACGGTATAAGAGCATGGGGTGGAACCAATACAACTCACCTGTTACAGCTGGAAAGAGCACAACGTTGCTTACTTAAAATTATTATGTTTAAACCATTTAGGTACCCGACAAAGGATCTATATAAAATATGTGGTGTACTTACAGTCAGACAGCTGTTCATTCTGGATACTGTTATAACAAAACATAAGCAAACACCTTATGATCCAAAAAAGCTACGGCGTAGAATAAAATATAATGTATGCAATTCTTTACAATTTAATACGGTCTACTCCCACAAATTTCAAATGTACCTAGGGCCACTACTTTATAGAAAACTAAATCAAAAATTGAATATCTACCACTTAAACAATTACAGTTGCAAACAGAAAATAACGGAATGGCTTAAGACTCTTGATTACCTAGATACTGAAAATTTACTACACACACCGAAATAAGTTGAGTTGTGTACAATGATATTATATACTTAATACTAATGATTACTATTTAAAGTGTACTAGGTGTATGTACATGTGCACATGTATGTGTGCACGTGTACATATATATTGGGTTTATACCTACATATATTTATTCATTTAGCGACAGATATATTATTTATTGTACAACATTTCTTTTCGTGTAATTTATCATTATAATCCGCTCAATAGTTAAACTGTTAAAGAAAAAAAAATATTTACATTTACCTATACATATATATCAAGCAGTATAAATTTTAAACATATACCTTTAATTGATTTAAACTTATAAAATGTATCATGTAACAACAAACAATATAATAATAACAACAACATATTTACGAAAATATGAACTCACGCATTCTCATAAAAACTCAATTTCTTAAGTCCATAGTTTAAGTTGTCGCAAAAACCAGTTCTGCACAAGCTGTCCACGCGCACTGCGCGTGAGATAATTTGTTAACAGTCGTGCAGGTAGAAGCAAATTTGTTGACGTGATTATTGAATGGCGAACGAGTGCACCGTCTCTAATCATAGTGTTAAAGTCATAGGAAAAAACTGGCACCTAAGTTACAGGCTAGGCCTAGTTTAGGTGCCAGTGACAATACTTCTGGTGGTGGTCATACAGGTATTATACCTAAGTAAAATATTAAGTTAATTTAGAGAAGTAAGGCATTTGTTGTTGGAAATTAATAAAGAATTATTATTATTATTATTATTATCCATATAAATTACTAGCTGGCGCCTGCGGCTTCGCTCGCGTTAATCCTTTCTTAGCGGATGCCTACGTCATAACATCAACCTGCATGCCAAATTTCAGCCCGATCCGTCCAGTGGTTTAGGCTGTGCGTTGATCAAGGAAGTTATATCCCATGGAAGCGAAATAACGTTCAAGTTTGCGTGGCAATTCCCCCACTCTTTCGGCGCTTAAAATGGCTGCCGCTAGTGACGGGCACTGTCGATAAACTTTATTATCGTTGAAAACTTTCGGGCAACTTATTGCATAAAAAAAATCGTTCATTGACCCCGACTCCAAAAACACGTAACACTGTATATTGATGCTAGTTATTTATTTTTTAAGCAACAATAGGTAACAATAGGTTCTTTATACATAAATTTAGTATTACAATTTCAATATCACACTAATATTGTAAAGAGAAAGTGTTTGTATTTTTTTTTTGTTGGGGGTAATTCGGAACTACTAAACCTACTACCTAAATAAGAGAGTAGTTCGTATTCGTAGTAGTTCTTATTCTTTATAGTTGAGTAAACTACTCGCCTTGTACATACTGGTATCTGTGGTTGGTACAAGTTTGGGGTAATCTTCGGAACTACTAAATCTACTACCTAAATAAGCGAGTAGTTCGTATTTGTAGTAGTTCTTATTCTTTATATATATACAGGGTTACTTGTAAAACATCAATAACCTCTCTAGGGGTGAAAGTACTCATAAATATGAGCAACTTTTTGTATGGGACCGACTCTGAAATCTCAAAAAAAAAATCAGCTGTTCCATACATTTTGGCCGAGTAGGTATTGTAAAAAGTATGGAACAGCTGATTTTTTTTTTGAGATTTCAGAGTCGGTCCCATACAAAAAAGTTGCTCATATTCATGAGTAGGTACTTTAGAGAGGTTATTGATGTTTTACAAGTAACGCTGTATATTCTCCGAAGATTTAAATATATTCTCTAATTTCGGAATAAACAATATCCTATATGCTATTCCCTTTATATTGGTATTCCTATATTATTGGTATTTTTCTACCCGTGTACCAAATTTCAGTCCAAAACCGTCCAGTAGATTTTGCGTGTTTGAGTAACAAACTCTTCTTCTTCTTCTCTCAGCCGAAAGACGTCCACTGCTGGACAAAGGCCTCCCCCAATGGGGGGTTTTGCCGTAATCGCCACGCTTGGCAGGCGGGTTGGCGATCGCAGTGTGATAGCATAGTACGCGGAAAGATGCTGCTGCCCATCCTCCGGTATTTTAAATCCCTTAGTCGCCTCTTACGACACCCACGGGAAGAGATGGGTTGGTGCTATTCTAGGGCCACACCACAGGCCGTAACAAACTCACAAACATACAAACATCGTAAATTTCGCATTTATATATCTACAACCAAATGTTTATCGATATAAGAAAATACACATCACTATAACGAAAATGACTTGGGTGAAATAATGAAAAATACAACAAACTAAGCTACCATGATACAAAAAGTTCGTTTTATTATTTCAGAAGCATCAATTTACGTTGTGACAATCGTTAATTTCGAAGTAAAAACCGTGTAAGGGTCATTCTCTCATTTCGTGCAAAATGCCTTTAATCTCGATTTTCTGTCAAATTACAGCATTTATAAAAAATCTAACAATGCAGTAATATATATATGAGCCTAAGGAAAAAGTCGCAACTTCAAGCTTTATTCTAGATAAAGTACTTTTTTTTATAACTTTTAAAAACATGCCAAAAAATCATTCCGCTCGACGGTTTTCGACCAAAGTCTCCATTCCAATGTACTTTACATCTTAACAGGGTAAGTTAGAAAAATAAATGTTTGCTAATTCTAACACATATCTAATCATGATTATGGGGATAAAACAGAATTGACTACCAGTCGTATCTTGTCGAAAATATAACTGTGAGAGTGTTTGTCACAGTAAAATCCAACATTACCCGCGCCAGACATAGTTGTAGGAAAAAATCATATTTACCGGCGCGTCTTGCGAAAGTCCCCGATTAGATGGCTACCCATAGGTCAGTTGACCACGATAGTGCATACGGGAGAGACGTGTGATTCGTGGTAAAAAAAATAATTACGTTCTCTTGTGTGTTTTCGACCCTTGGTTCAGATTGTGACTCATCACCTTCGGTCGAATAAATCGGTAAGTAAGAGGCGTGTCTTTTAGTTTTATATTTGTTTTTATGTGTTTTTCGATTGTCCTTCAAGCAACAGATTTTGTAATCTAAATGCAAATTCGGGATCAAAACTTAAATTTTCTCATTCATCTCCTTTACATTACCTTTTCCAATTTTTTGACGGAAGGTGATGATGCGTTTTGGATGGTAATGGAAATGCATCAGAATACCTTGAAGGTAATGAAATTTTCAATAGAAAACCTTGGTAGGTGATGAGATTGTCAATTGATAATTTGTATTATAAGTGTTTTCTTAATTACTAGTGCCAAGTTAATCTGTAACGCCTGTCTCTTTCTTCTAATGCCGTACCAAAAACTTGGAAGTTTGACAATGTACAACTAGTGCCCAAGAAAATCGCGCCAACCCCCATAATTATCTACCCATCGTCATTATCTCCATACTGTGTATGTTATGGAAAGGGTTCTCAACAAAGTTGCTCGCATACCTAGAAGACGATGAATAGTGATCTTCTCAGTGATCATCAACATGGTTTCCGCCAGGGATGATCTACTGGGGATCTTCTTGTTTACGTGACACACTGTTAGGCCATAGAGAAACATGATGAAGCACTTGGTGTTTTTCTCGACATCTCGGAGGCAGGCTTTGCAGGGTTTGGCACGCAAGTCTGCTGAGCAAATTTCCAGCTTACGGCATCCCGGCTGGCCTCTGTAGGTGGATATCTGATTCCTGAATGAACGATCGATCAAAGTGGTTATTAATGGATGGCTGCTCGCCTGATCCAATGGCTATTGACGCCGGTATTCTTCAGGGGTCTGTTCTCTTTGCGACACTTTTCCGGTTGCATATCAATGACCTCCTTACTCCCGGTATTTTTGGGTATGCAGATGACAGTACTGTTACGGAGAGGTACTAATATAGTGCGGGGATTGATGGGGATCAGTCAAAGAGCCCTGGTTGAGTGAACTGACCAGATGTTAAACTACAATCCCAGCGGGGCGCTAGTAATTTTGTCGGTTTATGCTTCCTTGTCCGTAAAAAAAGAGCTCTTTCATCCTGGCTCCTACTTTTAGTTGAACTCCTTGGCATGGAGTTGACCAAAAACCTCAATTTCGTCACCACTATCGTATTCAAAGCGTATATCGTAATCAGCAGCAGATAAAAAGCTGGGCATTCTTAATAGGATTAAGCGCTACTCACCTGGATAGCTTCTTACTCTTTATAAAGCTCAAGTCCGATGTTGGATGGAGTACTACAGTCACCTTAGGGACGGCTCGGCGAAGTATCAATAAGCCACTTTGATTCAGTAGAACGCAGAACCAAAAAAAATAATCGGCGATGAAAACAGCTCATGGTGGATGAGTTGCATAAATTGTACTTCGAGGTAGTGTGCTCATGAGCTGCAACTCATACCACCTGACTCTTTTTTTCATCGGACATCCAGACGCACTGTGACCTATCATCCCTTTTTGATTACAATTCCCACCCATACTCACCAAGCGCTTTGCGTCAACATTCTTAATGCGCTGTAGCGAAGGCATGAAACTCCCCTGCGTCTGTCATACAACCTGACTTTCTTCAAAACCAGAGTGCATAGGCTGCTTCAGGTAAGCTCGCTACACCATAGACCTCATCTTTGCCTTCTTTAATAAAAAAATAAGGGATAACTTGCGTAATCATGTAACAAGTTTTATAAAGAAGACTTCAAAGCAGGATACTCTACCATTTCAATCTGATGACTTGAAAATTATCTGCTGTACTGATGAAAAATTTGGATGATTAAAAACAGGTTTATAAAGCGAAATATGGAAAGATAAGATAACCACAGTTACCATAAAAGAAGAGGCTGGAAAAAACCTAAAATTAATTGCTAACCTAAAAATGGTTACTTGAGGCTGATTTTGAGCACGACATTGCATTATTGAGCATCTAGGCATTTTGTAACGTAATTGCCCTATCACACTATATAAAAAAGGTATTTATCAGTCTTTATCTTCAATAAACTCAATATAAATAAGAAAAATAATTCAAATCACAAGAACACTTGACAGGTTATGTACTACTGTATTTACGTTCGCTGGCTCTAACAATGGCGATTTTTTTCCACGCGTCCTAGAAACGGTGACGTCATCGCGAAATGTTGCCAAAAATAAGAAAAGTTAAACATCCCACTATCCTTTTTTACTTATGGCGTGATACTGAGGTTAAAAAGAGACAAACCTATTTTTTTTGATTTGGCGTCGAAAAGCTTCATATTTGTATAATGAACAGTTTATATATGTTGAATGGACCACTTCCATAGATATAACTTCCTTGGCGTTGATAGATCACTATGTCAGTCAGTCACTCACTCAGTCAGTCAGTCACCCTTGAGTTTATATGTATAGATTGTTTTTGATATTTAGAAAAAAGTAGTTTTTGAGGTTTGACTTGTTGTCATCTACCTTATCATACAAACAAGAAACTCCAAATGACCAAAACATAAAGACATTCTGAACCAGACATTGGAAATATTTGAATTTCAAATCATACGTACAGATTCAATATCGGTTACTGTTATTGCAAACCAAAAGTGGTACCGTGCAATCCAAGCTTATTCCTGGCACTGAAAAACGAACTTTAACAATATCATCTTAAGGTATAATTGTGCTTGTAGTTTTAAATCTGGAATTGGTAGGTTCAGGCTATGTTTGGTTTTGAAGAGTGAACTTTAACGTAATTGATTTAAGGTATAATTTCGCTTGTTGTTAGAAATATCGAATTGATTTTTTAAAACCGTGGCTGGCAGGTGTCCTCATTACTCCCCTGGTACCAATTAAGCCACTTTAATGGAGGCCAGAGGCTTCTTTCAAAAAGGAATTTCATTAACTAGCACGATTTGCTTAGCTACGCGGATATTTCAATATCCAAAGGATTTTGATAATTTGCGTCTCGTTTTACACAATAAATTGGAACTTTGTTTAGGTGTTTTTGCTTTGGATCTGAAGAGAAAATTGTTCGATTGGTTATTGTAAAGATTTTATGTAGTTTCTTTGAAATGTGGAAAGTGGTTTAATTACCATCCTGCTAAATAATTAAAAAATTAAGAAGTCATCATAATCTTTTCATCACCGCTTCATCTTAGCGACTTTCTGATCAGCTTATTTTTGCACCCATCGATGGTCTTGGATGTTTATCTTTATATGTATCCATACTAATATTATAAATGCGAAAGTTTGGATGTGAGTTTGTGAGTTTGTGAATTTGTGAGTTTGTGAGTTTGTGAGTTTGTGAGGATGTTTGTTACTCAATCACGCAAAATCTACTGGACGGATTTCGATGAAATTTGGTACAGAGGTAGATAATGACCTGGAATAGCACATAGGCTACTTTTTATCCCGGGAAAAAGCACTGTTCCCGTGGGAAATTCACGCGGGCGAAGCCGCGGGCAAAAGCTAGTTTGTTATAAAATATAGTGAGTTAGTATCCCATAAAACAAGTCTCGAACTTACTTTGGGGCTAACTCAATCTGTGTTGTCTGTATATATTTATTTATAGGTATGTATTTATCGATCTATCATGGCAACCATATAACCATAAGCAATAGTTTATATTTTAGAGATATCGCTACATTTGAAAAATATAGGTCGCATATTGAAAAATCCTCAAGTGCATTTTCGTGTAGAATTGACGAATACACAATATATCCGAGAATATTTTGCGGGTTGTCGCGCACGCTTAAACTCGATTTATATTCATGTACGTACGTATGTTTTATTTTATTATTGGGATCTGCGCAGACATAGATTGGGATGAGCAGCGGTGTTGGGGGCCACTATTAGAAAACATTACATCAATACCAGTCGGACTTGGCACATGTTTTAACACTTAACATGTGTAAAAGGACTAGGCACATGTTTTAACACTTGAAATTATTTCTGTAACAAAAACTGCGAGGTTTGAAACCTGAAAATTTTCTGTGTTAAGAGGGCTATTATTAGTTGGCTACTGACAGACTGACAAAGAAGCGTGGTCTTACACTCTCGGGTCTGTCTAGCCCGTACGAGATAAAGACGTGATACTTAACCAACCAATAAACCCAATATGAATAATGAGCTTATTGGTGAAATGAAGATTCAGATATATTGTCAGGTTGCTAGCCCATCGCGTATGACCCCAGAATACATAATAGTACAAGTATAAGAAGCAATAAGGAAAAAAAGCAGAATAAGGAAGGAAGCACATTCCACGCTTTTTCTTCGCTTCCAGGCCAGCACGGAAGCATGTTAAAGTAGCAGAGTGAAATTCGAGCAAACTTTGTTTACATCACTATATTTCTCGTAGAATGTGGTATACTGTGTGTGTAGCACATCGCTCACCTTTGAGGCTGGAGATTGCATTCTGTTCATATTCCGCTCAGCGAGGTCGAGGCACCGCTGAAAGCTGTATGGCACAAGGTACAAGCTGATGAAGAATGTTATTTTTATTGCACGCCGAGCGCCAAGCTCGCCGTGCATTACACTCGACTTAAAAATTCTAGTCAGTGTGAAATAATAAGCAGCTAATTTGTAGCATTTGAAATAAAAAAAAAACTGCGTTAACAAATTTAATTTTTATCGGAAAAATTAAATTGTTAATCGATTCAATACAAATTATTAATATTTTAGGAATGTATATAAAGTGCTGCAAATGAAGTTCTCTACGGATATTTTCACGTTGATTAGTATAAATATAATCTATAATGTAGAATTAATACCATCTGATGACCTTGACTAGAAAAAATAATTGGGAAAAAACGGAAACTTAAATTTTACCTTAGTAATTAAATATCAAAGTGATGACACTCCGAAAAAATGTGAAATTATTAAAGAAAACATTATCGGCAAAAGTAGGAAGCGCGCGCCCCCGCGCAGCCCTACTTCTATGACGATTTAAAAGTGCTATTTTTAGCCTATTTAAATAAAATAGTTTTCTTCATTTAATTTCATTTCATATGCAAAATGTCAAGTTTAGATTCCGCTCTCGCCTGTGCTTTGCAGCTAGTCTCGTGTAAATCACGTGGGATCGTATGAATACGAGAGAGACCCTTCATTCAGCCAAGAAGAGGCTCGTTACTTTCGACTCAAATGGAAACTTTTATCGCGCTGCTTGAATAACAGCCTCCAGAGACACCTGAACCTTAGAGGACAGATAGTGGATGTCATTACTTATTGCTTCTTGAATTAAATACATTCGAACTTCGTATTAGTGATTAGTTGTTGCCCACGGCAAAAAATATCTTTAGTGTGTTTTCATACAAATTTTCAGTCTTGAGGTGAAAGGATAATGCAACCAATTGGGCCCAAAAAATAAAAGTGATTGCCCCATTGAATTATAAATAATAGTTCGTTGGATTGCCCAGACATGAAACTTATGCCATATTGTAGATCTCATTTAATTTGTCATTTTTTATTATGACACAAAAATAATCGGCCCCAGAGAAACAAAGATATGATTTATCAAACATTTATTTCTTTTAAGCAAATAACAACATTACTATGTATCAGATTAACCTAATTAAATTCTACAACTAGTTTTAGCATGTTACATGATATTAGAAGAAAATAAATCTTACAAGAAAAAAACAAATCGTACAAGGAAAAAACAAATCATACCGGAAAATAATATTAATCATAATTTGTTATTACACTATCTAAATATAATAGGTCGCGTAGATGTCACATTCGTACATATCGATAAGCCGGGCGAAGGGATTAACGCTACCTGGCATGTATTGGTTAGTCCAAAAACAATAGAAATATTTTCTTTTAAGAACTTTTTTTTTATATTCTAAGGTATATAATTTTTCCACTGGGTTGGATTTTGGTAACGTCGTAATGAAAGTTACTAGTGGTGATTATAACTACCGTTTGGCATGAGTTTCATATCTGGGCAACATGTTTTAAAAAATGGGCCCAGATCACTATGGAAGAGTAGCATTATCCTTTAAAAAAAAAAAACTTATATTTGACCTTGGGTCTTCCTTCAGTCATATTTAAACCAAACTAGTTTTTGTCCGCGTGAATTTCTCACGGGAACAGTATTTTTCCCGGGACGAAAGGTTCCCTATGCCCTTCTCAGTACTTTACTTCTAACTATGTGTATGCGAAATTTTAGGAAGATTGGTTCAGTAGATGAAGCGTGAAAAGCTAACAAACAAACAAATAAACCAACTTACTTTCGCATTTAAAATATTAGTTAGGATTTCCTTAAAATCCATCTAGTGTTTAGAGGCGCAATCGTAACAGTAAACTTCTTTATAATATTAGTAGAGCTTTATAATGCGAGACGGGTAGTGAGAAAAAAAATTGTACAGTTCTTCGCAAACCTCCTGAGTATCATCATGCATGCTCGAGCCGAATTTACCCGAACGAGCGTTACATACCGATCGTTGTACCTTTTCACCAGTCTGATTCAATACCGACCAAACTGTGGAATCAACTTCCTTCGGCGGTGTTTCGCCGATACCACATTGGAACCTTCAAAAAACGTGTCTACGTCTTCTTCAAAGGCCGGCAACACTCTTGTGATACCCCTGGTGTTGCAGTTGTCCATGGGCAGCGGTGATCGTTTACCATCAGGTCGTTTGCCGCCCTATGTTTTATAAAAAACACAAGTGCCAAGTGCGAGTCAAACTCGCGCACCGAGGGTTCCGTACACGCACAGCATCTCACATTATAGCTCTACTAAAAGACCAACTAGTTTCAAAAACAAATTCAACTTTGCAGTTCGATCCCTAAGATTCATACTGAATCCAGCGCAAAAATAAGTTTGTAACACTTTTTTTTAGACTTTCAACAATATATTTACAACTTTCAGATATTTTTTTGTATAAGTACTGTTATACCTTGCTTTTTGCCAAATTTCGTAGTTTTAGGCCAACGGGAAGTACCCCATAGGTTTTGATTGCTGCCTGAAATCGCAAAATATGCCAAAAATCGCAACATTTACGGTAATATCTCTTGATCGCGTTGACGTATAATTTTGATTATTTTTTTACTGAAAGAGACCGTGGATTCGAGTATTCGATATCAATTTCAACTTCATAACTTTAAGCGTTCCTGAGAAAAAAAAGTTTGACAGACAGACTGACAACAAAGTGATCTTATAAGGATTCCGTTTTTACCTTTTGAGGTACGGAACCCTAAAATTTATAATAAAGTGCTCAGCGAACCTAAAGAAGTTTTTACTTTTTAAAGTAGCGACATTCAGTAGTATAGATTACGCGGTGTGCGCAGTCAGATCCGGCTTACGCTAAGCCGAGGGTTTCTGCTGAAGACTTCACAAGTGGTCCAACTAGCTTTTTATTGCTGTATTTATTTACACTGTGCAAGCTGTGTGTCTGTTTTAAACGGGAATTTTCTGTGGATGGATTTTTTTATATTCATATAGAATTCGTTTTTAGTTTTCTGGATTTCGGTATTAGACTACAGCCTAAAAAGAACAATATCTATACGTATAATAAAACAGTAAAAATATTTTGTCTGTACATTTAGTATTTTTGACTAAAATGGATAGAGGGTGTTATATAATAATAACAGATTTTTAAGAGAAATTAAAATTTAATTTAAATTAATAAAAAAATACAATTTAAAATATAAAAATACACCGCACGGGCACGGACAGAGTTCCAAAGAAATCACGGATACGGCACAGACACGGATAGAGTTCCAAATAAAATTACGGATACGGCACGGACAGGATAGTCGGGGAAATCCCGACAGGGGGTAAAGTTTGTCCGGCGGCACAATAGGGTTGAAGATGTACTGGCGGTACAGTAGGGATGGCAGGCGAAAGTGAGTACCTTTAATCCAGGCTTCGGCCACAGGTCACAGCAGCACAGCAGGGGTGGCAGGCGATAGTGTGTGCCTTTATTCCAGACTTCAATCCACAGGTCACAGCAACTTCTTCGTGTTAGATATTGATTAACGACGCGAAGGCTTGCAGGGTCCCGGGGTCAGCAGGCCCCGAGACAAGACCTTTATAGTTCGTACCGTTCTGTTTCTCAGAAGATCAAGACTGACCCGGACTGACATTCAGTGTCTTTATATAGGCCTCGATTTAGAATTTCGTATTGCTTCATAATTTTCAAATAAAATACGAAATTAGAACATTTGTGAAGAGGTTCGCATAGAAATTTATAGAATTTTAGAAAAATAAAATCTGACTTGTCACAATCCTTGACAATCAAAATTGTTTATAATAAGGAAAGACATAAATAATTTTAATAAAATTTAAAGAAGTGATCATCGAAAAGTGTAGAAAAGTACATTAAATATGTTGGAAAAACATATATACTATAAAACAACCAAAAATGAAGATATAGCGGTAAGTTTAAAGAAATATTCCCTAGCAACGTAGAAATTTTACTACAGAAAGTGTAAAAAAGAACATTTTGAGCTAAATAAGTAATTATAATAGTAAAATAGACAAGAATAAAAGTTAAATAAACATGAATACACTACATTTCCCCCAAAACCCCTGAAAATTTTAACACTAGGTGAAAATTTTGAAGGTTAATAGACAACACTTTCATACCAGCCTATCATACCAAATCTTACATATTACAATAAACCTTTCATACTAAAATCGATCAAACTTAGGGGTAGGGCTCACAGTCAATGGCTCCTACTCCAAGATAAGTACCTGCCTAGTAGTACTACGTAACAGTTGGCTTATTTAAGGAGTTGTAATCCGCTCACGCTGAAATCCCATTGATGATGAATGATATATGAATATGATATGACTGAAGGCTTATTTTATGAGTAGTCAGCCGCTCATTAGAAAAGAAAGTAATGTAATAAAGATATGATGAAAATATATACAGGAAATAATGAATGTATGTAAGTATAGTAGTATTTCTTAGGTATAACAAGGGCTTATTTTATGAGTTGTCAACCGCTCAAAGAAAGAAATAAATAAAGAGTACGCAACGCAAACTTGCGTAAAGAGAGTAGTGCACAATAGTAATGCAAGGTAAAGACTCAACACAAGTTAGTGTAGAGAGATGTAGAAGAACATTTTTAGTTTAGTTCTTTAGAGGCTTAAGAGCCGATGATAACAATGAAAATTATAGGAAATGAGAAAATGCCAAAAATGTAACTAGTAATTGAAGATGGGAACAAACAAAAATAAAGTATATACATTAGTCAAGTAAAAGTAAAATTAAAATAAATTCTAAGTCTTGATATCCTTTATGTGCCATTTTGCACGAGAACCGCTAGCGTCCTCAAGGATATATACCAGTGGAGAGAGTTTTTGTATAACTTTACACCGAACGAATTTAGGTGCTAATTTGGCACTAAAGTAAGAACCGGCATTACTGAGCACATAGTTCTTACGCCAAACATAATCGTCGACATTAAATTCTTTTATAGTATGTCGTAAATTATATCGAACACTATTTTTAGTATGGGAGTCAAATAGAGCTACTTGTACTTTGTCAAAAATTGTCGCAAGTAATCCTATATTAGTAGCATAAATATCACGAGGTAAGAAAGTAAATTCGTCAAGGTTATTCATAGGAGTATAAACAGAACCACAGCTGATAGTTTCCCTGCCAAAAACTAGAAATGCTGGGGAATAACCCGTAACTGCATTAACTGTACTGTTCATAGCATATTGGATTTTTGGAAGAAAAATGTCCCAGGATCTATGATCATCACCTACAAGAGACGCTAAAGCCGTAACAATAGTTCTGTTATACCTTTCAGTGGGATTGACTTGCGGGCAATAATGAGGTGAATAAAAGATAAAAGGTATTTTATAGTTATCCAGAAGTTTTTTGAATTCTCTAGATTGAAATTGAGAACCATTGTCCATAATAATAGTTTGAGGTACACCATGTATAAGAAATACAAAGTTTTCTAGGCATTCGATAATATCTTTAGCGATAGCACGTTTAAGGGGAAAGATTAAAGTATATTTAGTAAAACAACAATTCACAACTAGGATGTGTTGATTGCGTTTTCTTGTCATGGGAAGAGGACCCATTAAATCAAGAGAAATACATTGGAAGGGTCTTGAGCAAACTTTAGGTTTACCCATGGGACCATAAGGTGAATGATTAGGATGCTTATAAGCAAGACAAGACTCACATTCACTTATTAATTGAGCAATGTCTTTGAACATTCCTGTCCAATAATATAAAAGAGAAAGTTTTTTATAGGTTTTAAAAATTCCAAGGTGAGGTTCACCAGGCAAACCATGATTACTTTTAATCAGATTTTCTCTATCACCAGGATGAGGAACTTCTTTCCATACGAAGTCATCCGTTATAGTATGAAGGGAACGAGAAAAACGATAAAGCTTATTGTCCTTAATAGTATAGTTTGGAAAACTATCAGGATTGTTTTGACAGCCTTGTAAAACTTTATTATACTGTTCTTCCACCGTTAAAACTGAAACATTTAAGTTAGTTTTATTATCCGATAGATTTTTTGAACGAGATAACAAATCCGGTACTACATTTTCTTTACCTTTTTTATGTTTTAGAATGAAGTTAAAAGAAGATAGACGTACAGTCCATCGAGCAAGTCTGCCAGAAGGATTTGACAGATTTAGAAACCACTTTAGAGCAGCATGATACGTGTAAATGACAAATTGTCTGCCATTGTCTAAATAACAACGCCAATGTTCGAGAGCAGTGATAACAGCAAGGGTTTCTCTCTCTGTAGTAGAATAGTTTTGTTCATTTTTATTAAGAGATTTACTCATATAAGCTATGACAACTTCTTTGTCTTCTTTTATTTGAGTAAGCATAGCTCCTATACCAAAATTTGATGCATCAGTGTGCACTGAAAAAGGGAGATTGAAATCAGGACAAGAAAGTACTGGTGTAGTTACTAAAGCTTCTTTTAATTTAAGGAAAGCTTGATTAGCATCTGAGTTCCAAACAAATTTAGCAGCATTTTTACCACCACTATTTAGTTTATTAAGCGGAGCAGCAATAGTGCTAAAATTAGGAATAAATCGACGGAACCAGCTACATGTTCCTAAAAATCGACGAACTTCTTTACGAGAAGATGGAATAGGGTATTCCAGAATAGAATCAATTTTTTTAGGATCAGCACAAAGACCGTGTTCATTTACCACGTAACCTAAGTATTTTAATTCGTTTTTAAAGAATACACTCTTTTCAAAGTTAATAGTTAGACCGGCATAAGATAGTTTTTCAAATACTTTGATTAGAAACGATATATGTTCCTCGAATGATTCGCTAATAATAACGATATCATCAAGATAACAAAAGACTTTATTATCAAATTCAGGAGTAAATAACGTATCCATAAGACGTTGTTGAGTAGCTGGAGCATTAGTAAGTCCGAAGGGCATGACAACAAATCTGTACATTCCTCTACCAGGCACATAAAATGCTGTTTTATCTCTGTCAGCAGGATTTAGGGGAATTTCCCAAAAAGCTTTAGCAATATCAATGCTAGAAAGGTATTTAGCATTTTTTAAATGATCCAGTATTTCATTAATTAAAGGGAGACTATAAGCATCTTTTCGAGTAATTGAGTTAAGTTTTCTGCTATCGACGCAGAATCGCCATTCGCCATTCTTTTTAGGAGTTATTAAAACGGGAGATAACCAAGGACTCTCACATTTTTCAATAACTTTCCATTCAAGCATCTTATCAACCTCGTTGATTAGCGCATGTTGTTTTATAGGAGAAAGTCTATACGAGCGTTGTTTAATGGGAGGATTATCGCCAGTATCGATTTTATGACAAATTAGGTTAGTTCGACCTAACTCACCCTTTTCTTCAAAAGAAATACTTTTAAAACGATTAATGATATCATCAGCGATATCCTTCTGAGATTTGGAAAGATTATCGTAAAGGTAAAATTTTTTTATCGTCTGAAATTGCAAGACAATTATTATTAAATATTGTAGAAAATAAGTTAGGTACTAAGTTAAACTTTTTCCAAAAATCTACCCCAAGGATTAGTGAGGGAGTTATTTCTGGGAAAACGAAAGTTCTAATTAAGTGAGTTTGACCATTAAAAGTAATAGGAAGATCAAAGTGACCTAAAGATTTGAGTTTATGATTATTAGCAGTAGACACAACAACCGACTTAGACTTGGATAACGAGAAACCCAATTTCAGAATTTCAAGATGTGAATTTTTTCCTAAAATAGTTAAAGAACTGCCACTATCTAAAAGTCCTGATAATGAAACATTATCAATTGATACATTGATAAAAGGACGATTAAAATCCTTTTCATTCTCATAGAGAACAGAAGAAGTTCTATAACAGAGGAAAAAGTTTTTTATTGTTAATAACCAATCATTCCAATCTTTATGATTAAATTTATTATCCAAGTCACATTTTAGTTTTTTGAATTAGTTGAAGATTTGCGTGCATTGCATTTAGGGCAATCAGGAGTTTTAACATCTTTTGTACCACATTTAAAACATATTAAAAATCTAGGTTGAGGGCATTCGTTAAGAGAATGACCATTGGTACGACAGCGTACGCAATAGATATTAGGATTAGGAGATACACTAGCAGACTTATTAATTGTATTTACAGATTGCTTCGATTGAGGCTGAGAGTTATTTTTATTAAAGTAAGTATGTTTTTGAAACTGAGACTGAAAATTATTTTTGTTGAAGAATTGTTTAGCATTAGAAGTAGAAGGGGAAGGTAATTTATAATTAAATTCTGAGCTAAAAGAATTATTTACATTATCAGGTTCCTTAAAGTTTTTATCTCTATCTAGAATTTTCTCATAACTTTGACAGGTATTGATCAAAGAAACGACAGAGTCAACATCTTTTAAGGCTACGAACATCGAATAACAAGGTCTTATGTTCCTTAGTAAAATTTCGAGTTTCTCAGACTCGGAAAGTTTTTTGGTAAGACGTGAGAACATACCGAACATAAGTGAGACATAAATTACAATGGATTCATTGTCACCTTGGGTTCGATTCCTGATGGCATTTAGTAGTTTATAGTCGTAGTCAGGTTCACCGAAGTCTCTTATCAAAAGATTAGTAACTTCGTCCCAAGTTAAGTTAGAATTTAGTTCTTTTTGAAATCTAAACCAATGTAAAGCATTGTCAGTAAAAATTTCGAAAGCTTTGTTTAGAAGTTTCTCTTTCGAAATATTTCGAGAAATACGAAATTCTTCTATTTTTTGAAGAAAAGATTTCGGACAGGTTTTACCATCATAGCAAATCTTTTTAGGTCGTTTAAGGAAGAAGGAAGTACCAAATTTTGTAGGATTTCAGGATTGAAACTACTGAGAACAGAAGAAGAAGATTGAGGAAGAGGTGAAGTTGTAATTTGAGGAAGGGGTGGAGTGGGCGTGGAAACATTTTGCTCTGCGTTCAGAAAAGTAAAAGGTTCAAATCGTTTTTCAAGTTCGACAAATTTATCTTTGAGGACATCAAATTCTTCTTTTTTATCACTGTGTAAATCTAAATCAATTCTATCTAAGCGATAGTGTAGATGATTTAAATAAGTCTCTATTTTAGGAAGAATTTTTGAGTTACCCGACTCAAGTGAGACTAATTTTAATTCAGTGTAAGTTAATGTAGCTTCAATCCCGTTGAGATCATCCTCAATTGGCAAAGGAGAATCTATAATGTCATCGCTCAATATAGATTGCGTAAGCGAAACGACTTGTTTTTTTAATTGAGGGAGCTTATCAGCTGGTTCCTCCAGTCTAACCTTGACTTCGTATTCTAACTCGGCTTTATTGAGCAGACTATATGCAATTGGACGAGACATTTTAGTAGAAGTTTAGGAGTACTTGTACAAAGTAAAGTACCTAAGTATAGTACCTTAGTTTAGTAAAGAGTTAAAGTCAAGTTATAGAGTCTAAGTCCAAGTCAAGTTAGTCAATAAAATAAATATTTATTGAATAAATATTGAGTATTAATGAGTTCAATGTGAAAAAGAGACCAGTGTGAAGTTAATTTAGTGTTTAAGGTCGAGAATCTAAGCCAAAATTAAGAGAACGTGTAGGTGTGTTTTTTAGAATTTAGAGGAGAGACAGAGCCAAAAGATGCGATGGGCGCCAACTGTTATATAATAATAACAGATTTTTAAGAGAAATTAAAATTTAATTTAAATTAATAAAAAAATACAATTTAAAATATAAAAATACACCGCACGGGCACGGACAGAGTTCCAAAGAAATCACGGATACGGCACAGACACGGATAGAGTTCCAAATAAAATTACGGATACGGCACGGACAGGATAGTCGGGGAAATCCCGACAGGGGGTAAAGTTTGTCCGGCGGCACAATAGGGTTGAAGATGTACTGGCGGTACAGTAGGGATGGCAGGCGAAAGTGAGTACCTTTAATCCAGGCTTCGGCCACAGGTCACAGCAGCACAGCAGGGGTGGCAGGCGATAGTGTGTGCCTTTATTCCAGACTTCAATCCACAGGTCACAGCAACTTCTTCGTGTTAGATATTGATTAACGACGCGAAGGCTTGCAGGGTCCCGGGGTCAGCAGGCCCCGAGACAAGACCTTTATAGTTCGTACCGTTCTGTTTCTCAGAAGATCAAGACTGACCCGGACTGACATTCAGTGTCTTTATATAGGCCTCGATTTAGAATTTCGTATTGCTTCATAATTTTCAAATAAAATACGAAATTAGAACATTTGTGAAGAGGTTCGCATAGAAATTTATAGAATTTTAGAAAAATAAAATCTGACTTGTCACAATCCTTGACAATCAAAATTGTTTATAATAAGGAAAGACATAAATAATTTTAATAAAATTTAAAGAAGTGATCATCGAAAAGTGTAGAAAAGTACATTAAATATGTTGGAAAAACATATATACTATAAAACAACCAAAAATGAAGATATAGCGGTAAGTTTAAAGAAATATTCCCTAGCAACGTAGAAATTTTACTACAGAAAGTGTAAAAAAGAACATTTTGAGCTAAATAAGTAATTATAATAGTAAAATAGACAAGAATAAAAGTTAAATAAACATGAATACACTACAAGGGACACTAGAAAGCAAAAAAAATTTTTTGGAATTTCTTTTCTGTCTGTCTGTATGTATGTATGTATGTACGCGTTTCACACAAAAACTACTGGACGGATTTGAAAGAAACTTTTTTGTTGTATAGCTATTAAGCCTGGGCAACATATAGGCTATAAACGATTTTGAAATCTGGAACACCTGATGAAGAACCATAACAGAACAGCTAAACTATAATTCATTTTCTGCTGACGTATAAAAATTTAAGATTTGGAACATCTGATGAAGAACTGCCAGCTACACTATAACATATATGGAAATGGCGCCTTAGTAAAAGTCGTTCAACCTAATGAGCATTTTCTGCTGGCGTATAAAAATTGAAGATCTGGAACATCTGACGAAAAGCTCCAAGAGACCAGCTACACTATAACATATATGAAAATGGCGCCTTAGCAAAAATCGTTCAACCTGATGAGCATTTTCTGTAGACGTATAAAAATCGAAGATCCGAAATATCTGAAACAGTTTGGAACATAAAAAGACTTTTCATCTAAGCGAAAGTCATGCGGGCGAAGCCGCGGGCTAGCTACTGCTGGCTAGTAAAATATAAAATAGGAGAAATAATAAGTCCATCTACAGAATTTTTATTTGGCTTCGTGATCAATCTTCTCTATTGTTACCTCTTCACGCTTTATCTACCGAACCAATCTTCCTGAAATTTCACATACACACACATAGTTAGAAGTACTGATAAGGACATAAGATACTTTTCATCTCCGGAAATAGCTCTATTCCCTTGGGAAATTTACGCAAGCGAAGCCGCGAGCAAAAGAAGAATACAAAATAGCCTTCTTTTCTTTCACTTAAAAAAAGAAATGAAAAATACATGGAATAATAGACTTATCGAACATAAGAATTCTAGCAATAATAAAATAATCAAGATTCAATAAAACCTTCAAATGATTGAACGAAAGTCCCGACAATAAGTTGCGGGGTTAAGTTATCTCAAACAACTTTGAATGGGCCGCTAACTATTTTTGGATTACTTAGAAGTGCTCCTTGATCTTAAACTTTCCTTTCATATAAACGCCCTTCCTTTGTGATACTTACTTGCCTGTGTATATTATATTTGTATATTGTACGCCTTTCTGTTTGTTTTGTTGTTTTTTGTTTTTTTCTGATGTGTATGAGAGTTTACGAACAAACAAACTTATAATGTAGAGGCAAAAGGTTTGTTTCTATTTTTTTGGAAGGATGAAGGACCTTATAAATTTAGAAAAAATAATTCATTTTTTTTTTATCTTAAATTAATTTGAAATGAAAATTGTTTTATTTAAATAGGCGTAAAGCACTTTTAAATCGTCATAGTTGACGTCAGAAAGCTAAGATTACCGCCTCCAAAGCGTAAATGGAGAAGAGTATACGGCGCGACAAACTCCACTGCTGCATTTTTTCAAAGACTTTTCAAAAGCTCTATTAAAACAGAAAGATACTTGGAATTTAGAGTTCCAAATCTAATGAATGTTTGTTGTACGTATGAATGTGTGAATGTATGTTGTAATGGAATAAAGAAATTGAATGTAAAAAAGAAAATAAGAACATTTCTTTGTTATGGTGCAACTAGAATATCCCTAAAGTTTGGACTGTGTGAATGGGACCCAATCACGCAAAATGTTATGGACGATTTTCGAGGAAATTTGGTACTCGGGTAGAATATAGGTATAACCTATAATAGCACATATGATTCTATTTGTCCCACAATTTGCTCGGGAGCGGGCCACGGGGCGCAGTTATTTTATTCCTTTTTTTTTATTAAGGCCAAATAGTGGGACTTATTTGGCCTTAATAAATGCTGGCCAAAAGCCTCCCCTTATCTCTCCAACTACCTCTATCGCTCGCTAGCTGCTGCCACCGCCTATCAAAGGCCGACAATTCATCAGACCATCAGACTATCAGTATATTACATCCAAAGATAATCTTAGAGACGCCTAGAACAAGATGAGGTTACATGCAATCTCCTGAACTGCTGATAGAATCGGAAGCCGCGGCGTGCCAATCAACTAGTGATTGCTGCATTTGTGTTACAACTAGTGAGTTAAAACGGCCAATGCGATGAACCTTATACTACCATTTATAAGGTTCATTTTTAAATATTTAGGAATGAGAAATTGATCATATTCAGATTCATCAAAGTACTATACATATATATTTGATATGTGTTTAGATTAGGTTACAATTCTAGTTGCCAGTGCTGTAGAGGATTGGATTAAAACTTGTTACACATAATTCTCTGAATGATGTTATGTCCTGGGACTTATTATTATTTTTAAAAGCTTTTATTTAACTTGCAATGTAAGTGTGTTCGTTCGGGTGGAATCTTAGAACTCAATTTTGAAGTAGATATATCTTCAACCGATTGAAAGTAGTAGATTGAGAAGTAGTTTGAAGGCCTTTTTAGAACGTTTATAAAAGCTTTTTTTTAAAGTTTTTTTTCCCAGGTCAGGTCAAGAAGGAAATTTGATCAAGAAGATCTGAGGGGTTTGGAGCATTCGCCTTAAACCCCTCAGATCTTCTTGAAAATAGACACCACGAAAGACATCACGATTACCAAGTTCTATTCTAGTGGTCCAATTCTTTAATAATGTGGATTGCTCGATTAGAACCACTAGAATTAAAAGTAGTTCCAGGCCAAAAAGGGTCCGTACGCCCTTAATCCGCCACGCTCTCGGCCGCGACGCTCACTAATTTCAAAATTTGTTTATCCGCGACGCTCTTGGCCGTGACGCTTCAAAAAGACCCTTCCAAAATGCCATTGCAATGCCTCCTTATGCCATTTACACCTTGGTGAAAATCCTTCATGGTGTCTATCCCCCCAATTCCCTTTTCTGGTTGGCTAAGGTAGTACAAGGAAACTTATTTTGGGGCTAGCATCTGTGTGACTAGTTTGTATTATTTATAAGCAACTAGCTTTTCCCCGTGGTTTCGCCTGCGTGAATTTCCCAAGGGGACAATGCATTTTCCCGGGTTGAAAGGTACCCTATGTCCTTCTCAATACTTCTAACTATGTATATGAGAAATTTCAGGAAGATTGGTTCATTAGATAAAGCGTGAAGAGATAAAAAACAAATAAACAAACAAACTCACTTTCATATTAGTTAGGATTAGGATATTATGCAAAATTCCACTCAATTAGAAGCAGAGAGTCGGTCAAATATAATTTGCAAGATTTGATTACCTACAGACAGACTTTGGGACAGCCAAAACTAAATAAACGGTAGTAAAAACTGATGACACCTTTAATGTAGATGAGGGTAGACGCAAACCTCCATTAGAATTAACTCTGTAATTGATACCGTGGAAACCGCACGTAGTATCCGAGAAATTGCAGTAAACTCAAGGAGACGACCAAGATATCAATATCTTTTGACGAAAAACTTGTTCGTAATACTTATCAAGATTTTCGAAAACTTTATGTTGGCTAGCAGGATACTTAAATGTGCCCAAATTTAGAAAGAAAAATATAAAGAAATTTATAGAAAGAAGAATGAGGCAAATGGCAATTTTATTTAACTTTGAATCAGTAATTTTTTTTGGTATACCTAATATAAGTATTTGATTTGATTTCTACATGTTATGATATTGTTGTTATAATAAGATTATACTTATATTTTGTCATATTCTCTAGATTATTTTGTAACATGTTATTGCTTGTAACTGCCCAATTAAAATGAAGAAGGCAAATGGCAAAAGCCCTCCGTTAACATTTGCAAGAAATCTGAATAGGGTTCGACCAAATGTCATAGAGTATGTAGTAATGTACCTACATTACTACATACTCTATGACATTTGGTCGAACACGGTGACTACCTAGTCACCGTGTTAAAAAAGTATCTAATAAAAAGTTATCGACAGACAGACAGTCCTCATCATTTTCGAGAATAAAATAATAATTGACAAGTCTGCTCTAGGCATTTAGCTCATCTACTTAATTACGAAAAGGTAGAATTCGCTATTATAACTTGGCAAACAATGCGATGTGCGTTTAATGAGCAAATCTCCGAAACTTTAAGGATACAAGGATTCGGGTTGTTCTCGGTACTGAATCAAAGTTGGGGGGTTTTTTGTAAAGATTTTACATGAGTGCCCAAAAATTGATTGTCTATATTCCAGAGTTCAGATATATAAAGCTAGGTAAGCTTAGGTATAATAAAATTCTTCAGTTATCCTAGATATGCAGTAAAAATTTAGGTATTCGTTTGGTACCTATTTATCAATCATCAATATATATAATCGTCATTGACTGAGTGGCTGAGGGACTGACAGACCACGCACAGCTAAAACTAATGGATGTGCAAAGCTGAAATTTGGCGTGTAGGTTCATTGGGCACTAAGAGAGGAAAGTATAGAAAGTAAAGTTCAACAATAGAAAAGAGGAAAGGGAAAATAAGAAACGAATAGAAAGTCAGGATAAGGAAAAAGGATTTTTAAACAAGATTTTTAAAGGAGTCAAGGAAATGTGCCAAGTGTTCATTTTAATTCGATCAACTGTGTATTCGTCTAGCTTCCAAAGTGAAATGCTTTGAAAAAACTCTCACACGCATGCATCATTCGTACGAAAGGCAGCGCTAAATAAAAAGAGCATAATAATAACAAACAAGCCAAATGCACTCTCGTAATTAGTTATCCACAAGCTCCCTTGTCTGCATTCAGCCCTTGTGTTGGCTCGACTCATAGAGAATAGTCAGGCTAAAAGCAAACTTTTTCAAAATGACTACTTTAAGCTATATCTAGTTTTCTATAATCCAGTTGTTGACAAGTTGGCTTTACGCTTGATTTGCGTCCAATAGATGCTGGTTTCAATCCCATTGCGGTAGTTAGTGGTTGATGAAATCGACTGATCATAGAATTAATGATCAGATTGGTCACCAGACTAAGATAATGGTGATCGCACATCTGTCTAAAATCATTGCAAATTCGACCCTATTATCTTAGCTGTCCAAGTGCGCTATTTTATGCAAATCGCGCTTAGACACCGCTTCAAAATTAATTAATTAGATCGAAATCGAAAGATGGGCTCGACCCTTCGAGCAACAAGGACTTCCGCGCGCGGTCCGAGTCCATGTTGCTCTATGTAGCTACCCTATGTGTACCATAGAGCAGAGGAGCGTAGGCGTAGAGGTAGACCGCGAATGAGATGGCGAGATGACATCAAAAGTTATCTGCTGGAATGGAAGCGGGCTTCACTCGACAGAGAATTGTGGAAAGAGAAAGAGGAGGCCTTTGCCTGGCAGTGGAACACCTCAATAGGCTAGGAAAAAAAGACTGAAACAGGACGATTTCAAAAGTCCACTTTTGGTCCGGCATTTGCCCATCAGTGGCCATGACAAAAACAAATAACAGAGGAACAAAGAGCGCTCAAAAACTACACGATGATCCTCTGGACGGGTACACTAGAGACAATTAATTACCCTGGTTGTTCTGTCGTATTATGTTTGGTTTCACGAGCTTTTGTTTGATGACACAGATGTTCAGAGTACATCATGTACGTGAATTACTGGATAAATTAAACTATTACTTTATTACAATTAATACTTTTACAGTATGTAATTTTTATTTATTTTTGTTTTATTTATTTAGTACATATAACAAAATACATAAAAAGTCCACGGTTATGTGCTAAACTCTTCCGAAAAATGTAATTAAAACAAAGCGTCAACATTTCGATACGTTTTTGATTTATATCTTGATGTAATACGATATTATTGTATGGTGATAATCGAGATATTATGTACTAGGTGATTATTATGTGATAGGTGAACATTTTTTTTTCTCATACTAAGTCCGATCAGCTGATCGGCCAGCTTATAGGAGATATAAAAAAAAATCGTCACATTTTGCTATAGATATCTTTGGAAATTTGCTTAGTTTCATCATCCAAAGGAGGATAAAAAAATAATAACTCACCTACATGGTGATTATAAAAAAATTAGAAACGTCAACATGACCTTCATTACATTGTTTTAGAACAAACTACATTAACGTCTCTATTTCATGAAAACTAAAACTAACTAAAACTACCGTTACGAGGCGAACTATTTGCGCGATCAATACAGCAAATGTGCGTATGTTTGCCAATTAAAGGGGGATTGTGGACCAATATTTGCATTGGCATATAGACTGACGTTTCTGCCGATGATATAAAATTTTAATAGATCAGTAATTCTCCTTTCTCTAATAGTTTTTTTTTAGAATAGTAGGCAAACGAGCATGCGGTTGCCTTATGGTAAGCAATCACCGCAGTCCATAGACACCAACGACCCTAAGAAGCTCACTGATACGCTGCCGACTTTAATAATAATAGGTAATAGGTTAGGTAATTATTTTAATAATAGGTTGTGTAATAGGTATTCTTCATTTCTGAAGATCGTGGTCATTAAATAAAATGAAACACGCAATTTTAATGGAGTGGTTTAATGTTGAATTGCCATTTACACACTAGCTGATAATTTATCAATATTTAGGTCTCATTATGTATTCCTTTGCTGATTCCTTTGTTTCCTAGCTCGAAGTGGCAACCACTGAGAACCGGCAGACCAACTCGTTTCATCTGTGGAGATACCATTCTTTTATACGTACTAAAACTGACCATTTCTCTTACCGTTTTTTTCTTCGTAACTATGCAGTGACTTTCGCGCCTCATAGTTCTGACATGCAACCACTGACAGACCAACTTGTTTCACATGCGGAGATGCCATACAGAATATGTACTAAAACTAACCATTGCTCAGATCGTTTTTTTTTTTCGCAACAATGAAGCACCTGAGAGCCGCCAGACCGACATCATTCACATAAGGGGACTCTACAACCCATAAAAGCAAGTCTATCCGTTCCCCTGATCGTTACGAAATTTCTGATCTCTCAGTCTATAAATTGGATTCATGTAATTTTAATAAACCACATTAAAATTATTAAAAACTAGCTTTTGCCCCCGGCTTCGCCCGCGTGAATTTCCCTCACTTTCGCATTTATAATATTAGTTAGGATTAGGATGATTCAAATTGGTCTAAAATTTGATGAAAAGAAGTAATTTATTGGTAAAATCTAACTGCAGCAGCAGTTAGATTTTACCAATAAATATCAAATCACAAATAATAAAATCACATCTACGTAAACTCTGCGTAAAACTGAAAATGAAAAGAAAATATTGTTTCAAGTCTACAAAAATAAAATCGTCAATGTATCAGAACTAATGGCTTTTCTTTCTTGCGGCAATATGTTGAACGATGTGTTGCCAGAGTTGAAAGGCAAGAAAAATCGACTGTTTTCGGTCATTGAATCACATTTTAAATGGCTTTTTGTACAACCAACTGCGTGTCAATTGAGCCAGCATTAAACTCTATATCGCGTTAATAAAAGCGAAATTGCAATAATTTGGGTAGGTTTTATGTGCTATTGACTGTACAGTCAAGGGCAAGAATTATTTGAACACGAGAACCTCGATCGATAGATAAAAGATTACTTATACCAAAGAATGGAGGATATTTATATTATTTTATTAAGGCGCTGTTATCCCTCAACCTTTTGGTATTTGAGGGGGTGAAGCCCGCGGGGTACGGTGCGTGAAACTCCGCCTACTGCGCGGTGCCCGCACTCGTGAGTCAGATGGACAAGTGCGAATATTATTTACACTCTGGTTCCGCACAAACTTTGCCATTTGAGTCAGTATCATTTTATTTCAACTTACCTACATGTTTATAGGTAAATTATACTTACACTATTTATTATATGACTTGATTATACGACAGCGGCTTAGCCCGCATGCATCCTACCTTAGCAATCATCTAAGGTGCGTAGGTAGGTACCTAAAGAATGCTTTTACCAACAGATTTTATGTCTAACGGTTTAGAATGTATTAGTATCATAGTATGTAATGTAGCTATAGAAGATAGATATAGTAATTAACGGCGATGGAAATTGATCAACAAATTTTTAAGGTTACCGTTACAAACATACACAAATATATATTTTTTCCTCGCTCCCGTGGAAATTTCGGGATAAAAATTACCCTATGTGCTATTCCCGGTATTTTTCTATCCGTATACCAAATTTCATCGAAATCCGTCCAGTAGGTTTTGCGTGATTGAGTAACAAACATCCTCACAAACTCACATCCAAACTTTCGCATATTTATTACATTAGTAGGATAGGATAGTAAGGTTACTTATAAATTTCTACTTACTTATAGGTAAGATTATAAAGTACTTGTATTTTTGTATCGAATACACCCAAAAGCTATTGAACCGATTTTAAAAATTTCTTCACCATTATTATTTCTTTATTTATACCTATGAGTAGGATTACTATTACTATAACTTATAAAAAAATTAATGTTATATTATGTGTATGTTCGTGTGTAACATAAACTATATAAGTAATCCTCACCCGTGTGAAACCGGGACGGGTCGCTAGTCACCTATCTATACGTATAATTATGTATAGTTATTTGTGCACTGAGCAACAAACAGAGTTCTTGGTAGAGTACCTACATAACATACTCACCTTGCAATTTGTACCGTAAACGTTGAAACCTAATTATTGTATGTAATTCTTATATATTCTATGATAAAAAAATGTTTTTTTTAGGTACTTACTGAGATACTATGTTCCTCTTTTTCTTGTTGCGTCTTTGCCTTGTACAATATCGACGAATTGGTTTATTATTTTTTATTACCCATTTTACACACACAGTCACACAAACAAAGCCCTTTTTTGTGGCTTACGTAATTCAAATACACAGTGTCAAAATGTCACAAAAATAATAAATCTAAGAGTCTATCAATATACCTATCACCAAAACTAATATAAGAAGTGTCCATTATCACAAAACTAAACCCTAATATAATGTCCATCACAAAATAGACCGAGTGTCAATTCGCACAAACCCTTTGACAAAAATAACATCGATAGGTAATACACGTAAAATTTGTGAATCACACACAAGTCGGCAAGAAAGCAGCGAGACGTGCTACTCCACCAACAGATCAGCGCAGACTGGTTTTGTACCTGAGAATCGCGCGATACAGTACGTACTACTAATGAAATAAGGTTGAAAGTGGTGGTACGGGTTGGCCCGTCACCAGTCTCAGTTCAAACCCGTGTCTGCCATTTCGGTTATTTTCCCGTTTTAATTTAATAACAAACGTTGGTAGTTGATAGTTTAATAAAAGTTGGTAGTTGTCACTGAAAATATCAAGTGATTCGCGACGAAACTTTTTTTGGATCTACCTTTTTTGCTATTTTATTTTGCTAGCATTTAAATATTTTTTTGAAAATATTTTTATGTAATGATATAATTTGATCTTTGAACTGTACTTCATATTTTTTTCATGCTAGCATTCCTTGAAAAATATGGCTGAACTGCGCGACGAAAAAATAGACGTTTTACGATTTTCCTCTGATGCAGCCCGCCTTAAGCCCAAACCTTCGGTTTTGACGCCCAAAACTGGTAGTACCTACCAGTGGCGAAGCCTCCTTAGAACACGATTCCTACCGGCTTCCCTTAGCAGATTCAAATATATATATATTTTTAATAGCTTATCCCGCGGCCTACTCTTGCACAAACATCTATACCCATATTCCTATATGACACTGTCTTACTATAAGCCGAGGATCAACGGCATTACCCATGAAGGTAATTTTATATGAGTGCGTGATTAATTAAGCGCACATAATTACATTGCGCGCTTTGAAAATATATTCTTTAATATGCTGGACACAAAATACGCAATGTATTTGAAATCGCGCAAATGCACACATACACGATTTTACTATAGTAGGACGCATGCCATGCCATATCGCGGCTGGGGAACCCGCTCATAATATTGGGATTTCGAATAATTAAAATGTATGCAATTCACGCACACATACACATTACTACTACATACAACCACTCGTCGATATAACAGCGATTATAACCCGATCTAAGATCGCCTCCCGAAAGTTTTCGTCCAATCAGAGCAATTTATTCATTCGATTGCCTCTGTCAGGTCAGGTCAGTCACCCCACCTAGCAATCGTTTCGCGCGCATTCGTATCCAAGTTTATTGTGATAAGTGATTAGCTTGATTGTGGTATATAATATTTAGTGTTTGTTTGCTTCTTGTCGACACTTAGGCTGTTAGGTGAGAAATGGCGGCAGTACAAATAGGTTGTCTACCTACACAGCTACACACTAATTTATGGTATGTAATTTATTGCATGTTTTTTCACAAGTTCGGATAGGTATGACCGGCTTTACCTTTATTTTTATTCACCCTACGCCACTGGTACCTACCTTCCTTCATTAGCTGTGAGATCTTTGTTTAAATAATCTACTATCCTTCTGTACTTCCTAAGTACTATATTTTTAACGTCTTTTTTCTTTTTTTTTTACATAGTAATCAAAAACGAAACGCAAGTAAATTGTATTTTTGTAAGATATTTGCCACATTAATCTTATCACTCAAGCGTCATCTTAGCCAATAATAAGAATCCAATGACATCAATCTACAACAATTCAATTATGTAATAATTCACCATGTTGCTGCAAATAAATCATTCCATTCTAATGAAAAACATTGGACAAAGAACTTTTCCATAGAACACGTTTGGAGGAAGCCTGCATGCATCTTTTTTAGAAAAATTCTTCGACATTTCTGTCGAATATTTTCGATTGAAATCAACTCAGAAAAGCTCAAACAAGGAAGTGGTTCTAGGAAGTACCCGCTAAACTTGTGAAAAAGCCAATTCGTTAAAGCCCACTCCATTTTCCAACAGGTTGCCGAGGAAATTGGCTTAGTTTCCAAGCCTTATTTTACTTTACAAGTATTGGTACGCGCACGCAAGTTTTTTGGGTCAAAGTACACAGTAAAGTAGTTTAGTCGAAGTAGAAAAATGTAATGCTGTTTAGTTAGGTATTCTATAGGTAGGGTAGGCCACATAGAATAGTATTCCATCTGATATACGATCCAATATGAAATGTAGTGTACTTTTCACTTTGGCCCACTACATGGCGAAACAGAGGTGCAATAGTAGTAGTAATGAGTAAGTAGGTGTTGTCTTAGGATTAGAACTTGGTTTTTTAATATCCATTTTGTGAGGATTTTTTCTCCGACATAGACTCTCTCGTATATGTAAAACAAATGAGCATCGCGGCACGACGACGCATCATGCCAATTTCCGTCACAGCATTCGAGACGGTTTTACTGACAAGCAGCGCAGTTGTTTTACATCAAAAACAAATGTCAAATGTTTATTTTTCTAAATCTATGCTTTCCGAGCACGACTTGAATAGCTTCTATTAGGGGTTTGGCTAATGTGACGTCAACGCTGCAACGTCAAACGCTCCTTACAAGTAAGTAAAGATTTAAGGTCAATTTGCTACAATAACCACGAAAACTCGCAGGAAAAGTGTACGTTGGCCTCAAATTTTCCTCTCCTGAGATTAGTGTAATGGAAACCCCGCCAGCCATGAAATGCTGGGGCCACCCGGGATTATTTTTAGCATAATCGATAGCAGAATTTGGAGGTGTGGTTATTGATTTTTTGCAGTTAAAATAAATACAGGTTAATACGTTAATTAACTCGTTTGGTTAATAGACCTGAATAATAGTTTTAGATTTATGAGAAAGAGGAGAATAAGAATATTGAATGGACAGATGAAAAATATACAGGGTTATTTTGTAACTACTGGCCAAATTTTTACAATATACTCAGTAGGTACTTGGAATACAACTACGTCCGAAAGAAATTTATAGTAAAAGAATAACACAAAATTTTAACTTTCCATACTAAGTCCCACCAGCTGATCGACCAATTTGTATGGGAAGCAAAAATTTTTTTTTTCATTTTTTGACATATTTTTTTTGGAAACCGGCTCAACCAAATCATCAACCAAATCTGCTGCAAAAATTTGGCCAATGGTTTCAAAATAACCCTGTATATGATGATCGGTCAACGAAGTTAAGATTTTTAGAATTTTTGTCTGTCTGTATGCCTGTACGCTCATCTAAACTACCTAATTAAATTTGTTACAGTTTACACAGTTGCTGCTAAATCATTTTGATACCTCGCTTAGAACCTGAGATATTAGATAAAAATTATAAATTTAGCGCGGCCCAAGTCACAGGCAAAAGCTAGAACTATTAAAAAAAAACGAGATTTTCTGAGTTCGACGGTGTCAAAATAACTCATGTCTCAATATGAAAACCGCAGCGGCCCTCAGTACCGATTGTGCCATATTGTACGTAATAACCCCATTATACCCTGACCCCTCCATCTTTACACCTATCAACAACGATGAACTACTTGTACGATAGCATATGGAAGTCTGGAGGTCAGAGCAAAATGGCCGTGTTATACCCGGCCTAGCATTTTCAACTAGATGGGGAGAGTCACGCGATAATAGGTCTAAAAGTAAAGAACTTTCGGGCTTATTCCGCTTGAGAAGACATCCTGTCTTGTAATCCACTGCTCATCATCGTCATGGGATTACAGGGATGTCCTTTGTAGGATGGATCTTGGTATTTTTTGTCGGCGGCATTATGCTAATAGCATTAGCAGACGATTTACTGTAAAATGTCGCAGTTTCGTTAGAAAATACCTGTGCTACATTCGTAGACGGTTCTAGACCTTTTAAGGAAGCTACATATTTCAATACAGAGATGTACAGGATCAATTCTGAAATCCTGGATTGTTCTTTTGTCGATATGTACCTGGTCTGTAGATCAATCTAACTTATGTACGATCATTTTCATCGACCCTATATATATACCTGCTTTCGGTAAAGGAAAACATCGTAAGGAAATCTGCACTCTAGGTCACTGTTCAGTTTACTAGTGTGTATACAAATTCTGTCGATTTATGGCGGTTACCGTCGAGTCATATCTGACACCAGTGTTATCAAAAGAAAGTACAGAATTACAGTCAAAAATTATTTTATTAACATAAATATATAAACTGAAATTGAATTTAAAAGATGGATAGATGTATCGATTGTTGGTAATACGAGTAACTATACTACAGCCATTTGTTAGTTTTACCTTACAAGTTTGCCGGAAAGTTTTAAAATGGGTGATTTGTATAAATGCACGAGGTGAACTTTGCGGCGCTTGTACATCCAAACTATGGACTTTACGAAAAAAAGGTAGTAAAAAAAATTGTAGGAAATTTTCTCTAGATTCATTTTGTTGTAGATGTTTTTGTCGTAAAATAGTAAAATAATTTCAAAAAACTGCTTTTAGGCGCCATTTTGAAGCATTTAAAGAAAGGTCGCAACATTGAAATTAAGAAGAGCACATCGAAGTCTATACAAATACCCCTGTTCCGTTTTCAACGCAAATCTTGTTTACCTTTCAATTTGAATTTCGCGCGCCTTACCGATGCACTTATCAATCATCACAATTCGCTGTGCTGCAGTTCTATTTAGCCAATGGGGCGCCCGGACTTCCGCTGGCGCATGCGCAGATCCTACCGGTGTCTGAGAGATCAACGCCATAGGCTGGTAGCAGAAGGCTGGTAGCAGAACCAGTAAAAACCTCTCCGTGTCTGTACGTGAAAGCGAAGGCGCGCGCGCATCAAACATTACATTTTACTCAATTATTCTTAATAAAACTTCAAGTGCTCAACAGTGTTTTTGGAACTTTATAATCGTGTGTGGCTGGCCGGCTAGGTGTCTAAAGGAAGAACTATTCGTGAGGAATCGTGCTCGAAGCCTGCCTACATGGTAAGTGGTTTGTGCATTGTTCCTATTGTCTAAATCGTCTGTAGCAACGCTTATTAACGGCGAATGCTTTCAATAAGTATTCGATCCAATGTGGTGATTGATAGTGTACTCTAATTTCTACTTATCGAATCAATTTAGCCACATTTTTTGGTGCCGAAACCCGGGAACTTTGGATACCTACCTTCAGTCTGCCGCCAAATACCAATTCGATTTAGTAATTGCTACTTCATTTACCGTATTCCACGCTTATTATACTTACTAGTACAGCTAAAACGAATAAACATAACATTTTGTTTCAATTACTAATCGGAAAACAAGTCTTTGTTCCATTTTGTTTTGTTGAGTACCTTACCTACCGTTTATCGATTTAAGATGGCTTCCATCAGTTTCTAGAATATTTGTTGAAAATAAATTCTTTTGTCGTTTTATACTTATTAGCATAAAATTATCTACCGTTTTACCGTTCGCAATAATACAATATTGCAAATCCACCTTCTCATAATTTTATGTTGATAGTTCGTTATAACTCGACTACTTTTTCCAACCGTTCAACGTTTCCTCTTGATATTTATTTATCGAAAATTTATTTCGTTTCAAATTACGAAATATTTTTTATCGTGACGTTGTATCGTTTATCGTATCATATTTTCAACGAATTTTGGTGCGTTCACATTTTCATTATTACCGTTTTAGGTTAAAAATCATAGTTTTTTGTTTTTACAAAAAAAACTGATTTTTATTTTTTTATTTACCGTACATTAACGAATATCGCAAACCGTTTTTAGTGTTCCTAACGCTCATTTAATTCATCCTTATCAATTTAATTTATTTCAATTTAAAACTCAGGTGACCGAGGTGACAATATTACCTGTTGTCGTGTAATACCGCCCCAGTGATTCTCGTCGATTCTTGTGAACGCGGTCTCGCTGAAGACGTTCGCAACTAAACTTTTTATCGAATCCGAATATTTGTTGCTATCAGGTTTTATTGTTTTGATATTAATTATGTCTTTACTATCAAGGCGTAAATCTAAACCTACTATTAAAAAGGGTATCGAAAATACGTACACTATTAATAATTTGCCCAGTTTGCGACGTAAACGAACTATAGCATATAATCGCTTAACGAAGGCTTTGGAAGTAGGTACCTTAGCCAATACCGATGAATCACAAGTAGGGTTATTTCTTTCATATTGTCATGAAATAAAAACGATTGCTGATAGTTTTCATGACTCCCATTTTATTATTTTGGACCTTCTTAAGGATGATGCCGATGAGGAGGACGATGAACTTCAGGATCGATTTGACGAATTGTATTTTCAAGTGTTGGCAATTCAACGAAAATTTGAACAACGTTCATCTCAACAAGCTGACACTTCGAAACATAATTCATTGACCGGTTCGCACAGTGGAAATATGCGGTTACCAAAAATTTCGTTGCCAACTTTTTCCGGTGCTATCAAGGAATGGCCTGAGTTCATTGCAACTTATAACGCGTTGATACATGATTCTACCTCCTTATGTAATATTGAGAAATTTCACTATCTCGTGTCAGTTTTAAGTGGTGATGCTTTATCGTTCATTAGAACTTTTCCTGTTGCAAGTGAACATTATTTAAGTGCGTACGAGGCTCTCAAGTCCCGTTATGAAGATAAACGCGAATTAGCGTTTACGTGCTGGCGTGATATCTTGGACGTTAGTTTAAAGACTTCGAACGCTCAAGATTTTCGACGCGCCTTAGACACGATCGATGAGAACTTAACAATTTTAAAAACTTTAAAATTACCTACCGATAAATGGGATTTTGTTCTTTGTTATAATGTTCTGGCCAAACTCGATACCAAATTAAGACGCGAGTTTGAGGAAAAACATACCGATATTGAGCTTCCACAGTATAACCATTTAAGGGCATTCTTACACTCTAAAGGTGAAGCATTAATTCGCGACACGCACTTTTCGAATGTTACCAATAAAACCGCTAACGTTTCAAAGGACACACCGGGAACTTCACAGAAGTTCAAGCGACATAACGTCACGCATTCGCTTGTCGCTCCCACCGTCACTACTCATAAAAATGTTGGTGATAAACAACAAGCGAAACCTGCTCACAATTCGAGCACTCCGATTCGTAAATGTGCCTACTGTCGCAATGAACATCACATCTCGGCCTGTAATGATTTTTTGGCAAAATCAATAGATGAGCGCATGGCTGTGGCCACTGAAAAGAAATGGTGCTACAATTGTCTTAACGCATCCCATTCAGTGCGAGAGTGCACATCAATGTTTTCATGTCGACAATGTAGACGTAAACACCACACTTTGCTACATAAGGAGCCGGCGGCAAGCTCGGCGACCTTAGTGGCTAAGGATTCGTTAACTCAGTCTGATCCAACCGTAACCACAACCGTGTTACTGGCAACAGCTCTCGTCCAGATTCGTGATGCTTCTGGTGAATTTCATACATTTCGCGCGTTATTTGACACCGGCAGTCAAAACAATTTTCTCACGGCTCACGCCGCTCAACGATTAAATCTAAAACCTATAACTGGTAATATCAACGTTTATGGGTTAGGGGGCAGCCCTGCCTCAGTCAGTGGCTTTGTTACATGCGACATTGGCACCAACTGTAACGTAAAGTTTCGTCTGGGAATGCTCGTCATACCGAGCATTTGCGGAGATCAACCGATAGCAAGGCTAAATACGAAAGGATGGGAGGAGGTCAAAACACTACCGCTAGCTGATCCTGGTTTTGACATCCCCGGTCCGATCGACGTCTTGTTAGGTGCCGACGTCTTTGCTGAGTCACTTCTCGAACAACGTCTGAAGGGTAACGCCTCTCAACCGCGAGCTTTCAACTCAGTCTTCGGCTGGCTTCTTCTTGGGAAGTCCAGACTCGCATCGTCCAGTCTACTAGGAGTAGCCCCTTCTACCGTAGACGATAGTTTAAACAAAATTGTTCAACGTTTCTGGGAAATCGATAACGTTCCACAATCTTCCCGATTGACCCCAGAAGAGCAACGCTGTGAAAATAGTTTTCTCAGTAATCACTACCGTGACGAGACAGGTAGATATGTAGTTTGTCTCCCCTTCAAGGACGACGAGGAGCCAGTCTTTGAAGGTTCTCGAGAGATAGCCTTACGACGCTTTCATGCCATTGAAAGGCGTCTGTATCGCGATCACAATTTAAACCAACAATACGTGGAGTTCATGACTGACTATATCGACAGTGGTCACATGACTCTGGTACCTGCCAAGCAAATGGGTCAAGGCAAGTATTATATACCGCACCATTGTGTGCTACGTCCCGACAGCGCTACAACGAAGCTTCGCGTTGTATTCGACGCCTCGGCTAAAGATGCAACTTCCAAATCGCTAAACGACTCGCTGCTGACGGGACCGAAGCTACAATCAAATATCGTAGAGATCCTTCTTCATTTCCGTGAGCACGCAATTGTCTTCATGGCAGACGTGCGCCAAATGTACCGTCAAATCAACCTAGCTCCTCAACATCGTGATTATCAACGTATTCTCTGGCGAGCTCACCCAGATGAGCCTCTTCAAGAGTACGTATTAAATACCGTAACGTACGGAGTGTCTTCCGCTCCATTCCTGGCGTGCCGCTCTATTCAGCAACTGGCCAACGATGAGGGTCACAAGTACCCAAAGGCCAAAACCGTTTTAACTTCCGACATATACGTTGATGACGTCATATCCGGAAGCTCATCGCTGAAGGACGCCAGAGAAATCAAAACTCAACTCATCGCTCTTTTCGGTCTTGGCTCGTTTGAGCTCCGAAAATGGGTGAGTAACCGACCCGAGCTACTTAGCGATCTTCCCGCGGAGGCGTGTCTTTCAGAAGCAATCACTTTTACCGAAACTGAAGACACAACTATCAAGGTTCTGGGCCTTAAGTGGGAGCCTGCTTCGGATTCGTTCGTCTTTACCGTTAATCCATCTAATCAACCGTGCACCAAGCGAACGATTTTGAGTGAGGTTGCCAGAATTTTCGATCCTCTGGGTTTTCTATCTCCTTTGACAATTCATGCCAAATGTCTTATTCAAAAGCTTTGGATTCTAGGTCTCTCATGGGATGATAAGCCCCCACCGGAAATTGTCTCTCAATGGGAAAAGTTCTCCGAACAGCTTCCTCAAGTTAGGAATCTTAAAATTCCACGTAAATACGCTACCGATAGCGCTCAATCATATCAACTGCATGGATTTTGTGACAGCTCCGAAGCAGCATATGGCGCCGTTATATACCTGCGTGTTATCGAGTCTGACGGCTCCGTTCGCGTCTTTCTCGTATGTGCAAAGGCTCGTGTAGCTCCTTTAAAACGTCAATCGTTACCTCGCTTAGAGCTGTGTGGTGCAGTTTTGCTTACAGACCTTATCAAATTTGTCAAGGACACGCTGCGGATTCCTGTCCATGACACTTATCTGTGGTGTGATTCCACCGTTACCTTATCCTGGTTGCGAGCTCCTTCTTCTCGCTGGGTGACATTCGTTGCAAACCGCGTAAGTCACATTCAAGATATCGTACCGACCGAGTGCTGGAGGCACGTACCATCTGTCACAAATCCTGCAGATGTTTGTTCGCGTGGGCAATTGCCTCACGATTTGCTAAACAATGCCCTATGGTGGGCGGGCCCAGAATGGTTGTCTCAACCACAGTCTGAGTGGCCAATCGATACATCGAAAAATCGTTCAAACGATGACAATGCGGTGCTCTCTGAGCAGCGTCGCACCACGGTTCTCGTTTCGGATCAAATCGAAAGCGTTAATCACACGTCTATAATTGATCGGCTATTCGAAAAATATTCTTCTTTAGATAAAATCTGTCGCATTATCGCTTACGTTCGCAGGTTTTGTAATAACATGCGTAACACTGTTCCGCGATCAGATAATCTTTTCGTAACGGACGCTGAGCGTCATCGTGCGTTACTAATTATCGTCAAACATTTCCAACATCGTTGTTTTTTGGATGTCATATCCAAATTACAATCAAAGATACAGTTACCTCGCAGTTTTCGTAGACTAAACCCGTTTTTGGACGAGCAGGGTATACTCAGAGTAGGCGGGCGCCTATCGCGCTCCGATCTTGACTTCGAACATAAGTATCCCGCATTATTGCCCAAAAAGAGTGTTCTTACATCAGCTGTAATCGAATCTATTCATCGAAACAATTTTCATCCCGGTCTGAACACAACCAACTATCTGATTTTACAACAGTTTTGGATACTTGCGGCAAAGCATGCTGTACGTCATCATCTTTCAAGATGCATAAGATGCTACCGTCTTAAACCGAAACCTTTGCAACCCTTTATGAGCGACCTTCCGGCCTTTCGTGTCAATCAGGCAAAACCCTTCTCTGTCGTAGGTGTCGATCTAGGAGGGCCTTTTCGAATTAAGCTCGGGCTTCATCGTGGTGCTAAAATCGATAAAGCGTACTTGTGTTTATTCGTATGCTTGAGCACAAAAGCAGTGCACCTTGAGGTGGTTTCTACTTTATCGACTGACGGCTTCATCGCGGCATTGCGTCGCTTCGTTTCTCGTCGCGGCCGCTGCAATGTTATTCACTCTGACTGCGGTACGAATTTCGTTGGTGCAAGTTCACAACTAGCGTCAGGTATCGAACAAGCCTCTCATGCGGAAAAAATAGATTTTAAACGTAACGTACCTTCTGCTCCCCACTTTGGAGGGTGTGGGAAATCCAAATCAAAGCCGCAAAGAGTCATTTGTACCGTATTGTTGGCGATCAGGTCTTAACGTTTGAAGAGCTTACCACACTCTTCGCTCAGATCGAATCAATTTTAAATTCGCGGCCTTTGTGTCCATTGAGCTCGGATCCCAACGATTTGAACGTTCTTACGCCCGGTCATTTTTTAACGCTGGAACCTCTTACAGCAGTTCCTGACTTCGACTACAAGGACGTAAAAATCAATCGACTAAATCGATGGCAACTTATCCAATCTTTTCAACAACAATTTTGGAAACGCTGGAAAAATGAATATTTACATGGGTTAACTCAGCGAGCAAAATGGACCACGGACTCAACACCGTTAATTGTAAACTCAATCGTACTTATAAAAGAGGACAATCGGCCTCCTCTTCAATGGGCATTAGGACGAGTTGTTTCCTTGCATCCTGGCCCTGATGGGGTAGTTCGAGTCGCAACCGTTAGAACAGCCAGGGATCACTCGCTTAAGAGACCTTTGGTCAAACTATGTCCTCTACCCTCCGTATAATCGTTTCAACTTATCATTTGTTAGCTTTTAAGTTTAGAATAATAACTTAAACATATTTATCGTTAATTACCGTTTCTTATTCTTACTCTGGGAAAATCCTATTGGTATTTTGGTGGGCGGAATGTTCCGTTTTCAACGCAAATCTTGTTTACCTTTCAATTTGAATTTCGCGCGCCTTACCGATGCACTTATCAATCATCACAATTCGCTGTGCTGCAGTTCTATTTAGCCAATGGGGCGCCCGGACTTCCGCTGGCGCATGCGCAGATCCTACCGGTGTCTGAGAGATCAACGCCATAGGCTGGTAGCAGAAGGCTGGTAGCAGAACCAGTAAAAACCTCTCCGTGTCTGTACGTGAAAGCGAAGGCGCGCGCGCATCAAACATTACATTTTACTCAATTATTCTTAATAAAACTTCAAGTGCTCAACAGTGTTTTTGGAACTTTATAATCGTGTGTGGCTGGCCGGCTAGGTGTCTAAAGGAAGAACTATTCGTGAGGAATCGTGCTCGAAGCCTGCCTACATGGTAAGTGGTTTGTGCATTGTTCCTATTGTCTAAATCGTCTGTAGCAACGCTTATTAACGGCGAATGCTTTCAATAAGTATTCGATCCAATGTGGTGATTGATAGTGTACTCTAATTTCTACTTATCGAATCAATTTAGCCACAACCCCTCCTAGAGAAAGATAAAGTAAGGTAACCCCCTTATTTTCGACCAAATTTCCATGCTACTAGTCTTAATTATGATATTTTTCAGATGCACCACTTAAACTGACCGGCCTTTTACCACGTAACCGTATTTTCAGAATTCTGATGCACAGCTAATTGCATATGGTTAGTGGAGTGATTGCTGGCCACAACATGCGATTGGGATAATTTGGCTTTTGACCCTCTGTAATAGGGTTAGTTTTAGCCTGGCAGCCGAGCCTGGAATCGTTGGATAATTATGAAGGCTTACTTAATGGAATATGCTGAGTGGATTACGCAATTTGTGTGTGATTTAACATTGTTTTCAATGATATGGCATGTTATTAACTTTGAATCTATAAACGAGTATTATCAATGGCATACCTATATATCGTAAAGGAGCAAGTCTACACTACAGTGTTTTTTTTTTGTATATTCATCATCATCTTTAGTCGAAATAGCAAAACTATATTTTTTTTGACCAATATTTAGCCCCATCGTTGGCCTCATTGAGATCTTCCCTGGTACACGAGGAAGCATAATAAAAATAAAAGATGATAATGATGAAGACGTTTTGTATATTAAGTATTTAGTTATTATTCGCAAATATGTTAAGGGTTCTGGTCTGAGTTTGAATATACTTTATTATAAAGATGTATATGATAGTTTAAATAGCATTCTTCCATAGTACAGTGCGCTCGGAATGCAAGTAATAGAGAGAGGTGGAGAGCTATTGCAAAAGCAGCAACCTTCGCCCAGGGGACGGGCAGTACAGAAGATCCCATGGCAGAACTATCTGCACAACCACGACCACAAGAGTGATCAACTAAGAAGAAGATATCTAGACTCTGGAACGCGCTCCCTGACTCCATCAAAACTGCCCCGAGCCGTGATTGTTTCAAAGCCCGGGTGTTCAGGCACCTACTTGCGCAAGACTAGTTCCCTCGCTGCTTAACTATTTTATTTTTCAGTAGTATTCTATGTATGTATTTATTTATGGTATTATTTTTATTTATATTATATGTGTATTATATTTATATTATTATATGTCATATTAGCTATATATTTATATGTATAATTATGTATTACTATGTATTATTATATATTTTATGTTACTCTTATTTTTGTCTCCCCGTCTCGTTTCCCACAATCCGTTTATTAGACCCACTTAAGTTTTCTGTTTGCCCCAAAGGTCGACTGTTAGATAATGCTTCTGCATTAAGTCCACCTATTGTGCCGTCCATTGTGTTTGTACAATAAAGGTTAAATAAAAAAAAATATCATAGTTTCTTTTCATTTCTTCAAATTTCAGAGCTTTCAAAATTCCTATGTCCAAATAATAACATTATAAGCTGTCCAAAACAAAGTCTCTAACGGTTGCGGACCGCGGCGCGCCACCGCAAACCAGAACTTGGAAATTTTGGTCGCTGTGTTTGTGACGGCACTGCCAACTTTGTCCACTAGCATATTCTGGGCTGTATTTTTAAATTCCTTTGTGGACTTAACTGATTTGAATTAATAAATGAAAAATTAATTATTTATTTAAGGTACCACACGGACTCGGACCCATATGTTAGTAAACTTATGCTTTGTTAGTAGATAGTAAAAATATTGAGGATTTGGGGTAATTTAAGGGAAATATTTAAGAGAGAAGCGGTGGTGGCGCAGTGGTAGGGCGCCCGCCTGTGGCTGCAAAGGTTCCAGAGACTCAATTTGTTAGTGCTAAATATGTTTTTATACCAATTTTATTCACCTGAATGGTAGCTTTTCATCGGGATCAGTGCTCTTTCTCGGGATGAAAGGTACCCTATGTCCATGTATATGCGAATCGAATCCTATGTGTATGCGAAATTTCAGGAAGATTTGTTCAGTAGGTAAAGCGTGAAAAGGTAACAAGCAAACAAATAAATAAATAAACAAACTCACTTTCCCATTTATCATATTAGTTAGGATTACGATGATACAATTTAAAGTGGCTATTCCTGCACCACTCCCCCAAAAATGGCATAAGAACGCTTTACACATAGAGATTGTCTAAACTGAAATGATGCGCCCCACTAATTTTTTTTTTCATATTTGAAATTTGCTTGTGTACAGTCAAGAGTCAAAAGTGCAGTCAGAATCTACAAAGCATTATGATCATTAAGGCTAGGCAATAAGGTCTTCAAGGCATGACTGCACTTATGACGCTTGACTGTACTTTAATGCGGAGGTGGGGCGCGTCATTTCAGCTTAGAAAATGTCTACCAGTCTAATCTGCCGGCCATCATATTCAGGGTGCTGTCATCTGATGATGTTATCTAAATAAAGCTGAAAGTCTGATTGAACGCGCAAATCTCTAAAACTACCAGCATTTCTTTTAATAAAAACCCCATTCGTAAGAAATTCCAAAGTTCCCACGAAAGCAAAGCCGTAGGATGATTTGCTGTCGACTGTACTTACCCAATAATTTATTCGTTGTATGCTAATGAGTCTATAATTTTTGGGCTTGTCAAGTCGGAATGATTTATTACGACATTTTATTCCATTACTTTATAATGTTGTCGCCTCAGTAGGCCTTTAGAAAATTAATCACACTTTTACTAAAACTTTTATTAAGCAGTAAATTATCATTATTTGCTTCTTTTTCTTATTTAAGAGAAGGAAAAAACAACAGACATGAGAACCTTTTTTTTGGAGTAGATTTAAAAGACCAGCGTCACTAAGTGGTATGAAAAATACATGGCAACTTTCTTGGCTATTTTAATGTGATTTGCCATTGCTTCCTCCAATTCACACAAAAGCTGATAATCACTAACTGGAATGTAGTAAAACATCACAACCTGCACATTTAGGCTGACTATTTAGTTTACTAGTGTGTATACGCCTACTGCCACTAGATGGCGGTAGTCGTAAAAGTTATGTCAGATGCTTTTAGGCGACTTGAATAAAATCTGACACCAGTGTAATAACACACTCGATAAGAAAAAGAAGTAAAACATCGTGAGGAAACCTCCATTCCTCACGATGTTTTACTGCATTGGGAGCAAGTAAGTGGTGATATGAAAATTACCACTCATGTCATGAGTAACATTGGTCTACAGGGCTACTTTTTTTTAGCATTGATGAATAGGAATACGGAATATTTAAAAATGAACCTTATTCTACCATTCATAAGGTTCATATTCCGATTTATCAAAGTGGCTGTTTTAACTGCCTGGACTACTATTTCACGTAGCACAAGTGGATTTCTAACCATAGTATTATTAAGGTATTTATCTATATAACTTCTTGCCTGTGTAAATAAAGAAATTGTACTTTCACAAAATAAAACATATCATCGAAAGGTCATAGCTTTCTAAAAAGGTCAGACTTTCTACCCATCACTTGAAAGTTTATAACTATAGGGACTTCTAACTGATAAGTGACAAACAGACAGCAAAGGTCAAAGGTTAAAACTATCCCCTCAAACCTTGACATTCGTGACAAACTAAAAGGTCTTTCGTCCTGGTCTGGTTGCGATGGGTAACAATAAATTGTATTAGCTGATTTAAAGTTAAAATTAAGTAGTTCGCTCTTTAGCTACTGACTGTTTTGTTTTTGCTCTCAGACGCCTTAGAAATATATCTGGTGAAAAAACTGCCCTAACCGCATATTATGGTTAAGTCTCCTCGGTTCTGAGGTATGGTATTATATTATGGGGAAATTCGACAGATGTAAATGACATTCTTCTTATGCAGAAGAAGTGTATACGGGCAATTTGTGGATCAGGTCTGATAGACACTTGTCGACCCCTATTCAGGGATAAAAATGTTTTAACTGTAACAGGATTGTACATTCTAGGAAGCGGCTTGTTTTGTTAGAGAACATTCAGCTTATTTCCAAAAATATGTAAGAGATAGTAGGCTCCGACCTTTGGATACGGAACGAATTAGTGCCCCAGTTACAAACAGTGCCCTATTTAATAATAACTGTTATATAATGTGCATAAAAATTTACAATAAAATCCCTTTTGACATTAGAAAATTATCATTAAAATTATTTAAAATAAAATTGCGTAAATGGTTAGTTGACAAATGTTTTTACGATATTAATGACTATTTTAATACAATTTAATTATGTATACGCTTAATCTAATTCAAATATCTAATTAGTTTTGGTCACATCCGTCTTTATATATATTTATTAATTTTTATAAATAAAATGAAATGATCGACTGATGTATTAATTAATTAAAATGCTTGTGTCAATTGTTTAAAAATTTGCATGCCAGTGATGGTGTAACATGTTGTTCTTTTATATTATTATTTTATCCTATCCTATGTACCGTGTTATTGCAAATAAATATTTCTATTTCTATTTCTGTGCCCCGCGGTTTCGCTCCAATAGGAATACTTATCGGGATGCCAGGTAGCCTAGCCTTTCGTATGAGTGTGGCTATTATCATCAATCAATATATAAAAGGCGTAGGAAGCTGAAATTTGGTATGTAGGTCCTTAGAGAGTGAGCACTTAGAGAGGATTCCCAAAATTCCCACCAGAACATCGCGCGGGCCTCTGTTAGTCTACATATAAAAAAAATATTAATTCCGACTGTTAGTTCCAGATAGAGGCGAGTTCAAACATAATTTTTTTTTCACCTTTTTCAGTAGAATCTTTAAAAGGACGGTTGAAAACAACGTGATTTTTATGGTAACAATATTTACAAAATATAATATTTTTAATATATGATCACTTACCCAAAATCTGGTCTCGCTGGCTACATTAACATTCATAAAACATTATTTTAAGAAATAAAATATCATGGTGCCTACAACAGAACGAAGCAGTGCTACCACAGTCCTGAAAATAAAACGATACATCTTCATTCAAGCGCGATAAGATGCATTACTATGATCGCAGAATTCTGAAATATCTTGGGGAGACTTTTGGGATTTATGATTTTGAAAGACCTTAATCCTAAGACCCTAAGGTCTTTCAAAATTCTGCGATAATCGTAACGCGTCTGAAGATTGCGGCTTATCATCGAGCATTTTAGGTCCAAACCGTAAGTGTCAAAAAAAATTTGCCTATATTCTGCTAGACCTTTCCTTGCATTTTTTACGATTCTGAGTTTTAAGTATAATTTCTCTTGGCTTTATATTGGATCAAAGGTAATTTTTCGATGAATATAAGGAAATTAAATAAAAAAGAAACCGTTTTACTATGATCACGATTCTAGAGAATGATATTAAAAATGCTCAGAATATGGGCGAAATTTACTTTCACATTTTGTATCAAATTGTTTGAAAGCTCGATGATGTCTTTCCTTGCGTAAATCGGTGGTAACATCGACATCGTGAGCATTTCACTAGTAGGGGCGTTGTAACTCCAGCCGTCACTTTGCATAAACCAACACCAAAGCCAACACGTTTTTTTATACGTTTTGCGGACGTTGACGGATTACTGGTATAAATACGGACAAAACTCGACAATCATGAATAAATATTTGCCGCACGGATTTCCATGCATAATTTTATCGACAGTTCGCGTATCTGGTTTATATAAACATGAGCCTGAAATGTCGGTCAAAGGATGCTTTTCAGAAACATCAAAAAAATTGTTCTCGAATTAGAAATAGCTACCATTAATAAAATCTAAATATTATTTTAGTTAAAACGATGAAACAGTACATTAAGGACGCATTTTACAAAAAGACGCGCTTCAATTTTAGGTATTTGATTGTACTACTACATGCGCAGGGCACACAGTCACAGCGACGCACGCTAAGCGGGAATCTTTTGAACAAACACATTTTGATACTTTTAATATTATTTTTTGTAAGAATATTTATTTTATATTAGTATTTTTTTTATCTATACATATAATAAAACAGTAAAAATATTTTGTCTGTACATTTAGTATTTTTGACTGAAATGGATAGAGGGACACTTAAAAAGAATAATAGAAAGCAAAAAAAAATATTCGGAATTTCTTGTCTGTCTGTATGTATGTATGTACGCTGTTTCACGCAAAAACTACTGGACGGATTTAAATGAAACTTTCAATCAATAAATGTTTTACTTTAGAATGTTTAGGTTTGAACTAATATTTGATTTATTTTTCACAAAATTCAACAAAAAGTACAGTGAAGATTGTTTACATGATAGGACTGGTAAGAATAAATAGAGTTTAGTGAAAAACTCTATCTCGAAGCTCTGAGAGCTTCTGAGTAATAAAATATTATTGAGGTATTTATAAAGACTGTTATATGATGATATCTATAACAGTTATCGCAATAAAGATATGTTGAGGCAGAATGTCCAATTCGCAAAATGTCCAATTTGCTAAATGTATATTTTGCAAATTTGACATTCTGTGTATTGAACATTCTGCGAACTTGGACATTTTGCAAATTAAACGTTTTGCGACCGCTGGACCTTTTGCGAATTGGATGAATCATATAGGTAGGCTGTGATATAAGTATGGATTTCGTAAAAGGTCCAATTCGCAAAAGGTACAATTTGTAAAATGTATTGGACATTTTGCGAATTGGACATTTTGCGAATTGGGCATTCTGTGAATTTGACATTCTGTCTATGGATTTCGCAAATGGTCCAATGGTCCAAACTGTCCAAATCGCAAAATGTCCAATACATTTTACGAATTGGACCTTTTACGAAATCCATACTTATATCACAGCCTACCTATATGATTAATCCAATTCGCAAAACGTTCATTTTGCAAAATGTTCAGTTCGCAGAATGTCTAATACACAGAATTCCCAATTCGCAGAATGTCCAATTCGCAAAATGTCTAATAAATTTTGCAAAATGTTCAGTTCGCAGAATGTCCAGGTCGCAGAATGTCCAATTCGCAAAATGTCTAATAAATTTTGCAAATTGGACATTTTGCGAATTGGACATTTTGCGAATTGGAAATTTTGTGAATTGGACCTTCTGCGAAATCCATACTTATATCACAGCCTACCTAAGTATATGATTCATACAGTCGGTCGTCGAAAGCCCTATTTGCTTAGAAAATCGCAGACATGCAAGATACATACTGACTGGATATCGAAGCGCATTTATTATAAAAATGCTTAAAAAAATACATAAAAAAAAACATACTTCGAAACATATAACCTCCTCCTTTTTTGGGAAGTCGGTTAAAAATAATAAAAACTACGCATGTAATCAGATTACTGGCTACTGTAATCAAAACTAACGATTACAAATATAATCATGATTGAAAGTAATCTAGATTAAAAGTAATCATGATTGATGTAGTCATGATTACTTTCAATCAGATTATTAATCCGATTACAAAAGTAGTTGATTACGCCCAACTCTGCCTATGGCAACTTTCCGTCTCCATCATCAGGACGCTGGACTTCATGTAGGACCAGAGTACTAAAGAACACAAACCAAACAAGCCCAAACTCGACCAGGTTACATGGTTTAATTACAGAGTTCCTATGGCAACCTTCCGTCTCCATCATCAGGACGCTGGACTTCATGTAGGACCAGAGTACTAAAGAACACAAACCAAACAAGCCCAAACTCGACCAGGTTACATGGTTTAGTTACAGAGTTCCTATGGCAACCTTCCGTCTCCATCATCAGGACGCTGGACTTCCATGTAGGACCAGAGTACTAAAGAACACAAACCAAACAAGCCCAAACTCGACCAGGTTACATGGTTTAGTTACAGAGTTCCTATGGCAACCTTCCGTCTCCAACATCAGGACGCTGGACTTCATGTAGGACCAGAGTACTAAAGAACACAAACCAAACAAGCCCAAACTCGACCAGGTTACATGGTTTAGTTACAGAGTTCCTATGGCAACGTTCCGTCTCCATCATCAGGACGCTGGACTTCATGTAGGACCAGAGTACTAAAGAACACAAACCAAACAAGCCCAAACTCGACCAGGTTACATGGTTTAATTACAGAGTTCCTATGGCAACCTTCCGTCTCCATCATCAGGACGCTGGACTTCATATATGACTAGAGTACTAAGGAAGACAAAACACACACTGGAATATTAACGAAGAAAAATAAAAAGGTACTTTCTTTTCCGCACAAGTATCAAAACCAGTTGATCTAACTGAGTTTTCGTATATGCACAGCGATGTATTTGTCCGTGGGATTTTGCTGCGGAGCGACAGGGAGCGACACAGGGACGATCCTTTCACAGAGGCTCACATGAGCCGACTGAAGCTTCGTTCGAAATGTTCGTCACTTTATACTATAGAAAAACGAAACAGTTAGACTGATAATTTTTTTTTTTTATATAAATTTTGTTAAAACTTGATGGTTTTTTTTGAAATAAATAATATTGATTATATATATTATATGTTTCTATTTTTCTTTTAAAAAATATTTCACAAATTACTCAGTTTTTTATACCGAAACCTTACCCTGTTTTCGTTGTTTTCGCGGAAAGAGGCTAGGAAAAACTAATTTTATAGTATTTAATACTACTTTTTACACAAAATAAAATAGAAACTAATATAGTCAAAGGTTTACTTTACAGTACCCATCAGTACCCGTAACACTTTATAAAATTCAATGAATTTATCGGAAATCGAACCGGCAAATGGCAAATTTCATTGATTTTTGTAAACGCGTCCTTAAAAAAATATATATTTCACAGACAGAAATACATTAAACAACATTTTTAAATTATTTATCTAGTTAATTTTTTGTATATCTAGTTAACATACTTATTTCAATGTTAATACATAAGTTATTAAATTACTTGTGATTTATTATCTTATCTTATGTTAACTCATGTTATTTTGCTGTTGGGTTAATGATGATCTAATTACTTGGGCAATATTTAATGTTTTTCAAACTTCCCTTTGCGAAGTGTATATATAATCTTAAGAAATACCACAGGGCGGGCGCTTCATAGAAACGGCGCGTCAAATATGCCTACTAATACTACAAATGAAACTGTATATCCGTGAACACGTCAGTAACACGTCAATGTGTGCGTTTTCATAGTCGAACGTCCCACAGTTACACAAGAACGGGGGAGAAGTGCGGAAGGAGCGGGGGTGCCATATTGCGGGAGGGGCAGGGAGTTTCCTTTCTGCAAATACTATATAAACTCTTAGCGAGTTAATACGCACAGCTCTTGACATTTCCCATACATTGGTTTGGCAACTAGCCATCTGGTGGCAGGAGTTGATCCAGCGCCGTTTATTTGCACTTTAACATGTTATATGTTGGTCCTTTAATATTTAAATAATACAACTATGTTATATATGTGTAATTCCATTTAAATTTGTGAAATACACTGTGTTATAACAAAATAAATTCGCGAAATTTAACAGTTTCATCAAAGTTGTTTGAGTTGTCCGCTTCGTCCAAGAAGAGGCGCTAGTGTCCGCACAAGTTGCCAATTTCTAGCCGGAGCTGCGCGTATTAACTCGCTAGAGTTTATATAGTATTTGCTTTCTGTACGTAGTACTAATATTAATTCTGTGGAAATACTGTAGCCTCTACAGAGGGAGAGCACTGGAGCTCTGTAACACAGGTCCTGCCTTCGACAGACTCCAACCTCCTCCAATCTGTTTCTGGCATTATTATTATTGTTTTTTACTTTTGTATTGGTTGTTTTGGAGGAAATAAATTATCTTTTATCTTTAACTAGCTGGCGCCCTGCGGCTTTCGCTCGCGTTAATCCTTTCTTAGCGGATGCCTGCGTCACAACATCTACCTGCATGCTAAATTTCAGCCCGATCCGTCCAGTTTTTTGGGCTGTGCGTTGATAGATCACTATGTCAGTCAGTCAGTCTCCTTTGAGTTACATATATAGAAAAAGAAAGTTTTTGCATGGATTGGTCCATTCAAAAACTTTCTTTATCCCTTCAAAACTTATTAATTTTTCTCAAGTAATCTGTACAATGGAAATCGGATCCTTTATTTTCGGTTGGAACGAACCTGGGACCTGTTTACCTGAGATATGCAATCGTATTGTGAGCTATGCTACCGGAAAATAAGATGCTTTGTATGAAAACGAATCAATTTTGCTCAATTCGGAGATTCAAAAGATATTTTGAGAAAAAACTTATGAATTAAATCCAAAGAAAAATTATACCATGTGATCAGTTAAACTTAGTTAGTGTGCCGGTTTCCTAACGATGTTTTCCTTCACTGGAAGCCGATACATTATTATAAATTATTATTCTTCTTGGCGTGTTGATGCCATTTCAACAATTAGTAAAAAATAATCCTAAAAGTGTAATAAAGTGTTCAAATAACGCTACTTCTTACTTCTATATATAAATAACTCAAAGGTGACTGACTGACTGACTGACATAGTGATCTATCAACGCAGAGCCCAAACCACTGGACGGATCGGGCTGAAATTTGGCATGCAGGTAGATGTTATGACGCAGGCATCCGCTAAGAAAGGATTAACGCGAGCGAAGCCGCGGGCGCCAGCTAGTACTTAATAATATAAATGCGAAATGTTTATGAGTTTTTATTTGATTTTATGAGTATGTTAGGTCCTCAATCATGCAAAATCTACTGGACGAATTTCAATACAATTTATTACACGGGTGGAAAAATACCGGAAATAGCACATAGGGTACTTTTTATCCCGAAATTCCAACGGGAGCAAGTCCAGAGCAAAGGAATCAATGTGATCCTAACTAATCGACCGAGCGAGCGCAGCGAGCGAAGCGTCTCAGTTTCCACTAGCCGAAAATTCTTTTGTCTGTCCGGATGTTATCGCCTACAGGTCGCATTTCTGAACCGATTCTTATGAAATTTTGTGAGCAGGTTCGGTAATTTTATAGAATTTTTTAGTCGAGCCAGTTTTTCGAAATTTTATAAAATGGCGATAATATATAAAAAAAACCTCATATCTCAGCTATTTAAAAAAAAAATCAAAAATGTCATTAGACATTTTTGTTATCCTTATTAAGACGCAACTTTTTTGTATGAACAACATAGTGAAATTCAATAAAACCGCTATAAATCCATATAGTAAATTCTACGATAGTTCACAAAAAAATCAATAGATGGCGCAGCAAAGCTTTTAATACTCGCAAAATCATATAAGAGTGACTTGATTTATTGACGTGTATTTTTTTTTCAAACTGAGTGCGTTTGACCTCTATCTTGCCTGATGAGAAGCATAGATGAGATCTAGGGTGGTACACGCAAACTAAAAAAAAAACTCAAGTATTTATTTGGTTAATGGTATTGTATTGTGGATTGCTTTGCTTGGTGGAATTATCTTGAACACTTGAAATAAATCTGATACCATAAAACTTCATTGTATGATTGGAATCCTATTAAAAAAGTAATATATACGTATATGTATATAATAGATTCGATTTCAAATTGAACTATCTTTTTTGAACTTTAATTTTGTTGCGCATATTACATAAATATACATATAACCAATAGGTCAAACCATGCATTTCTGACGACTGACGACCTCCGTGGCCTAACGGTCATCACGCCAGACGGCTACACCAGATATTCCGGGTTCGATCCCCGGTCGGGTCAAGATGGAAAATAATCTTTTTCAGATTGACGTGGGTTTTGGATATTTATCTATACATATATGTCTTCTTCTTCTCTCAGCCGAAAGACGTCCACTGTTGGACAAAGGCCTCCCCAAGGATTTCATCCATGGAGGGTTTTGCCGTAATCGCCACGCTTGGCAGGGGGTGGCGATCGCAGTGTGATGGCATAGTACGCGGAAAGATGCTGCTGCCCATCCTCTCTTACGACACCCACGGGAAGAGATGGGTTGGTGCTATTCTAGGGCCACACCACAGGCAATAAACACCACAGGCAATATATTTATCTATACATATATGTATTTGTTATAAAATATAGTATTGTTAAATTAGCATCCCGTAAAGTCTTGAACTTACTCAATCTGTGTGATTTGTCCGTATAATATATTTATTATTATTGTTTATATTATTTCGAGGCGGAAAAGGCAGGTTTCAGTCAATTTTTTAGTGGTATTGACCAACCACAAGAACTTTTTACTTTCTTTACAGCATTGGTAGGTTGGTTTCAAAACTCTTCTAAGCCAGGGACACGGTAAAATATCGGTTATTTCGTGGAAGGGCTCGCGAGGTCTACTGTTCTCACAGAACCACTAGTATTATAAATGCGAAAGTGAGTTTGTTTGTTACCTCTTCACGCTTTATCTACTGAACCAATCTTCCTGAAATTTCGCATACACATAGCTGGAAGTACGGAGGAGGACATAGGGTACCTTTCATCCCGGGAAAAAGCACTGTTCCCGTGAGAAATACACGCGAGCGAAGCCGCGGACGAAAGCTAGTTATATGTATAAAAGTAAAAGTACTATTTTTATCAAAAACATAGCTCAATAAACACCGTCTTCATAATTACTTGAAGAGTTCGTATTAAATTTCACCCATTTTTCGCGACAGTAATTATGTGAGTGCTCTCGCTGCTCATCGAATATGATACAGAGAGAGGGAGACAGTATTACTTTTTTATTTTACAAATGAATCTTCGAAATTAGCTTTCTCATTGTTGAACGCGAGAACCGCGTATGCGACATTGACTTTAACTAGCTTTTGCCCGCGAACTTAGTCGGCGCGGAATTTCCGGGTTATAATGTGGAGGTATTAAATGAAGCCTGCGTCATACTATTTTTAATCGCATCAAATTTCACATTCAATAGTTTTTGCGTCATGCGTACAAACACGCAAAAATTAAAAAAAAATAAAATCATTTTTGCATATATTGGCCCTAATAGAAAAGCACTCTCGTACCTATTGTTTGTCTCCTCGGTACAGACAACATTATCTGTTGAACGACTTTAGAGTAGCTTTTTGTAGTCACACATCGAAATAAAATAAACAATAAATGTTATAAAAGCATGTGCCGTGTTCTATATTAAGCCACAATACAATACTACTATTAAGAACTAAGCAAGACAAGCTATTGGCAAACGTGCAACTTTTAGTAGAACTGATGTTTTTTGAACAACTCTGCACATGTCGATGAAATATGTGGTGATTTTAATCTAAGGAGACACTCCAGAATAGCGACCTGCAGATATTTGCCAATTCTGCCTATTAGGTATACTCTTTTATTAATAAATGTACCTAGCATTAATTAAATTTGCTCTTTTTAATATTATTTTAGAGTAAAATATAAGATAGGAACAAAACATATTTTAGTTTAAATAGGCTTAGGAAATGTTCGTTAACTTTTTACATGCATAAGCTTAACTCTAGATTCCGAGTAAATTCAACTTAGACATCATAACCGAGTTCTCAAATTGATTTTAAAAAACAGGGCTTCACGTCCACAATCAGGGCTATGATTCTTCTAATGAGGGATTTTCCGTGACACAAATTAAAAAGAGAATAGTTCCAAATGACTTCATAGATGGCGCTTGAGTAAAAGCCGAGAGAAAAATTTCCATACAAAAAGCAAAAAAATCCACGGGATTGGCATTAAAAAAATAAAACTTAGTAAAAAAAAAAAAACTAAAAAGTATCTATATTGTGATTTGTGCAACTGTCAAACTGTTATGTGATTTTTTTCTGCCTTCTGGTTGAAAAGTAAAAGCGCACCATATAGGTTCAGCCATTATTACGACTCGGCTTTCATAAAACGCTATCTGTTGAGACTTTTTTTGTACTGATTTTTTTTCTTAATTAGCTGTCAGAAAAATCGCTCATTACAAACATACTATATCTTGCCTCAGTTCTCAATAACCAACGAAATTGTAATAAAGCACAGAAATCATGTCGCTTTAGTTCAATCGCTCCGGCTCTTGAGACACAATTGAGACACGACATCTACGTTTGTCATTAGTGGAATCGGCCCTCTGATCTTGCGGCGACTAGCAACATATCAGCAACTAAAAGTGGCGCGTCTGCAGCCACAGTGCGCAGTCCACTCAACGTCTCCGTCACAGACAGGCAGTTTCAATAAGACCACTCTTGAAATAGTATTTCTTTGTTGGGCTGTTCTCGATTGCGGCTCGATTCTCAATTCTGCGATACATGGACCTCGTTATCCTCGATGGGTGTTGAGGGGTTTGTCCCAATAAGCGTAAATTACTTCCGAGTTTGTTATAAGAGCAATACTTGGCAAATCAATATACATAGTTACCATAGACATAAAAAAGGCATGCTTTTATCTTTATGCTTATTTATTTTTACAGGAAGTGAAACAGTTGGCAATGGAAAGAATAAAATGGAAGGAACTCCACTGACAAGAGCCTCGCTCTTAAATATGATGATGATGATTGTTACATCACACAGAAAGACAAAAGACTTTGGGGTCTTATATGTGTTAGCAATCTTCATATTTCAGCTGTTATCAAGCACCTATTTTTAGGAACAAGGGTTGTGTGTCAATAATAACGTCAACAGACCTTGTGATTTGGAGCTAATTTATGGACCTTTGAGTAGTTCACATGGTCGTAAATAAGAGTTTTTGTACGTCGAGGATTGTAACGGTAGAGACGCCAGCTTAGGGAACATTCAGTTCGGTTATACATAATATTCAACTCGTGTGGACATCTATCTTCATTCTCATTACCTAATTACTATAAATATTTCGTTGTGTATTTGGATAATAAGCCATAGAACTATATTCCTATTAGAACTATTTTATGTGACAATGTGATCTTGACAATTTTTCGTTGAACTCTTGATTAACGTTCTTTGCGAGTGCTAACGTTTATCTCATAATGATAAGAATATTAATTTTATTTGTATGAACAATTCATAATAATAAGTAATTTGAAGTGATTGGTAACTCTTTTATTTAACTCTATCAGTGTCAGCTGATATATGTGAAAACATCTGTCGCCCAGTCGCTCACTAAAACAGAAATACCTACGTTATATTGAACGTTCAAATTGTAAGTAGTAGTCGTGAGTAAGCTGCTGAGGACTTCAGAATCCCATGCGGCTTATGTCAGGCGCCGACAATATAACGCGTCTTCTATCACTTCACTCATGGATTTTCCTCTTTTAATTTAATTTAATTTATTTATTAAGGAAAACACAACAGATAACAACCAGATATAGATGTACAAATAGGTATAGCTTATAAACAAATTTGTTATCCTAGGCGTGTTTACACAGCATGATTAAAGAAACACAATTAAAGAATTTTCTCCCTGCTGAAATTAAAAAACCTTGATTTATACTTTAGTTTTTCCAATTATTGATTATGGTGATGTGTGCTATTCGGACCTGTCTTGCGAGTTACTGAACAAATTGGACCGCCTTTTGAACAACTGTTTGCGCTTCATCTTTGGCCTCCGCAAGTACGACCATGTATCTCCCTATCGTTCCCAGCTTAACTGGTTACCGATTCGTCAACGCCGCGATCTACATATCCTAAATTCCCTCTTTTCAATTCTTTTCGAACCCACTACTCCTTCGTATCTCAAATCTAACTTCCAATTTCTGTGTGATTCCCATAGTAGAAATCTTCGTTCATCCAATAATCTTCGTCTTCGTATACCTACTCATCGGAGTGTGTTCTTTAAACATTCATTTACCGTTCAAGCATCTAACCTCTGGAACTCTCTACCAATTGATATCAGGAAGGCTCAAACTCGCTTAACTTTTAAAAATAAAGTTCGCGCTCATTATCTTAAATGTCTGTCAGATAGTTGATAAGTATTTAAGTAGTATTTGTAGTCTATGTATGGTTTATCATTGCATTCAATATTAGATATGTGTAACTTTAAATGTAGTTTATGACTTGTTATTTATGTATATATTATGTAAATTACGTGTATCGTATTTATGTTAATTTTTAATTCGTCTTTCTAATCAAACTTTATGCACTACCTGCTACACGTTACTGTTTCCACATCACCCAGTTGGTTGACTGGTAGAAAAAGCCCCAGGCTTTAAGTCCGCCTTTTACTTTTGTAATAAAGTTAAATAAATAAAAAATAAATAAAACATGATATACAAAAACAACTACAGCTAAATATATTATTGTTATGCTAAAATTTGCGGGAATATGCGGGATGCGCATGGATGCGGGCAGCGCAGGACCGGTCATTGTGGAAATCCTTGGGGGAGGCCTTTGTCCAGTAGTGGACGTCTTTCGGCTGAGAGAGAGAGATGCTAAAATTTAAGTAAGAAAATTACAAAATGAATCTCAGATAAAGTTGCATAAGTAATACAACTTTATCTGAGATGCTCTCAGTTATAAAAAATAACAAAAACAAATAAAAAATGAATTTTAAGAGCTATTTGTGTTGTTGAGGATATGCTTGATCCTGTAGTCGTATTCCTCATGACTGAGGGTCGTGGTCATTAATATGAAATGAAACACACACAACGACTATCTTGGCAATGTTAATGGAGTGGTTTACCATTAAAGAAAGAAAAGAAAGAAAAATTGTTTATTTGGTATAGTACAATATTACAAACGGAATCACAATAGCATATAAGTACTTATATTTAATTGTACATGAACCAAATTGGTCCCCACTCAGCATATGTCGTGGTGTCACCTAACGACGTTGGTCTTCCGTGGGTACCATAGGTATGTTAAAATAAAATAATAAAAATAAAATTAATACAGAATAAAAATAAAATAAAATAACAAAACAAAATGACCATTATCGTTTTGTGCTACATTAAGAGTGTATCACGTCCGCGCGCCCGACCGAGTTTAGGTATTTGATAGACCGCAGCTGGCTGTGTGCAAGTCACACGCACACATCGACGTGAGATTGCCGCCAACCCGAAGTAATAAGTGACAGGGATCCGGCAAAGGATTTGTTGGTACCTATATAATTTTTTTTTCTTGCTTTACGGTAATGAATACTAAAAATAAAATTACGACCATTTTCTTATGTAAAACATACTTGGCGCGACTTGGCAGTAAAATGGACACGAATGCCGCGACAGAAAATAGCATGACCGTCGTGCCAGGATGCTAAGATGTTAAACATCTGCCTGGCATCCCATGAAGGCCAATTTTTCGGGATGAGGTTTTCAAAAATAGTATTTTTGGATCCAAGATGGCGGACAACTTTTTTTTAATTTTGCAATATGGGTATCGTTTTATAAGTGTTTCAGTGCGCTGATTACGAAAATAACATTTATTTTGGAATCCAAGATGGCGGACAACTTTTTTTTCACGTTTACAATATGGGTATGGCTATTAGGTATTTCGGTGCGCTGATGACAAAAATAACATTTATTTTGAGATCCAAGATGGCGGACAACTTTTTTTTCACGTTTACAATATGGGTATGGTTATATAGGTATTTCGGTGCGCTGATGACAAAAATAACATTTATTTTGAGATCCAAGATGGCGGACAACTTTTTTTTCAAGTTTACAATATGGGTATGGTTATATAGGTATTTCGGTGCGCTGATGACAAAAATAACATTTATTTTGAGATCCAAGATGGCGGACAATTTTTTTTTCAAGTTTACAATATGGGTATGGTTATATAGGTATTTCGGTGCGCTGATGACAAAAATAACATTTATTTTGAGATCCAAGATGGCGGACAAATTTTTTTTCAAGTTTACAATATGGGTATGGTTATATAGGTATTTCGGTGCGCTGATGACAAAAATAACATTTATTTTGAGATCCAAGATGGCGGACAACTTTTTTTTTCAAGTTTACAATATGGGTATGGTTATATAGGTATTTCGGTGCGCTGATGACAAAAATGACATTTATTTTAAGATCAGCGTCCCCGAAAACCTATTAAACGATACCCATATTGTAAAATAATAAAAAAACTGTCAGCCATCTTGGATCTCAAAATAAATGTTATTTTCGTCATTAGCGTCCCCAAAACCCATAAAATGATACCCATATTGTAAAATAAAATAAAAAATTGTCCGCCATCTTGGATCACAAAATAAATGTTATTTTCGTCATCAGCGTCCCCAAAACCTAGAAAACGATACCCATGTTGTAAAATAAAATAAAAAACTGTCCTCCATCTTGGATCTCAAAATAAATGTTATTTTCGTCATCAGCGTCCCCAAAAACCTATATAACCATACCCATATTGTAAACTTGAAAAAAAAACTGCCCGCCATCTTGGATCTCAAAATAAATGTTATTTTTGTCATTAGCGCACCGAAAAACCTATAAAAACATACCCATATTGTAAAATTGGAAAAAGTTGTCCGCCATCTTTGGATCTCAAAATAAATGTTATTTTCGTTATCAGCGCACTGAAAAACTTATGAAACGATATACATATCGCAAAATTAAAAAATAAAAGTTGTCCGCCATCTTGGATCTTGATTTAGATTTATTTTTGATTTTTATGATTTCGATCTATTACGATTTCTATGTGTGCAGAACAACTACGCTCTGCTGCCAGAAAATGTGCGCAGAGAATCCGGACAAACGAAGCGCCGTGAACCTCTTCACCGAAAAAGACCAGATTTTAAGTGGAGACCTATAGGTCCCCAAAAAGCCCGATGATACCCGACGGTAAAGATTATATACGGCACTGCGTCTGTCCGACTAGAGCCTAAAACCTAACCTATACGCAGTCTGCTACCACTATAGCTTATAAAGGGAGCTATAGGGCCCTATATAATAACCTAACTTAATAACTACAACCACCCACAAACCCAAGGGTCACTTACCAAACTTAATCTTCTGCTCTTCGGATCCAATCTTGAGTGTCTTCGGAAAGGGGGAATGCGGTCCCTAAACACCAAACCTACCCCGAGATCTCAATTCCCCAGAACAAACAAATAGATTTCTTCCCGAAGTTGGCTCGGCAACAGATGTCGGCGTCCCCAGGCAGCCACGTTTCGCATCTCACAAGAAACAGTCACAATAACAGGGTTTTCACCAACACGAACGTTCAATAAGTTATTTAACAAAAGGAAGCTCACAATTATAACTCAAATCAGTTATTACAAACAAAATTAACGCCACGCCGCGGGGCTTCAAAATGCAACAACCCAAGATGGTGGCTATATCACCGCGATATTTCCTGCGACACGGCCTCGTGTGCGCGCGTTCAAAGGACAACTGAATGTCGACGGCCGGAAGCCGTCCGCGCAATGTTGCCAGGAGGCAAACGCAATGGCCACACGTAAAGCCAGCCATACACGGCGCTGCCACCATGCGACAGTGCACAGAGCTTATAAGCATCAACAATTTTTATTACAAACATCCCCCCGTCCCGGTCTGAGAAGCAGACCGCTAGCTTACTCTACGGGAAGGCGGGCGAGAGAGGTCACAGCTCTCCTTAAAATCGAACCGTCGACTAACACCTCAGCCACACGCGGAGTGCCATCTCCGCCAAGAATCAAACGTAATATGCGAGCTCGTCGCCAAAGCAATGAGGGCAAATTTGCCTCTTTTAACAATACTAAATCACCCTCCCTGGGAGGCTCAGTCCTGTCTGTCCACTTCACTCTTTGCTGCAGCAAATGCAAATATTCAAGCGACCAGCGACGCCAAAAGTCCTGGCTCATTTGCCGCAACATTTGAAAACGCGACAACCGATATACGCGTTCGTCCTTCCACGGGTATTCGGGCAGGGCATTCAAAGGCCCTCCCACCAAAAAATGACCAGGGGTGAGAGCTTCCAAGTCATTTGGATCTGGAGATAGCGGACAGAGAGGACGAGAGTTGAGGACCGCCTCAACTTTACAAAACACTGTGGCCAGCTCTTCAAAAGTTAGAGCCGTTTCTCCGATAATGCGGCGGAGGTGGGTCTTTGCGGATTTCACAGCCGCTTCAAAAATCCCTCCCCAATGGGGGCAACTTGGGGGACTAAACTTCCAGGTTATTCCCCTTTGAGCAGCAATTTGACTTAAACTAGTACAATTCTTATCAATAAACACAGAAACATCCTTAAGATAATTTACAGTTCCCTTATAGTTTGTGCCATTATCAGACCTAATAAGGGAAGGTAGACCTCGACGCGAAACAAAGCGATCCAACGCGGCGACGAAGGCCTCCGTAGTCAGAGCCGACACCACCTCCAAATGGACAGCCTTGGTGGCCAAACAAACAAATACACACAAATAGCCCTTCACAATACGGGCATTACGAAAGGGAGAAGCCTTGATCGAAAAGGGACCGGCAAAATCGGTTCCAACGCCGTCAAACGGCCTCGAAGGTCGGATTCGATCAGCGGGCAAATCACCCATCTGTGGTTGCATCGTGGATGCCTTCAACCTATAACATGCAATACATCGAAACAGGACACTACGGATTGCTCTTCGGGCAGACAAAATCCAAAACTCGCGTTGCAAAATAGCCAACAAAGCATTGCACCCAGCATGGGCGTTACGAATGTGTCGATCAGACACCAAAAGCTGCACCAAGGGTCCGCCCTTGGGCAACAACAGAGGATGGCGAGTCTCATATGGAAGATCCGCCTTCCGGAGCCTGCCTCCAACCCGAAGAAGCCCATCCGAGTCGATGTACGGGTTCAAACGAGCGACCGCGCCCTTCAACTTAGCGCGTCCGTCGCGCAAAATACGAAGCTCCGACTCAAACCGTCCGGTCTGCACGACACGGACCCAATGCAACAATGCGCTCCGGCGCTCTTCTGCACCTGCAATCGGCTCCAACCGCTTTGCCTGTGGGTTTCTACAATTATGTATGAAACGCTTAATCCAACTGGTAACACCCAGAAGCTTATCCAAGCTGCTATACCGAGCAAGTAGCCAATCCGGCTCCGACGTCGTCTCAGCGACTACAGCATGTACACGAAGCCCAGTCAAACTCAAAGAAGTAACATCTGTCTGACAGACAGGCCAAGATGTTTCTGATCCCATCAGCCACTCTGGACCCCACCAGAGCGGGTGTGACACCAGTTCTGGTGCCGTACAACCTCGGGAAGCACAGTCCGCTGGGTTAAGCTCTCCCGGCACATGTCTCCATGTTATATCAATTCCGATATTCTGGATTTGGGAAACCCGATTTCCCACAAAAACCTCCAAGGTATGTGGGGCCGCGCGCAACCATGCAAGCGCGACCTGGCTATCCGACCAGGCGAAGATGTCCCGTATCTCGACCGTGGCCGCCAGCTCACTGGCAACGTGATGCAACAATTTAGAAAGAAGGTGAGCTCCACTCAACTCAAGCTTGGGAATAGTCAGCCTAGTCCTGATGGGGGCGACCTTGCTCTTCCCTAACAAAAGCGAGACATTGACCCGGCCATCGGCGTCAACTGTCCGCATATAGACTGACGCGGCGTAGCCTCGCTCCGACGCGTCACAAAAGCCATGCAGGCTGGCTCGATATTTCCCGGGGGCAATATTCGACGAGGCAAGGCAATCCGATTGACTTCCTTAATCGATGAAAACAACTCGAGCCAATCATCCAATGGAGAGCCAAACAGCGGCTCGTCCCACGAGACGCCCAAAGTCCAAAGTCTCTGAAGAAGACACTTCGCAGAGAATATCACTGGACTGATCCAACCGCTTGGATCAAACATACGGGCTATTACGGACAACACCGTTCTCTTAGTCCAGACCTTTGGTATTTCCAAGTCCACTTGGAATGTAAAAATATCGGTTAGCGGCTGGTACTGCATGCCCAGCACCGCTATCCTGTTGGGATCATCCACATCCTCAAACAGGTGAGGGTTCTGTTGGTGATCCTCCGGGATCCCTTCTAGAACTTTAGGCTCATTAGACAACCACTTACGTAGCTCGTAGCCACCTGTCTTCAATATTTCAATCAATTCATCCCGCAGTAGGAGGGCCTCCTCAATACTTTGGGCTCCGGTGCACACGTCATCAACATACAAGTCACGTGACAGCACGGAAGCCCCACGGGGAAAGCGGATCCGTTCCCGCTCTGCCAATTCAAGCAATGATCTGATGGCGATATAGGGACTAGATTTCAAACCATACGTGTTTGTGTTGAGTTCATACACCGTCACAGGATCCTCAGGGCGCTCACGCCAGAGTATCAACTGGAATCGCCTGTCCTCAGGATGTATGACTGTCTGGCGGAACATCATCCGGATGTCCGCACCAAAAACCACTTGATGTCTTCTAAAGTTCAAGATGATGTCAATTATGTCCCTATGCAATTTGGGACCTGAATGCAAACATAGATTCAACGAAACCCCGTTCGAAGTGGGTGCGGACCCATCGAAGACGGTCCTCAATTTGCCTGTTGAGGCCTTCACCACCGCGTGGTGGGGCAAAAAATAATGCTCAGTTGAGCTCCAATCAACTCGAGCCGGAGACATGTGACCCAAATCCTCGTACTCGCGCATAAATTCAATATATTTATCGCGAAGTACGTGGTCACGCTGCATGCGTCGCTCCATGGACAGCAGTCGTTTCTCCGCAAGCGCCCTACTTTGCCCTAGGCTAGGACGAGAGGCAACAAAGGGTAACCTAGTTACAAACCGACCGGAGGGCAACCTCTCCGTGGTCGATCGAAAAAGGGCTTCGCACTCAGCGTGTTCCGGATCCATCCTGGAACTCATAGGTGGCTCCTCCACCTCCCAAAACCTTTGCATGGTCTTGGCCAAGGACGCAGATGCGACAACCGGTGGCTCCTCCGCGGTGCCATTATCAAACACAGGGCCCATCAGGGCAAAACCAAAAATCGTAGACACTGCCATCAGTGAAGACGAACCCAGAGCCTTCTGTGTACCCAACAAAATCCAACCCAATACGTCCGAGCCCAGGAGCAAGTCCACTGGGCCGGGATGAAAGACAAAGGGGTCGGCCAAATCCAGACCCGAAACCAAAGACAACACACCCGGCGGTATGTCTGTCGAGGGGTGCCAACCCGCAATGGTATCCATTACCATAGCCGAAGTCGTGATCCTCATTGTGGAGGACTTCAGCGAAGAAAAGGTGACAAGTGTCTGGCCCGTCAGACACTTCACTTGTATGCCACCAACTCCAAGAAGTGGCACAGGCGAGTCTTCCACGACTAAACCTAACTGGCGTGCCACTCGAGTGGTAACCAAACTGCTTTGAGCCCCTGAGTCCAACAGAGCTCTCAAATTAATGGCTTCCCCCCACGACCCCATACGCGGACCACCGCGGTGGGGAGCAGAACCGTCCGCGGCTCTGTCCCAGCAAGGGAGCAAGCTAGTTACGGGCTCCCCACTCTCTCCAAACCAGGGGCGCGCCACTGACCCGGATAATATGGCGGGCGAGTGCACATCCCCATCTGAGGGGGGCATAACCCGCGGCCCGGCCATACCTATGGTACGGCGGGTGGTACTCCAGCCGTGGGTACTCGTGCAGCGGCGGAGAAAACCGCTGCGGCTGCATGTGTTGGGCATTGGTAACCCGCGTGGAGGGGGTGTCCCCACTCTCACGTCCGATCTAGGGCCCCCGCCCATGGGGGCCCTATCCGGGGCCTGGCCAGTCACATACTGGCCACGACCTTGGGGCGCGTGGTCCCGGTCCGCCAAGACCCGCGCCGGTACGCGACCCCCTCCCGAGGGGGGTGCGACGAGCGAAGCCGCGTCCTCCGTCCGATGGTGGAGGGCTTCGCGCAGGAGCGCCCCCGCCCATAGGGGACCCCTGCCTCAAGAACCGGGGGCCATCCCCGTTCCGGTTCATGCAGAGCATCACGTGGTGCAGCCCACGGCATGCACTGCATGGTATGGCTCTGGGACAGTCACGTGCATAGTGACTGCCCAAACAGTAAAAGCAAAGTTCATGCCGCCTTGCCATGCGGCGCCGATCTTGTACTGGCAGTCTCTGCCAGTCCCTGCATTGCAGCAGGCTGTGGCCCATCCGGCCACATTGCAGGCAGTCCGCGTCCCCCGCGACTGCTGCCGTGTGTGCAACCCGCACACCAGCTCCACGCGGTGGCGGTTGCCGTCCCTGTTGGGGCCTACGTTCAGGCGCTCTGGATGGCGCTGAGTCCGTCATGGTATTCTCAGCCGCCCGTGCCTCAAACTCCAAAAACTTCACCAAGTCAGTGAATGTTGGTAGGGTGGTGCTATCACGCTCCGCATTTTCGCGCTCAAACCGCGAGCGGATGTCATTGGGCAATTTGCCCAATACAATGTGCACCAACAAAAAAGACCATTGGTCCACCGGCAGCCCCAGTGTGCGGAGCGCGTTACAGGCCACTGTAACGGGCGTGAGCAACTGCAGGCGCAACTGTGCCCTGTTGGCCACCTTGGGCAGGGCCATCAACTGTGCGGCGTGCGCATCCGCTAACAAACGTAAGTTTTGATAGCGGGAGTTCAATAACTCCCAAGCCGTGTCGTACTGGTCGTCCTCCACCCGGAGGTGCTGGATGAGCGACCGCGCTTCATCCTCCAGAGTGGAGAGGAGGTAGGCCATCTTCTGGGCCTTCGACAAATCCTGTCGTGCTACGACCAGGGACTCAAACATATTTTTATATGCCACCCACTCCTCCATCCTACCCCCAAAGTGGGACAGCTGAAGGGTGGGGAGCCGACCAGTAACCGCTGGTCCTTCCTGTCTAACAGGTGTGCGAGGGGCTGGTCCGCCAGCCTGTCTCGCCCTTATTGCGGCCGCCGCCTCCACGATGTCATCGTGCAGACTCAGGATCTGGTCCAGGTCCGCCACGTGACCTGCGTAGACCTCCGGGGTAAGGTCGGCTTCGGTAAGCGCCGCCATGGCCGCTTCCGCGTTGTTCAATCGTGAGCGGAGCTGATCCGCTCTTTCCAGTATAGCGGCCTCCCTGTCCTTCCGGGACAGGAGTCCACCGGCCGTCACAAACCATCTCAATTCGTTGGCGAGTGTCGCCCTAGCATTGGAGGCCCTCGCCATCGCGTCAAGTCACAAACAAACAAACAAATAAGAAAAGATAAAAAAGGTAAATAAAGAACAAGATCAAGCAACAACACGAAAAACCGCGGTAGGTATGAGAATGGCACAAACCCGGAACGCACGGTACAAACCGCAAACAAATACAAAAAAGGTTACAAATATTCTTATACAAACAAACTAAGAAAAAATCTAATAATTTTTACAAACAATTAATTATTTTTTACAAACGAACAAATAGAGGGTAGATAAACTACGCTCTGCTACCAAGAAAATGTGCAGAACAACTACGCTCTGCTGCCAGAAAATGTGCGCAGAGAATCCGGACAAACGAAGCGCCGTGAACCTCTTCACCGAAAAAGACCAGATTTTAAGTGGAGACCTATAGGTCCCCAAAAAGCCCGATGATACCCGACGGTAAAGATTATATACGGCACTGCGTCTGTCCGACTAGAGCCTAAAACCTAACCTATACGCAGTCTGCTACCACTATAGCTTATAAAGGGAGCTATAGGGCCCTATATAATAACCTAACTTAATAACTACAACCACCCACAAACCCAAGGGTCACTTACCAAACTTAATCTTCTGCTCTTCGGATCCAATCTTGAGTGTCTTCGGAAAGGGGGAATGCGGTCCCTAAACACCAAACCTACCCCGAGATCTCAATTCCCCAGAACAAACAAATAGATTTCTTCCCGAAGTTGGCTCGGCAACAGATGTCGGCGTCCCCAGGCAGCCACGTTTCGCATCTCACAAGAAACAGTCACAATAACAGGGTTTTCACCAACACGAACGTTCAATAGTTATTTAACAAAAGGAAGCTCACAATTATAACTCAAATCAGTTATTACAAACAAAATTAACGCCACGCCGCGGGAGCTTCAAAATGCAACAACCCAAGATGGTGGCTATATCACCGCGATATTTCCTGCGACACGGCCTCGTGCGCGCGTTCAAAGGACAACTGAATGTCGACGGCCGGAAGCCGTCCGCGCAATGTTGCCAGGAGGCAAAACGCAATGGCCACACGTAAAGCCAGCCATACACGGCGCTGCCACCATGCGACAGTGCACAGAGCTTATAAGCATCAACAATTTTTATTACAAACACTATGATTGCGATTTATTACGATTTCTATTTCATCAAAAATTGTCGGCCATCATTCATGAGTATGAAAATGGTACCTATATAAATTTTAAAAAGATTAAAAGTAATAAATATGTAATTCTGATCTACATTACTCTCTGCTGTCTGTGAATACATGAACACGCGAAAATTAAATGCCTCCCGAGCAGCAGAGCGACGTGGATTCCCCTTGACTCTTACCGGCAGACTGATTTTTCGTGGGCTTGGAACTCGTATATATTGAGCGATGGCATTGCCATACAAAAAATGTATGGGGAATTTCTTAGTGAATTGTTACGATATATAATATTTTTTTCGAGTTATTTTTCAAAAATCTAAAACGAGCAACTTGTAGCTAGTTTAATAAACTCGCGATTTAACATTATGTAGAAATTATAATTTGTGTTTTACATAATGATTTCGTTAAAGCCGTGAACCTTGTTTTTCGTATTTTTCGTGTTTTCTGGAAGGTATTTACGCAAAAATAAAAGGCAAAATATTTTTATCTGTCTCGTATAAGTAGTAGCAGTTATTTGAGAAGCCTATAGTACTATTTTTATTATCAATAATGATCTAGTTTTGGCACCAGGGTCAATTCAGTAACGCCTGTTTTGGCTAAAAACGTGTGATGCAGGCTTAAGCGTTTATATTTTACAAAATGTATACAGAATTTTTTTTTTTAAAGTAGGCTGCTATTATTTTAACTTTTGAATATTTAAAAGGTATCTTTTCAGTTTTACTTTAAAGTTTTTAACAGATAAGGAATCTTTAATGGGTGGTGGTATATTATTCCAACAACTTGTTGCGTATTTAAAACTGCCTCGAAAGGCTGCAGTTTTATGCCTAGGAAATAATAAGTGGTTATGTAATCGGGCTCGACGGGTAAAAACTAATTTGTCATAGGGATAAGATGGTGTTTTATTTTTTATAATGCCGAAGAGTAGTGAAGCAAAATGTAGTGTACGACGGGATTCCATATTAAGCAGATCATTATTATTCAAATATGGTGTTATGCGTGCTCTACGGGGTATTGGGAAGCAGTACCTCGCACACGAGTTCTGTACTCGTTGAATCAGTTTCTTTGTGCGAGCTAATAAGCAGTTTTCTATAACAACATCTGCATACGAGTAGTTCAGCTTAGCTAAAATAAGAGCCTCACAAAGATAGACGCGTGTTTCTACATTCATTTCCATTGCCTTTTTCATTTCACACACTAGCTGATAATCTTCAACCAGAGTGCAGGTTTCCTCACTATGTTTTCCTTCACCGGAAGCAAGTGGTGGTCGATGAAAACGAATATAGGTACAAGGTCAGATTGGTATACAAACTCTTATAGCACGGGCAGGATTCGAACCTGTGACCTTTGCAGCCACAGGCGGGCGCTACCACTTGGCCACCACCGCTTCATGGATTTTACACACAGATATTTCTTCTTTTTGTAACAATAGCTATCGAGAATAAGACGTGGCTCAGATCCGATGAAAATTTGATACGCGATTTCTACGAAATTCTCACATGAGTTGAGCTTCAGGTAGGGTTGCCATGTCGCCAAACTTAAAATATAGCCGGACAGACCAGCCAGTTTGGCCGGACATTTGGGTAGAAAGGCCGGACACTCTACATTATTGAGGATTTTGTCTCAGTATTAATAGGTGCGACAAAAAATTGTATGTAAAATCAAGCTTTTTGATAATACCGACAGAACGCAGGGGGGAGGGCCACGCTCGGCGCTCGCTCGTTTGCGAAATATAAAAGCCTAACAAAAGCCGGACAGGCCGGACACCACGCAATCAAAAAGCCTACCTATGTCCGGCTTTATCCGGACGCCTGGCAACTCTAGCTCCAGGGCATCAGATGGCCTCCAATAGTTTCTTCAAGCGATGTGTACTAGGCAAAAGTCAACGGTATTGTTACCTACAAAGATGTGTTCCTTGAGGATAAGCTATTTTTATTAAAAAAATAGTTGTTGTAATATACGTGTTGGACGTGTATTACTTCTATTTTTTACATAGTCTTGTTATGAGTGTCCGAACATTTTGTGTCCGAATCGTCATTTACTCATCCTGACTACATCCAACCATACATGCATCGGGGTAAAAAGTAGGTATACTTAGTGTGTAATATACTTTTTTGTGAATCAGATAATTGCCAAATTTCCGTCAAATCATTTAGTTATTTGTGAACTCTATCGATCATACAAAAACAAAAATGCTGGATATGTTCTTCATAAATGCTTTCAAATTTATTGAGCAATAATAATTTCCAATATCTTCCTAGCTCCACGGCGTTACAATGTTATAGTAGACAAAAACTCAAGTGAAGACGTGCGTGGAATCGTCAACTGTCCGCCTTGTTTGCTTTGACGGCAATTCCTTTGAAAACTTGGGCCCCTGAAACGTTTGAGGAAATTATTGGTTGTTTAATGAAGGTTACGAAGATAAAAGAAAAAATAAGTTTCAGAAAAAAATATTTTTGGCACAAGCGTTTATATATAGATAGCTCAACTCATTATTGCACCATTTACAGAAAAAAACATGCAAAGAAGTGACAAAATGTAAATACATAAATGGGTGCAAAGGCTTATCGCAATTTCTTCCAGCCATCCTTTATATACTAGCCACAGCCCGGGGCTTCGCTCCTGTGAGAATTTCGAGAAAAAAGTACCCTATGTGCCATTCCCAGTATTTTTCTACTCGTATACCAAAGGGGTTGCTGCACAAAATGTATGGGGAGCCGGCTATATCATGAGCACCTATCTGAACTTTTTATTTTTGGGTCAGTATCAATGCCTTATAAGTAAATCCGATAAATTCGTAGCCTTTCTATGGTACATTTTTCAACAAAATCGTAATGAAGGTTAGGCGAGTTCCGCCAAAATGGCCGACACCCATTATGATTTGACGTTGACGCGCTTCATTTGACAGTTCCGATTTCCGGTACGTTCAAAAATGTACTTTTATTGCATACGTGCCCGTGGGAAAGAATTGCTTATTTTATTTATTATTCATCTATTATTTATGTGAAATACACATATGTTTTGGTGATATTCCATGTAACGTGTGTTTGGAACATTTACTTTAATTAATTTTTTAAAATATAATGAAAATATCGAGCATTGTAATTGATTTTCTGTATCATAATTTCTGAACATACGTACGGACGCCATGTCAGTATCGCCATTATACGATATTAAGCGACATTAAATTTATTTTTGTACCATAACAAGATCACGAAAAAACAAATATATGATGGTCTTAATCGGTTTTTAATATTATTTCTGATTTTTGGGAAACTCAATGTTTATATAGTATATCATTGGGGAAACTGCTCATGATATAGCCTGCTATACAACATGCCCTTTCATCGAAATCCGTCCAGTGATTTTGCGTGATTGAGTAACAAACATCCTCACAAACTCACAGACTCACAAACTCAGATCCAAATTTTCTTGTGACAAAAATTACATGTTCGTGCAGTTATCCATTCTCTTGTTGCATGCCGATCCTGGGTCTACTGTAAGTTCATCCGTGCGACAAGGATCTTTTTGCACGTGGTAGAAAACGGAACTAATGTCTAAACTATTAAAATGTCTTATTTAAAACGTAGGTGGCGCCCTCACTCACGTGCAAAAAGATCCTTGTCGCACTATCATAATCATATCATCATAATCATATCATATTATAAAACAAAGTCCCCCGCGGCGTCTGTCTGTCTGTCTGTCTGTTCGCGATAAACTCAAAAACTACTGAACGGATTTTCATGCGGTCTTCACTAATAGATAGAGAGTGATTCACGAGGAAGGTTGTAGTGTACAATTTGTTTAGGTTTTGTGTATATTAGTTGAAATATGACGAAAATTGTTAAGGAAGTTGGAAAAAATTTTGCCGCCCGGCAGCTTTCATCGAAAACGCTGTCCAATCCCTTAGAGATGTAACAAAACAATGTATGGAGGAATTGTGTATCTTTAATAGATCAACAAAAAAGTCCGCGATAGCATAATTCTAGCTTTTATATTTCAGCCACAATAACTACTTTTATGTTTTAAAAATAATTAAAATCGTTAGGTATTTTTTAACTGGTGATATTAACCACAATTTATTAATCCTTATCAAATTAAACAAGTCTATCGTCACAAGTACTTAATATACTTAATATTTGCTTTTCACTGCATGTAATTTGGATCAATAGTTTACGAAATACTACGAGTTATTTAAAGAACGGCACTGCGTCGCGAAATCACCTATACTAGCGCTAGCTAGCAAAGGCGCAAGGCGCAGTAATCCGGGCGCGTTTTGGTATGTATTTAGGAGGTAATAACGTAAATATCATACAAAAACCGGCCAAGTACAAGTCAAATTTCCGTACACGCAAAGCATCTCACATTATAGCTATCACTAAAATACCTACTAATTTCAAAAACAAACTTAACTTTGCAGTTCGATCCCTAAGACTCATACTGAATTCAGCGCAAAAATAAGTTTGACTTCCAACAACATATTTACAATTTTCAGATTTATTCCTATATAAGTAGTGTTAATACGGCCGGTACACGACTTTGCGCGTTCGGTCTAAGCGGGGCGCGGCGCGGGAGTCTAAGCGGCGGCGGGCGGGGCTTATAAGACGCCACGTACTCTCAGTAGCGGATATTAATTCTGTGGTAGCGATTAGCGGGCGGTTTAGGTGGAGCGGTTTATACGTAGGGTCGGAATTCATGTTGCTATACAAATGATCCCTTTTTGTTTTGAAAGTAGCACGAACTGAATAAAAATATACACCTTCGCGGCCAATTTCGTAACTTATACCAAGATTACAGGAAACATCCGAATAAGTTTTATGACTACACTAGAATGAGTGTGGAAACGTTTGACTACATTCTACAGCATAAGGGCGGATACAGGATTCTTTCTAGGGGCACAAGGACAGAGGCGGACTATGCATGTTGGGGTGGCGGGGGTGCAACAAATCGACGTCCGCCCTGATGCTGTTGTCGCCCGCCTGTCGGGGTCTTACTACGCCATTGCAGAAGGAGCAGATGGGCAAAAAATCAAGAAATAAACCAGTGGCGTTGTCAAAGATCTTTCGACTTTTGTGTTACGCCGCTCGCTGCGCTACCGCGCGCCGCTGCCACTCGGAGTGGGAAAGTCGTGAACCGGCTTTTCGACCTTGATTTTGCCAAATTTCATAATTTTAGATCAACTAGAAGTAACTCATAGGTTTTGATTGCTGCCTGAAATCGCAATATATGCGAAAATTCGCAATATTTACGATGATATCTCTTGATCGCGTTGACGTATAATTTTGATTATTTTTTTACTGAAAGATACCGTGGATCCGATTATTCGTTATTAATTTCAACATGATACCTTTAAGCGTTCATGAGAAAAAAAAGTTTGGCAAACAGACGGACAACAAAGTGATCTTATAAGAATTCCGTTTTTGCCTTTTGAGGTACGGAACCCTAAAAAACAAATATTGTCCACCCGGGCGAAGCCGGGGCGGGCCGCTAGTATCATAATAATACATTGTCACTAGAACTGAAGCCATGTAAATTTCTACTCTGTAGGACAAGCGAGTAATACTAATTTAGCGTGAAAGATTTCACCCGAAAATCCTATCCTATCCTACTAAAAAAGTTGGAAGGGCGCGGCTGTCCTTCCTACTTCTATGTATCCTACTAATTCTACTATAGTTATTATAATGCGAAAGATGGGATGTGATTTTGTGAGCATGTTTGTCACTCAATCACGCAAAGACTACTGGACGGATTTCGATTAAATTTGTTATACGGGTAGAACAATACCGGAAATACCACATAGGATATTTATTATCCCGAAATTCCCATGGGGGCGAAGCCTCGGGGCGCGGCTAGTACTATAAAAAAGGCCTGTAAAAATAGGCAACTACGAGTAAAATTCCTACACCAAGATTAATTAACAAACAGGCTAAATAATTTTCGAAATCATAATTAAAGAAACCCCAAATTGATAACAAAATATGCTTGAAATTAATTTTCGGGCGCAATTACTCCTCAAATTACAATACTTGTGGGTCGTCAAATACAAAAGTGTGTATAATTTGTGTATTGCTCTACAATTTTTATTAAAACACCGACGACTCCCAGGAAGCAATAAAAAAGATCCCAACTTTTATCTTGTACAACTAAACGATTCTTTTACGAGAAACTTGTTGCCTACTCCATCATAAGTTCTAAAAGAGTTCTAAAAGGGCTGCCCTGGAGAGCTATTAACAGACTGTGTCTATAAAGAGGGTGTAGGGTTAGTCTCCATCAGAGCGGAGAGGAGATGTGTGAAGCGAGGATAAGAATTGCATAATAGGGTAACTTTATCAGGATATTACCCTTATCTTCCTCTTCTTCTTTCCTTATAGTACCGCTTCTCATCGAAGATTGGCGACCATCATCGCTGTCCGGACTTTTGAAGTTGCTGCACGAAAGGGTCCCGGTACTCAAGTGAAACCAGTCTGTTAGGTTCTTCAGCCAAGAGGTTTTTCTTCTTCCGGGTTAACGTTTTCCCTGGATTTTCCCCTGCATTACGAGCTGAAGAATGCGGTATTTCCCCCTCTGATGACGTGTCCGAAATATTGCAGCTTCCTTTTTTTCGACACACTTCCAACTTTTTATTCACTCTTCGCAGGAATTCGGCATTAGTCATCCTTTGAAACCACGATATACGGAGCATATGCCTGTAGATCCACATCTCGAAGGCTTACAATTTGGAGCATAATACCGGGGTTAGTTCAACACTACATTCCGTAAAATAGGACACTTAAAACATAACAACGATCCAGTCTCATGTGAAGTTTCAGATTGAATTTGCGATTACACAATATGTTTTTCAATTTGCAAAATGCACTTCTACTAGCTCGATGGGAACCTGTATTAGCGTTTAATATCAAAGTTGTAGAATATCAAAGTCTAAATAAAAATTTAATGGTCTTAAAATGTCAAGAATTAAAATGTCTACGACAACCGATCCCGGATAATGGGACAAAGGCTGCGAAGAGAGAGATTTAAGAAAGAGAGAGTGAAAGTTTTAAATACACCTTCACATCGACAGCTGTCCCCAAATAATGAGACAAAAACTAGGAACAGACAGAGAAAGATATTGAAATATTTCTGCTCTCTTCTCCGCTCTGGCATAGAATACATAATAGTACAAGTAGCTCTAGTGGAGACTTACCCTAAAGAAGGTTGTATCGCTCAGACGGGATCGATATCTTCCGATGTGGCTCACATAAGCATGTTGCACGCCAATTGAACACAAGGACGGTTTACACTTGAAGATTTATAACACACTAGCTTTTGCTCGCGGCTTCGCCTGCATGAATTTTCCACGGGAACAGTGTTTTTTTCCTTGATAAAGGTACTGATAAAGGTAGGTAAGTATTTCTAATTATGTATGCGAAATTTCAAGTAGATTGGTTCCGTAAATAAAGCGTGAAGAGATAAGAATAAAAAAAAACTCACTTTTTCATTTATAATAATTAGTAAGGAATAGCTGCATGATGCATCCCGGGGCTCCCTGTGAAATTCCTGTTAAAATCTCTATAATATGTGTCCCGGTATGTTTCTACCCGTGTACCGAACTTCATCAAAATTCGTCTTGTAGATTATGAGTGATAGAGAAACAAACATACATCCTCTGCACTTAAAACTTGCGTTTAAATATTATAGTTTTCAGGACAGTGGGATTTCACTACTGTTACAATTTTAGGATAAAATGATATCAATAATGAAATAACCAAGTCATATCCTTCCTTTGCATTAAAGTGCAGCTAAAATATGCTCGGTGAGCTGTTGTTGAAAAATGATTGAGTAATTAATATATGCTATAAATTTTTCTATTATTAATAACTAGTGCAGTGAAACTTGGGTTTCAAAATAAAAGAATCACTGCTTAAAACACGAGTATAATTTTTGAACTAAAAAAAATTTGACCAATGTCCTTTAACAAAAAATTATTTGGACACACCAAAGAAATAAAAATAAAAGAAAGGAAAATTAACAACAGGAAAGGAATATTAACAGGTAAAATAAGAAATACATGAATTTGCTTGTTATTTCAAAAAGAAAATTAAATGAGTGAAAGAAATGGATGAAATGATTTATAAAAATTCCAAATCAAAACCGAAACAAAAATTACCCCGACAAAAGAGGGGCTTTTAGAATTTAGAGGAAAAAGTTATCACAATATGTTTAAAAAGTCTATCTTAAAAGAACCACAGGCGCCACGGTTACAAACTAAACATTTCGTCGTTCTGTGACACATTCTCAGGTGCAGGCCGACTTTGCCCACTCTCGTCTAATAAACAGTCCATACAATACATACATGAAATATTTCAGTGCCACTTCATATAATCCTTCTGGTTTTTTTGACAACTAGATTCAACTTCGTGCCATCTTTAATAGGATACCCCTGAACGGTCTGATCGTCAGCTAATGTTCTTCCCAATAATAGCAACTTTTGATCTTCAATTGGAATCCTCAGATGTGAAGAAATCTGTCGTTTGATATCCAAAATAGATGTCGTTGGGAAAGCCTCTATTGTGCATTCCCCACCCTGAAGTTTTTTCACCATAAACTTCATTGCTAGAGATCGATACTTGTATGTTAAGAATAATAAAAGCACATTAAAGATTTAATTCTGAATCGATATAGTACAAAGTAGAAATTGAGATAAAAACATGAAAAAGAAAAATCAACTCTCTAAAAAATCTCCCTTTTTTCACTCCAATTGACAGTAAGTCAAAAAATCGAACCACCAGAATTTCAATTTCAAAAACCTTATCATAAAGAAAGAACAAAGAAAAAAGTTTTCGTAGAAATAGAATTACAAACTAAAATAGACTTGATTTTGTAGCGGTGTAACGCTACACTAGCTGTGTTTGTGTTCCAAACTGTGATAACCTAAACTCCAGTACTCAAAATTTCAGCCATTTGGTTAGGTATCCCGTGTCCTGCGGGAATATATTAGGTACTCGTTGTACAGTCGCGGTGTTAAAATGAATCAAAAGCGATATTTCATTCAATAAACGATCTTCGTCTGCTCGTTATCTACAATTTCCCGTGTACCACCACTCCTACCCCGAGTCCCTCTTTATCCTATCCTGTGTCCTATCTATTTATACGTCAGTAGAAAATGCTCATCAGATTGAAGGACTTTTGCTAAGGCCTCATTTCCATTTATTTTATAGACTAGTTGTCGCCCGCGGCTTCGCCTGCGTGACTTTGGCTTAGATGAAAAGTCCTTTTGTGTTCCAAACTGTTTCCTGTGTTCCAATCTTCGATTTTTATACGTTTGCAGAAAATGCTCATCAGATTAACCAAGTTTTGCTAAGGCGCCATTTCCGTATATGTTATAGTGTAGCTGGTCTCTTGAAGTTATTCATCAGATGTTCCAGATCTTCAATTTTTATACGTCAGCAGAAAAATGCTCTTCAGGTCGAACGGTTTTTGCTAAGGCGCCATTTCCATATATGTTATAGTGTAGCTGGTCTCTTGGAGCTAGGGCATGCATACCGGAATTCCGGAATATCGCAATTCCGGTATCTCGGACAGATTTTTTCGATATTTCAATACCGGAATTGAAGGGCAAAATACCGTAATACCGGTATTCTTTTTTTCTTTTTTTATTAAAAATGGGTTTGCTCTTGACCACAATCTTGCCCGAGGATACAGATGAGGTCTACGGTGTAACGAGCTTACCCAAAAGCAGCCTATTTACTCTGGTTTTGAAGAGAGTCGGCTTGTACGTTGTACGTGCTCGGGAACACAGACGCAGGCAGGGAGTTCCAACGTGGTTCCAACGCTTCGCTATGCGAGTTAAGAATGATGATGAAAAGCGCTTGGTGCGTGTCGGGGGAATATAAACCAAGAAGAGCTGATAGCCCGAAGTGCGTCTGGTTCATCAAAAAAAAATATAAATAAATATATACTATGCGAATTAAATGCAATCGGTTTCTGTAATTTTTGTCAAGTTGTCTTCTTGTCATTCGAAACTAACTTTACTAAACTGACTTTTTGTACGACGTGCAAAAAAAAAATGAAGCAAATTAGAAATAGTAATATATTTTTATAAACGTTTATTTACAGTATTTTATTTTCCACTAATTGAATTAAATCAAGTTAAATTAAATGCAAATATAATTTTACAAAAAAAATTGAATCTTCAAATTTCGGTATGCAATTGCCAATAACCAACGCACGGAGTAATTTAGAAATTTTTATATGAAAAATTATGTACTTAGTTTTTCACTTGATTGGTTAGTTGGTCCCCGCGCTGTTTCACCCGCCCGCACCGAGCTCGCTGTACTCTAACTTTGCAATCGTCAATATCTTATAGCGAGTGTGCACGTATGCGGTGTAGTGATTAGACGATTGTTCTTTTATCTAAATACACTATGTTATCTAAAAAGTATAGATTTATAGAGATTAATCAAATTGTGACAATTCCGGAACTAGTACCGGAATTCCGGTATTAGGTCTCTAGTACCGGAAATCAGTTCCGGTATTGATAACTTTCCGGTATTGCATGCCCTACTTGGAGCTTTTCATCAGATGTTCCAGATCTTCAATTTTTATACGTCAGCAGAAAATGCTCATCAGGTTGAACGATTTTTGTTAAGGCACCATTTCCATATTACTTATAGTTTAGCTGTTCCGTTATGGTTCTTCATCAGGTGTTCCAGTTTTCAAAATGAATTATAGCCTATATGTTACCCAGGCTTAATAGCTATACAACAAAAAAAGTTTCATTCAAATCCTTCCAGTAGTTTTTGCGTGAAACGCGTACATACATACAGACAGACAGACAGACAGACAGACAGACAGACAGACAGACAGACAGACAGACAGACAAGAAATTCCAAAAAAAATTTTTTGCTTTCTATTGTTCTTTTTAGGTCTCCCTCTATCCATTTCAGTCAAAAATATTAAATGTACAGACAAAATATTTTTACTGTTTTATTATATGTATAGATTAGCTGATCTCGTGGAGTTCTTCATCAGATGTTCCATAATCTTCAATTTTTATACGTCAGCAGAAAATGCTCATCAAGTTGAAAGATTTTTGCTAAGGCGCCATTTCCATATATGTTATAGCGTAGCTGGTCTCTTGGAGCTTTTCATCAGATGTTCCAGATCTTCAATTTTTGTACGTCAGCAGAAAATGCTCTTCAGGTTGAACGACTTTTGTTAAGGCACCATTTCTTATAGAACTGTTCTGTTTTGGTTCTTCATCAGGTGTTCCAGTTTTCAAAATCAATTATAGCCTAAATGTTGCCCAGGCTTAATAGCTATACAACAAAAAAAGTTTCATTCAAATCGGTTCAGTACTTTCGGAGATTATCGTGATCATACATACAGACAGACAGACAGAAAGACAGACAGACAAGAAATTCCAAAAAAATTTTTTTGCTTTCTATTATTCTTTTTAAGTGTCCCTCTATCCATTTCAGTCAAAAATACTAAATATACAGACAAAATATTTTTACTGTTTTATTATATGTATAGATAAGAATAGTGTGTGAATTAATTGTTAGTGGCGGAACACTTCTCGGGTACAATTTGAATGGATCGTGGGAATGGCATCGACGCGCCAAGAAGAAGAATAAGAACTTATTTCTTATATTTAGATCAGTCGAACAGGAAAACAATCACATCATACTTATATTAATGTAACTTAATCACACACACACACAGGAGTACTTATATGATATATTGACCTTGGACCCACTCGATACGAAAGTTCTTTGATATTAGACTAGCTTTACTTTTCTTCTTTGACCGCATGGTTATTCATCAATTTTATCCTTTTAGGGATGAAATTTGCAAAATTCCTTCGTTTCATTCATTAACGTAATAAATAGAACTTCTGTGCAAAAATTCAGTTGTCTAAGTTCAGCGGCTTTACCAATCAGTCAGGATCCAATTTTATATACAGGCTGGTGTTTTATTCATCAGCAAAAGTTTCGCAACAGGTTTGGATGATAAAGATAGATGAAATGATTATTTCAAAATCCTACTTTTTTATGAGAAATAATAAGTCCAGCCACATAATTTTTATTTGGCTCCGTGATCAACCTTCTCTTTTTATAACTCAGCAACGGGGAAATGCTTTAGCCTCTAATATACTAATTCGTCTTTTAACAACGCCTACTAAATATTTTAAAGTAAGCGTCATTTAAAGATCAACAATTATTTTTACTTGTCTTTCTGATTTATAAATTGCCACGAAATTTACTAACTCAGCCACAGATTTTACAACTTATGACCATTTTACGTTTTACAGCTTCAAAATAGTATAATTGAAACTTCAATTTACAATATTATATATAATATCTCAGCATGTGAAATAATAGATCTTATTCTTTCATCGTGAAAATGGCTACCGCACGATTTGGTGCGACTGTGCCAGATATATATTTATTCATTTTTTTAAACTGTATTACAAAAAAGTAAAAGGCGGACTTAAAGCCTAGGGCTTTCAATACCAATCAACCAACTGGGTGATGTAGAAACAGTAATGTGTAGCACTATTTGATTCATGTATATAAGTTATAAAATTAGAAGCTAATAGAATTACTATTTGTTGCCATATATCAATATTTTGGAAGTTTATGGCTTGAATGTATGTTAAAAATTTAAATGCAAAAAAATAACCACGGTGCTGAGTTATTATTAGAGTGGCTTACTAGAAGACAACTAGTGGCTAAGATAGATTTATTCAGATGCTCGTCTATTGTGGCTGACTTAGTAATTTAGAAAGCAATTTATATATTTAGAGGTGAATAATGCTATTAAAAAGAAGTCTGTTTAATTAGTACCCCATTTTTTATCTGGTATGGAGGAGGTTCTCAATATTTATGTCTGAAAAAGTCGATTGATATCCAGTCAAAGACATTGAACGATGGAAACCGCCTCTGTCTCTGAGGACGATTCTATCAGACCTTGAGCACGGCAGTCATGCGATGTGGAAGTTTGCTCAATATGAGTATTGATCGTGAAGGCAGGTCAAAAACATTATAAAATAATATGCAAAAGATTCACCTTTTGTATATTATATTGTAATATTGAATAGTTTTCTTTTTGCGTGTAAGAGTTTTTTGAGTCCATCCCAACTAGCACAAACTAGTTGCATAAGAGCTGTGGAGCCAATCCGATTATTCCCAAAGGCGCCAAGCTTAAGCGCCAGAGCGTGCTCTGCAGAGCTTATGCAGCCGCTTTACAACCAAAGGGGCACAACTTTTTGCAACTCTACAGTTCCACTAAAACTTCATAATAGTGGCATAAAAGCGCTACAGGAGCTGCAACTAATAATTAACACCACACTAAAGCCCTTGTGGCGCTTATTGAATGAATGACAGGTTTAACTGAACGAATAAAGGATCACTGATCATTCACCTTGTCTCCCATTTATTAAATACATCTGTTTGTTCCTGAGTCAGACATTACCGAATACAATAAATAATAAGTGAAGTGAAGGTAAGTGTTTTTGAGCTATATTTTGTATTATATGCAAGTGGCTAAAAACGCAGATCAGTTTATCGTGCATATAGTTGATATTATAGGAGTTTTTTCAACGCGCCTCAATAATTACCTCAGAATATCGTAAAATATGTAAAATATTATTATATGACTAATATTATATCACATGCCTATACGATATTGAAATTACATACTTGACTACATTTTGTATTTAATAAGTTGCTGGTTCTATATTTAGTTTTATTTTACTACAAATTGTGATAAAAACCAATAAATGTCTCAAGTAATGATAAAAAAATTGTCTTGTAAACATGGCGTCTATGAGAAGCAGTTTTAACTTGCAACTTCAACCTTTATACTTCCTCTCTGCGTGTCAAAGCGTTAAGTTTCACTCTTCTAAAGGTGCAAGTAATACCTGTATCACAAATGCAGTTCAAGTCTTTACAATCACTTTTATTTCGTACTTACTGCAGGTATCGAACCGCAGTAATGGTTATATGTTTAGAGATCTGTAGAACTCGTTGAAAACCCTAAAATACGATGATCGTTTGTAGCTGCTTCTATATTTTTTATTCTTTTAACTGTTTAACACTTACTATGTCGTACCATGTTTTCAGAATGCCTTTCAAAATAATACAAACTTATAATGAACAACAAAATAAACAAGAACTTTGCATCTGTCCATCTACGTGGGAAAAACATGGAGTATTACACTGGCCGAACAAAAAAAGTAAAAAATTATGTAAAAGAGAAGATTCAACTCCACAACCAAACTGGACTAAAATAAACTGCATTGTTAAAAGGAACAATATTATGTCGTACGAAATTGCTGACAAGCAGTTGACAGAAATGTTAGATTGTTCGACAACAGACCAAGAAGCCACAGAACTCTTACCATCGCTCCCTCCACACCTTAACGGACCAACCAATCAATTTGAAAATTTCAACATTATAGCCCAACAGGTACCAGTTTGAAATAAATTTAAATTTCTTTTAAGCTAATAATCTCAACAATTACCTTCCCTTCTTTTAACGCAGTTGGGTATTATTTGTATTAATTTTAGACAACTGATTCAGCTTTATTAGCGCATCATGCCTTATTATCATACATTACTTTACACATGTGCCCGAGACAAAAACAATTTAACGCCGCGCGGGCGGGCCGAAACCTAAACTCTCGTATGCCAGGTGTCATCAGGGTCAAGCCTAGATCATGGAATTGCTTCCTTATTATAGATTAAGCCTATAATTCGCAAATCGTGACACGTCGGTGCCCACTGTGGTGCCCACTTTGACAGTTCGCGCTTATTTTGACAGTTCGAATTCAGCTAATTGATGGTCATGTAAACTTTTCAATCATTAATCATGCTGTTTTTTTAAGTATTTAATTTCTAAATAAATAAAATATTTGCGGCCTGTTTGCATTTTTATGTTCAAATTCAAATTTCTTTATTTGCATAAAAGCGATTCGTGTTTAGGTACATCACTATTATTGTCAAACTGACATACGTCATACGAGAGTTTATGTTTAAGTTTCGGCCGCACTATATGTCAGTGTCACAGATCAGGTTATGATTTTTAAAACTTCAACAAAACTGTTGCTGTCGGTTGCTGCAAATGTAACGTCATATCTTATCATAATTTAGTCAGCATCTGTACACATTAAGCCCTTTTCACAAGTCTCTTGCTAAGTTATTGTTACACATGTTTTCTGTGTTATATTAAAACTTTTAAATGGTTGAATTGCAGATAGAAATGGTACGTTTTATGTAATTTTGGAAGTTAAGGCTTACTTTTTTCTTCTTTTCTTTTGGTACAGCGAATAGTAGATTGTTTTTCTAGGGTAGGTTGACATCAATAGCATACGACGTGTTTAGACTATAATCCGAGTACCTATGAGTTGATGTCATTCACCCGTGGTAAACATGTTACTTTATTTTCATTTCGAATATCAAGGAAAGTAAACAAAATAGTTATTGACAATAAAACCGAGATTTTGGATTTAGATACAGTACAGCTTATGAAATAAATATCCGTAGTCTTTTTGAAATTTTAAACATCATCACCAGGCACCTGGAGCGAGTCCCCGCTGCAACATTATAGGATATTTTTTTGATTCGCAATGGCTGTTTAGACAATCACAACATAGCTGTATTTTCTTCTTTTTAATCTTAATAGTAAATATACCTAACTAGCTTTTGCTTGCGGCTTCGCCCGCGTGAATTTATTTCGGGAATAGTACTTTTTCCCGGGATGAAAGGTACCCTATGTCCTTCTCAGTACAGTACTTCTAACTATGTGTTTACGAAATTTCAGGAAGATTGGTTGAGTGTTGAGTAGATAAAGCGTGAAGAGGTAATAAACAAACTAATAAATAAACAAACTCACTTTCGCATTAGGTTAGTTAAGAAGTTAGGATTTCTTTACAACAATTATTGTCATTATTAAGTATATAACTTATACTATTAATATATTTATTATTATTAATTTACATAATTAATTAAATAAAGATTTAAAAAATACAGCCAAATTGAGAACCTCCTCTTTTTGGTTATTGAAGTCGGTTGAATGGAAGAGATACAGCGGCTAGTGTAAATACTTACATCAGATTTTTTTTAAATAAAGAATTATTATTTTTTCTATTGGCTAATTTAATAAGACATAGAAAAAAACGTGTCTTTCTTTTGAATTTTTTTCTAACTTGATATTTTTTCTGTGTCTCTGACTACATGTAAATAAAACGTAAACTCGGCCATAGACATAGAAAATAAATTTAATTCTTAAAAATATTTTTTTCTAAATTTATGTCAGTGTTCTATTTTTAAAATTCATTCCCATTCCCATAGGGTACGAATGAATTTGTATGAACATTCTCTCCCGCGTGAGGGAAGAAGCATATTCAACCCGATACTTGGATCAAATATACACTACTTTCCGATTATGAGAAATGAAAAATGTTTTCCTTATTTTTAGGCCTTAAATCGTGGTGCTGCTACAGTGTCTAATCCGCCAGAACAAATCGAGATTCAGGAACCCTTATATGCTGTACCTGTAAATGAACCGACATCTGTAGTTACTCTTAACAATGAAACTACTTCTGTTCCTGTAGTAGCTATTGATCCTTCAGATATGGAGAAAATTACCAGCAACCAAGTAGAGATCTACAAAAATCAGGAAGCAATTTTGAATGATCTGACATTACTAAAAAATAATTATAAAAACGTATTGGAAAACCAGCAAAGCGTATTGATGGCCATCGCTCATATTTCGGTGAAATTGGATACTTTTATAACTGGAAAATATGAACCACAAGTGACTAAATTAAATGATAATATAAAACAAATACCTGAAAATAAACGATTTTATTTAAAACCTATACAAAATAGCGAAGAACTATCAAATTTAGAGGCAATATTAAACGACGGCAAGATGAAAGAGGACTATAAAATTAAATATAGTATTGTGTGCCAACCAGGAAAAGCTGAAAACTGCGCATATCAATTAGTTGACGTGTTTTTTACTAGAGAATTTCTAACCAAATGCTCTTGGTCTGGTAGCGCAAGAGGTGAAGGCACAAAAGTATGTCTAAAACAGTATAAAAATGTTTTACAACTATTTTTTGAACTGATTTACGAATGTGACCAAACATACACTATTGCTGGCAATGAGAAGTTTTTTAAATCTGTCCTGAAAAATGCTACAAAGCGTAAAAACTCTAAATTACAAAGATCTTCGACTTGCAGAAATAGTCACAAAAGACAGAAACTGATTGACAATCATGTAAATAATAATGAATCGTCAGAAGAAGGAACTTCTAACGAGGCCCGAATTCTTGTAAATGAAGACAATGAAAAAACCAAGAAAATATACCTCAAGAAGAAAACTTCCCAAGAAGAAAATGCGCAAATTTTGGATAGTGTTGCAATTGAAGATAATGTATCTCAGGACAAGCATGTCCCAGAACTTCCAGAACAACAGATTGTTTCCGGACAAGAAAATGACTTAAAAGACACAGTTTAATATTCACCACTTAGGGTTTACTATTAAGTTTCAAGTAAGTACAAGGTATCGTCTGTATCGAACCACACTAATCGAGTTATCGTCTGTATAACTTTCTTTTGTTAATTATTCTTTCAAAGATTTTTCTAAATTTTGTTTACATTTGTATGGTTATTGAGATTTGTGAGTGATATCATTCCTTTTAAGAGACTCTTATTACTTTTGACATTATTTAGTTGTTTAAGACACGTGTACTCAATAACTCGACACAACATACACACACCCACTCCCAAACACTACAAAACGACGCAATTAACTACTATCTACAATAAGAATATAATCACAAATTAAAATCAACAACACACAACAAACATAACACAACAAACACACGATACAAAAATACAACAACTACCTACAATACACAAAATACAAACATAAATAACAACAATGCACAATTTGGACGTATACTAACGTACTTACACAAACAAATGTTTTCAGGGTGCGATTTTGATAGATGTTGTGTGTGGATGTGCTAGTGTTGCGCTAAATATTGACAATCTTAAAATGGGCTTAACGATATTTTGTATGTAACGTAAGTAAACTTTTTTTACAATATCAAAATTCATTTATTCTAACTTATCAGCTGGTCAAAATAAATATGTAGAAAGGAAGGATAGGAAGTCAAGTTATAATAGCACATCATTTTATCAAAACCATATCAAGTAAGCATTGTTTTGGCGTTCTAGCAACTGGCACCACCGATTTGAGTCTCTTATGACTGTTTATTTGTTTTCGTACCTAACTTCATAATTTTAGGTAATTTAGAAAGTTAAATTTAAAAAGTAAATAATTTAATGAGACTTTATGCACACTTACACATTGATTACTTTGAGTTGGTACTTATAAGTGGTATTATTAAGTAATAAGACTGAAACTTGTTGCCATACGTAGATTTATTTATATTGCTACTTTAGACTTATCCTAGTTTGACAGGCCTGTTGGCGTAGTTGGTAGTGCGTCTATGTGTGTGAAATGTCCCGAATATTTATTTTTATTATTAATAAACGTGTTGATTATGTTGATTATGTCAATTATGTAAGTAAGTGCCAATTTGCCAAAGAAACATGTTGATTGGTTTATTTCGATTCACCATGTCAGACATATGAAAATACACAATGTTGTGCAAAAATTGTTTATACTGTTATATTAGAATTCACCTAGTTTATACTGTGATTATATTAGAATTCACCTAGTTTAATTATTTTGATCATGTCAATTATGAGCCTATTTGCCAATAAAACAAGTTGATTTCATCTGAAATATTTTTTATTTCATTTCACCAATACAATTATACAAGAGGCACTTCGATTGTACTAGTTACAATGTGTGTAGTAAAGGAACAAAATATAAATCCGATTCATATCGAGTGACCACAAATTTACATTTAACATCACACGGCGAACACACGTACTCTGAACTTAAAACTGATTTATTGCTTTTGAAAATATTTAGATAAGAGGAGAAGATTGGGAGGTCAAAAGCATTCACTAAATTATCAAATTTTTTACAATAAATATATATTTGATTTTCTTCAACTTTGATACATATCACCTCCATTACTTCTTTTTTAACGGTTAAAAAATATTTATCTGCCCTTTGATTAGATAAAATAAAATCATTGAAATGTAAAACTAAATTCTTTGTGATTTTTTTTACGTACGGGTAATTAGAATGTGTCTGGTCAATAAATTGTTCATGATCCAAAATTTCGTACTCTTTAAGTCTTTTAGCAATTTGAGATAGTGGTTTGTTACCTTGTCTTAATAAATTTTTTATTAAGTATAATTTATTTTCAAATTTATATGCATTGTATGTTTGTAATGTTCCGAAACGTCGAACTTCAGCAACAACATGAGTTAAGTTATGAACGTTGCTAGTTATATAGTCAATACCATAAAAATCCTTATAATGTTTCGTAAAGTATTCCAAAAGTTCCTCTGCCAAAGGCAGCAATGGAAAGTATTCCTCACTAGAACATATTGTTATTGCACAAAATAATGTGAGAAAATGTTGCATAGCATCTTTCTTTAACACTTTTTGTAATATCGCCACACTTAAATATTGAAAGAAGGTTCTAAACTCTGATCCTTTCCAGTGACTTAAACTGTCCAAACCTCGAACAGCTCTATGGATCTCAGTTGGAGTTTTGCAGGAGTTTAAGAAAATATTGACTGCGTGGATATCACTCGAACACCATTTAGTTACCTTTTTACCGAAATTCCCATCTCGCCATCCAACGAGCAATCTTTTACTACACCCAAGTCAATCAAATGCAGGGAATCGGAAACAGGAAATGCTTCTATCATGTCAATCGGTAGTTTTAATAAAGGTGAGTCGAATTTGTGATGGTTTCCATACTTCTTTTCTCTAAAGTTCTTGTCATTCCGTAATGGACAGTTGGTGTCAGGAAATATCACGGTGTGCGAAACATGCGAATATTCTCCCACAACTGTACACTTAAGGCAACCATGTTTTCCATTATAATTACACACACCTGAAAAAAAAACATACAAGAGAGACTAGTATAACCAAAAAACTGTAAATTCTAGTAAATAATGACATAATCTTGAATAAACACGGCGGTTACAATAAAACCCCATAACAATAGACTTGATGTAAGACGATATCTTCTCCCTACTTGCTAATAGCACATTATAGCAGATATCAAGTTGATACAGGTGTATACCTACCTTTTATCATAGCTCTGGCAGGAGAATCGCATACAAAGCATCTCAATGACACTGAAATTTTTATATTTCGTATGATAATGCCATCGTAAAGCATACTGCCCATTTCTTCAATAAAATCTTTTAAAAATTCATGCAAATCTTTTGGTTTAGCTGAACCTAGATAAATTCCACAAATAATAGGACTTCATTTTAGGCATTTCAAAAATACTGCATAATATAGGCCAAAATTGTTGTTTGGAGCTTTTGTAAATAGGTACTCCGTCTATGTTTACTAAAATAGATATATTTTCCAATATAACTTTAGAATTTTCTAAAATTTTTATAATACTATTTTTCAAATTATTGTGCCAGTATTCACCTGGATCGACGAAGTTTATTGTAATTTCTCTTGGTGTACCAAGTAGTGAGCGCGGATCTTTAGGCATAGCGTTAGGAGTAATTTGGTTCAAAAATTTGAAATAAGTCTTTTAAAGCTACATGACTACATTTGTGTTTCAGCGCCCAAATTCGTATTTGCTCGCGATAGCTCCATTTTCTTTCACATTCGACATACTCTAGTTTATTTTCAGTATCGCTGCTATCCGAGTCCACATAATTGCATCTAGAAGAAAAAAACAAAAAAATACGCAAAGAAGGTTATTTTACTTTTATAATATGCCATACCAAGCCACACTAAACTTACTTTTCCTCTGTAACTGGTTCGTTATCACTAATTGTGAAAACAAAATCTACGGGACCCTCGCTTGTGTTTGTTGAACTCGAACTTGGCACATTATTTTTGTTTGTTTCCAATGAATCCCTTAAAGAATAAATAAAATGAATAGTGTTTTATAAATGAAAGCTCACTTAATGACTCGCTTAATTGAATAAAAAAAAACTTACGTGTTTTTTAATACTTCAATTACAGAATTTTCACACACAGTTGTCTTTTTTTAATTTCTGCATATTCTGATAAACTCTTCGTACTTTCTTGCGATATCCACCAGTTCTTTGTTTGAACTTCCATGCTTTCAGATCCATATTTCTTTTAAACTGGCTCAAATATTTTATAAAATGTGATTTCTCCAATAAAAATAGCAGAATGTATTCAAATGAGTAGGCAATGTCCATTACGCTCCTGCTTCTACTATGAAGCCTTTATGTCACGATTAGTAAAACAGCTAATCAAATTGCTACTTAAGTCTGCGCAAAAGTACAAATCACTTCTGCAATGAAACTTTCAGTGGCAGAACAGTGATAAATATATATTTTATACAGTTCCGTTGAAAAGTATGCAATTGAAGTCTTTATGGAGTTCTGAAGCGTACAGCAGCAGCAATAGAAACTTTTTAGCAGCTTTAAGCTTTAACATACACGTTTTAACTCTCTTTATAAGTCATAGATGGCAAATGGGTTGTAAAATTAACTTTTATTAAACCTACAGTGGCATTTAGTTCAGTTTCTGCTACCTCTAGTGATATTTACAGCTATGAGCAGTTACAGAAGCAATAGCAGAACTTAAAACCACTTTTTGATCCCCTAAAGCGCTACTGTACAGGTAAAAGTTGCAAAATAGGCTGCTATTTCCACTAGTGTGCTAGTTGGGATGTTACGCCATATGATATTCTCTACCAATCTACTATCAGACCAAATAGTGAGTAGTAAAGTTCTAGATTTGTCTAAACCCATCAAAATTACTCGTAGTTACTTAAAAAGAATACATTAAAAAAAACAGATTAAAAAAATAAATGAAAAAAAGAGAACCAGAAGCCTAATACGGAGTACTTTATCCCTTTGATTAATTCACTTGTTGAATTTTTATTTTCGTACAAAGTATAAAACGATCACTTTCGAAGACTATTTCATTGCTTTGATAATAAACTGTTTAAAAAATCAAATATTAAACCTATTTCTTAATAAATAAGACTCCCATTCACATATTACTAATGCACAAACGCAAGCAAGCATTATAATCTAATTAGGTTGCCTGACAGACTGTTAAATTAATATGAACTTGTTCATAGAATTTAATATCGTCACATTATGCACGGCTGCTAGTCTTCATGGCATTTAATTTAGTAAAAACACCATTAGCTACTAGTTGTTTAATATTTACACTATGCAGTACTATATGATGGTGAAGCTTAATGGTCTATTGTAATAAAATGCAGGCTTTTTAGTACCTATAAACTAAATCTAAATCTACCTAAATCTGTCTCTTTCTATACAGGGTTATTTGTAATAAACTAATAACCTTCCTAGGGGTGAACTCATAAATATGAACATCTTTTTGTATGGGACCGACTCTGAAATCTCAAAAAAAAATCAGCTGTTCCATACATTTTGGGCGAGTAGGTATTGCAAAATGTATGGAACAGCTGACTTTTTTTTTTTGAGGTTTCAGAGTCGGTCCCATACAAAAAGATGTTCATATTTATGAGTACTTTCACCCCTAGGATGTTTATTAGTTTATTACAAATAATAACCCTGTATATATATAACTCAAAGGTGACTGACTGACTGACATAGTGATCTATCAACGCACAGCCCAAACCACTGAACGGATCGGGCTGAAATTTGGCATGCAGGTAGATGTTATGACGTAGGCATCCGCTAAGAAAGGATTAACGTGAGCGAAGCCGCGGGCGCCAGCTAGTAAATAATAAAACTGTAATTGGTCACAAAGACGATATATTTGAGTCTCTTCATAATTTTTGCAACAATTAGAATGATCTTATTGGTTATTCGAAAGTGGTTTCGACATTTTGGTTCCGAAAGTGGCCGAAGGGTCTTCAAACGAACTTTCATGTAAATCATTCCCGCGGTGAATTGTTTGGGCCAAATTTGTCGCCCCTAGAATCTGCCATCCTAGGTGGTCTACTCAGCTTGTTGGTAAATCCGCCACGTAGCCTTAAATAAATTTGACGGATATCCGTCAAGGATGAATCTTATATTTTTTGTTTTAGTAGGCTAGGTTCTACCACTTCTAAGACCCTATTAGGTGTGTCGGTACTCTAGCATTCTCACTACGTGCCCCTATCTATAGAAGTAATTCAATTTTGCTTTTTTTAATACATACATACATAGAATCACGTCTGTATCCCTTACGGGGTAGACAGAGTCATGAGTCGTGAGACTCGAAGGCCACGCTTAGCTGAGTGGGCTTTCTGATGGAATGGAGATTCAGATATAGTAACAGAATGCTAGCCCATCGCCTATGAGTGAAGGAATACCTAGTTTAAAGCCGTTTCCCTCGATTGACTTTTACAATTTGCGCGGAAAGAGAAGCAGCTGGCACATTCTATGTTTTTTCTTTGCTCCCAGACCAGCATGAAAGCATTTTTTTAAATTATTTTCTATAATCTACTATGTGTATCGAATAGAGAATTTCTCCCTTGCCAACTATGTTGCTAGGCATAGGCCTGGCTAACTTGCGAATGTATTGCTGAAGTTTTCGCTTCTTGATTTAATCTCAAAGCAAATTGAAAATACATATAAACAATATTCCATTTCACAAACAAATCAACATCGAATAGCGAATTGCCGTCACGTAATATTATACCTGTCAAGTTCATAAATAAATTACCGAAAGATGGGAACCAGGGAAAGTGGTAAACACGCCGTATTGAGTGTCATGTCACGTAGGATCTGTAGACCTATTCGCTGATAGGTTCGTATCTAACAGATATTTTTAAGGTACCTACCACATTTTACACCTTAGATCGAGTCTTAGATTGAGAGAGAGGCCTTTGTCCAGTACTGGGACATTGACGGCTATTACATAATAAAATTAAATAATAATAAATAATGCCAGGTTTTGCTCTTAATGATTGCTTTTAGACCTTTATAGCTATGAACCATATAGGTAAATAATGTTATTTACCTACCACTAACACCTCTACAACAACAGTCGTAGGTACCCATTACACAATAGGTTAAAGGTTTTGCCACAATGTTTTACATCACTGGCAAGTCTGATCTGATCAATGATGGCCAATAGACATATAAACTTGATTGTCAAATGAAGCCCAAAAACTTTCATAGTATAGTGTACTCCAAATTCAAATATTTTTACAGATTGCTTACAAATTCTATGGACCAAAACACACCAAAAATGTCAAACTTGATAATGAGCTTCACCGAAGAATTACCTATCCTTCACTAACATAGACAAAAACCATATCTGACATCCCGCTTCCTCAGCTGTCTGTCTGTCAGTCTGCCTCTAAGTAATTTTTTTTTCTAGCTCTATGAGTAAAACTCGCTGCCTAAAGCTGTCAGAAATCAAATCTGAGATCCAATATAGCGCGGTATTTGCCTATAAAAGGCAAAATTTTACGAGTCGGTCAATAAACGTTGTCAATATAGCCTATTTGTTCAGGGCCCAATAAATAAGGCACCAAAGAAGCCTTATTATAGCCCTTTGAAATCGGAAGCCGGGAATGAGTCATTCATTATATTACGACCATTCAAGTTAATTACATTTATCACATGAAAGAGGTAATGGTCTAAAGGCCCCTCCAGGAGATCGTAGAAACTTTGTAAACAAAGAATAGTGGTACGTAACATTTGGGTCAAATCAAATATAATATTTCTATAATATTTTGTCTTAATGACAAATAATATGAGCCAATTAGGAATGAAATTCATATAATGTAGAACAGTAATTGGCCTGTGGTGTGGCCCTAGAATAGCACCAACCCATCTCTTCCCGTGGGTGTCGTAAGAGGCGACTAAGGGATTTAAAACACCGGAGGATGGGCAGCAGCATCCTTCCGCGTACTATGCCATCACACTGCGATCGCCAACCCGCCTGCCAAGCGTGGCGATTACGGCAAAACCCCCCATGGATAAAATCCTTGGGGGAGGCCTTTGTCCAGCAGTGGACGTCTGTAGGCTGAGAGAGAGAGAACAGTAATTGTAATTACAATCAAATAATAGAATATTAAAAACAACTTTTAGATTGCTAAATTTAAGAGAGTACCACTGTTTATATTTATTTTATAATGAAAAACGCCACCATTTTTATTATCATACAACAAAATATTATAGCATGAAATGAGAATAAAATAATGTTCTTTTATTTTTATTTTTCAATAAATGAAAATAATAAATGATGACCGATCTATTTCCAAATGGCGCACCAAATGTTTACGTAAAAGTAAATTATCATGAGGAAACCTGCATTCTAGTTGATTATGAAATGAAGAATCCAATCCATTAACTTCGACTAAAACTATAAAAACTTTAAGAAGAGAATCGTACAAAAAATATTGGTTTTGTAGTTATAGAGTATTCTCGTTTAACGCTGCTATTGATATTTAATCTCATTAAACTAACCCTAATAAGGCATCTGATTAACGTTAATCGCATTAATTACACAGATTAATTAACTATGGCTTTAATTAATGGTTATTTATTAATTTAAGGAGCTTCACAAGCTGCTGTTTAAATTAACAACTTATCTGATAAGAAGATTACGTTTCGCAAGTATCGTATTATTATAAATAATATCAAAAAGTTGAGGGATTTGTTTGTTAGAAATATATTATCATTCCTCAAAAATTCTCTAATAAACGAATCCCGATTTATTTTCATTTTTGTGGGATTGTTTAGTAAAGTTCGTTTTCATTATCAGCCATTTTAAAAATATAACCCCTGTTCAATTTAGGTCCTAAGCTAGTAGCCTCGTCATTTTGTACAACCGGAAAATGCTTCCCATTCTCACCCCGACGTTCCTTGATAAAAGTTACTAACGATTGCGTTTTAGGGTTGGCAGTCACACAAAAAGATATCTAACTAATAAAGGAAGAAATTAAAATCTATTTCTGAATCATCTTTTTTATGCATATGCGTGGGTCAGTTGTATTAACTAATTTATTATTCTAAAGTATTATTTGCTCCAAAACTTCAGTGTGTACAGAACAAATATCCCTATCATCTAAAAAGCATTAAAAAGCAGTCGCGTAAATGTTACAGACAATATTGATGTAACAAATATAATAATAGGCGGGTAAATGTGAGTTAGGCCTGTGGTGTGGCCCTAGAATAGCACGAACCCATCTCTTCCCGTGGGTGTCGTAAAAGGCGACTAAGGGATTTAAAACACCGGTGGATGGGCAGCAGCATCTTTCCGCGTATTATGCCATCACACTGCGATCGCCAACCCGCCTGCCAAGAATGGCGATTACGGCAAAACCCTCCATGGATGAAATCCTTGGGGGAGGCCTTTGTCCAGCAGTGGACGTCTCTCAGCTGAGAGAAATGTGAGTAAAGAAAAATAATCGAATGAACTATTTTTATATCTACTGTAAATAACAGTAACGAGAAACACGGTGCTTAAGACAATGTGATAATACAAATAAAGAGGATTTAAAAAGCGGTGCAGAGCAAAGGGGTACCTAATCCTTCTGGGAACCCTTCCCCACGAAGACGTGCTTCAATCTCTTTTTTACTAATAAATACCATTAATTGCTAATAAAAATATTTATTAAGGATAATATAAATGATTTACTGACAACCCTAAATGCATCTCGAAATATATGCCATGGTCTTGACCTTACCTGATAAGCGAGGGTGAAGCGAACAATGATTAGCACATTATTGTTTTATTACCAGCTGTAAAGGTACAGGTACCTTTTCCGTGGACAGACCCTGCTTAAACTTTTTCTACATAAGCTCAGGACAGGTGGGCTCAAATAGCCACACAATCCCTGCTGGCTGGTGCCGGAAAAGGGGCCGTCCCAGAACGAGATGGTCGGATGATCTGGACGCGACTGATAGAGGTTGGAGGGCTCATGCACTGATTAGGCAGAAGTGGCGAACTAGAGGGGAGACCTTTGCCCAGCAGTGGGACAGTATAGGCTAAGTAAAAAAAAAAGCTCTCCATGTCTGAATGGCATGACAAAAGTCTTTTTCACAGAAATAGGATGATTTGCTTGTTAGGCTAGAAATAGGTTCCCTGTTAACGTACAATCAGATGTTGAAACCTGACCTCCCTGAGATAGGATTCTGTCAGATATTCCCCCCCCCCTGAGATAGGAGTCTGTCAGATATTCCCCCCCTGAGTTAGGATTTTGTCGGATATCCCCCCCCTGAGATATATTTTCAGATATTAGAGATAGGATTCTGTGAGATATTCCCCCCCTGAGATAGGATTCTGTCAGGTATTCCCCCCTGAGATAGGATTCTGTCAGGTATTCCCCCCTGAGATAGGGTTCTGGGTCAGATTTCTCTGCATCTGTCTGTACGTACATCGTATTCGCATACTTTAGAGCTAAAGTACTTCGACGTTTCATACTTCGACATTCAGTAGCGGAGTTCTGATTTTCTTTAGTCGTATGATAACTGATTAATTGGTAATTATGGGAAAAGAAATGAAACTCACGTATCTACTATTCTGGCAATGGAGTACTTTGCCATTACCTTCTCATTTCACACACTAACTGTAAACATTAATCAGTGTGCGTGCAGGTTACCTCACGATGTTTTCCTTGATGAAGACTATGAGGTCGATGAAATCTGTTAAAACCTCCTGTATTTAGTCCTAGCCGCTAAGAATTTTTAAATTATAAAAATATGTTGCTAAGCTTTGTTGTTGTTCGTTGTCATGTAAACTTTCCTATGTGATAAAAATTACAAGAGATTTACATGGTTATTTTATTCATTGAATATTAATAACATATTGTTTCATCATTGGTTATGGGCCGATTACTGTAAATCCCTATACCTAGTGTGTGTTAATATATTATATTATTTGTGAGTACTTATAGTAAAATAATATTTTACAAAATGGTTGAAAACATCGGAATCGAAAATGTTTCACTAAACAATTTAATTGTAAGTACCGGTTCTAATATGTCTATTGGTAAATTAGAAGGAGTAAATAATTATGCCACTTGGAAATTCCAAATGAAGTTGTTATTGATAGACAATGGTTTATGGGAGTTTGCTGATGGATCTGGTGATGCAATTAAGAATCCCACGAAAGATCAAAAAAGCATATGCAAAGATTTGTTTGAACATTCAACCCATTTGCTACCCACATGTCAAAAATGCAAAGACAGCTTCTGAAGCATGGAAAAACTTAAAATCTGCATATGAGAATGCTGGCATAAGTCGTAGACTTTCTTTAAAGAGAAAACTAGCTCAAATTAAATATGAACAGCATGATTGCATGGATCATTATCTTGGAAATATTATTTCTGTAACGCAAGAGTTAGCTGATATTGGATGCATTATTGATGACGAAGAATTGGCAGAATTGATGTTGATTGGCTTGCCAACTGAGTTTGATCCACTGATCATGGCAATGGAAGCCTCAAACACAAAATTAACTTCTGATTTTGTTAAATGCCAATTAATTCAAAGTGAGTTCAAGAAACAGTCGTCCAGTTCATATTTGGAACCATCCGAAAAGATTTTAATGGCAAAGAACAAATTTGTTCCTATCTGTCACAACTGTCATGTAAAAGGACACATCAAGCCCAAATGTCCTAAGTTGAAGAAGAATTTAAAGAAGAATACAAATAACGATTCAACTCCAAGAGGCTTCTTCGTCTAAAAAGGGAATTAATGCTTCTTTATTTTCAACTGAGACTGCCTTAGTTAGTGATGTTTGTGATCGCGATAGCTGGATTTTAGAATTCAGGTTGCACTAGTCATATGACTAATCGAAAGGATTGGTTGGAAAATTACTCTTCTGATGTTAAAACACAAATTACTACTGCCAATAGCGATACAATGTGTAGCGAAGGCGTAGGGAATGTCCAATGTGACGTTATGTAATAACGAAGTTAAAGTTATTACTGATACTTTGTTTGTACCACAGGTAGCGGCAAATCTTTTGTCTGTAAGCAAAGTGGCAGCAAAAGGTTATGTTTTAATATTTGATATAAATAAATGTAATGTTTACAGGAGGGATAAGGTGTCTATTACTGGGTCCTGTGAGCTACAAGCTACTAATGTGGGCGGTATCTACAAGGTTGATGGAAAAGAGGAATGTTATACAACTTTATTAAACCAAGAGCCTAAGATTACTGAAGGTAAAGCTTTTGTATCCAATAATAATTTATTGGAGCTATGGCATCGTCGCCTAGGACACTTAAGTTTTAAAGGTATGTTAGTCCTTCGTGATTCTTTAGCCCGCGGTATTAAATTTCCAAATGGAAAATTAAATTCTTGTTCTCCATGCATTGAAGGAAAACAGAAGAGTAAAACTTTTCCTCATGGTCCGGCTCATAGGAGCGTGACAAAATTAGATTTAATCCACACAGATATTTGTGGACCTATGTCTGTTAATAGTTGGAGCGGTAGCCGTTATTTTATTACTTTTACTGACGATTTTACGCGAAAATCATTTATTTATTTTTTGGATCGTAAAGATCAAACTACTGTTTTGAATACTTTTATTGAATTCAAAAAGGTTGTTAAAAATCAAACCGATCTCAAGATTAAGCGTGTTAGAAGTGATAACGGGACAGAATATTGTAACAAAAGTTTGGTGAATTATTTTAAGCAATGCGGAATTATCCACGAAACAACTGTTCCATACACACCCCAACAAAATGGCGTCAGTGAGCGGCTTAACAGAACGTTAATGGAAAAAGCTAGAGCAATGTTGCAAGACGCTGGTTTAGATAAAAAATATTGGGCTGAAGCAGTCAACACTGCTTGTTATTTAAAGAATCGTAGTCCTACTGCTGCTTTAAATAAAGCTACTCCTGAAGAAGTTATGGACTGGTTCTAAAGTTAACCTCAGTCACCTTAGAGTCTTTGGTTGTACCGCATATGCCCTTACACCACAATGTCAGCGTACAAAGCTTGTTCCTAAATCAAAGCCTTACATTATGTTAGGATATTGTGATCACACAAAAGGCTATAGACTTGGTGATTCAGCTGATGGTAGCAAAATTATAAAAGCTCGTTCAGTAGAGTTTATAGAAACTGTCAGAGGTATTCTGTGCAAAGCAATAGAGTCGAAAGAGAATTCAAATGATTCAGTTAATACTGTTGAAGTTGCGGTATATAATTTGAACACTCCTCGACAAAATATTATGGAATCTGACGTTGATGAATATGCTACACCAGATGCTTTATCTATCCATTCTGAAATTCAGGAACCCATTATTAATGAACCTATTGTTCAAGAAATGATACCATTTCATGAACAAGGTGCTGCTGATTCACTATTGAATAATATTCAAAATTCTCCAAATATTGATTCTGAGCCTATGAGTTTTGCATCAGAATCAGAGGTACATGAACACGCTAGACCTGTACGTACACGCGGTCGTCCTAAACATTTTGACGATTATGAAATGAACTATTTCACTGAAGTAGGCTTGATGGGGCGCTGTGAACCTCGAACGTATAATGAAGCTATGAAGTCTGATAAAAACAGAGAATGGTTAGAGGCCATGAAAGAGGAATATAATTCTCTCATATCACATGGAGTCTGGAAACTTGTAGATCGACCAAAAGATAGTAACGTAATTAAATGCAAGTGGATCTTCAAAGAAAAAGTTGATCCGAGTGGTAATTTTGAGAAATTCAAAGCTCGTTTAGTTGCAAAAGGGTTTACCCAGCAATATGGCATTGACTTTGAAGAAACCTTTGCACCTGTCGTTAGACATTGTACTTTACGTTTACTTTTGGCAATAGGTATTGAAAATGATATGGACATTGAACATGTTGATGTTAATACAGCATTTCTTAATGGAGACCTCAATGAACGTATTTATATGGAACAACCCACCGGTTTTGTAATTGAGGGGCAGAATAAAGTCTGTTTACTAAAGAAAAGCTTATATGGACTCAAACAAGCAAGTAGAGCCTGGAATGAAAAAGTTTTAGTTAGCAATGGCTTCACACAACTAAAAACTGAGAAATGTGTTTACTTCAAAAATAAGGTAATTATAGCCTTATACGTAGATGACTTCTTCATATTCAGTTCCAATGAACATGAAAAGAAACTGCTTTATAAATTACTCAGTTCCAACTTCAAAATCAAAATACTTGGACCTGTGAAACAAGCATTAGGCATGAAGGTGGAGAGGAACCGAGAGCAAGGCACCTTGAAGTTAAGTCAATCTGAATACGTTAAAAACCTTTTAATTAAATTTGGTATGAATGATTGTCACAGCATAGCGACTCCAATGGAAGTTAATTTTAATATTCCAAAAGCAGATACTGTGGATTCAAGGTTTCCATATCAGGAACTAATAGGAAGCTTGATGTATCTCGCGGTTTGCACTCGTCCTGATATAGCATTTGCGTGCAGTAAGCTTAGTCAATATAACACATGTTATAATGAATCTCACTGGATCGCTGCTAAACGAGTTCTGCGATATCTTTCGGGTACAACTGACTACGGACTCAATTTCAAAAGAGGAAATAACGAAGTTATTATTTCATCCGACGCAGATTGGGCGGGGGATATTACTGATAGAAAATCTTATTCGGGTTTTGTAAGTAGGTTCGGTAATTGCATTATAAACTGGCATAGCCATAAGCAACAAAACGTGGCCTGTTCTAGCACAGAAGCCGAATATTATGCCCTTGGCAATGCAGTGAAGGAAGCGAAATTTATCCGCAACTTCTTGCAGGAGCTTAATTTTAAACAATGTTTAGAATCAAGAAAGGTCATCACCATTTATAATGATAATCGTAGTACGTTGAAAATGGTGGAAAATGAATGCTTTCGTAGGACCAAACACATAGACGTACATCATCACTTCATACGAGAATGTGTTGATCGGAAACTTATTCGTTTAGATTACAAACCCTCTTCTGAGTTAGAAGCAGACCTTTTCACAAAAGCTTTACCTAGGGTAAAACACAATTATTTCGTTAAGTGTTTAGGTTTAACATAACGCTCTTCTTTTTGATTACTTTTTACTCTCGCATTATGCTTGCAGTTCTGTTTCAGAGTTTTAGTGCATGGTTTGCTCGAGTAAGGGGCAGTGTTAAAACCTCCTGTATTTAGTCCTAGCCGCTAAGAATTTTTAAATTATAAAAATATGTTGCTAAGCTTTGTTGTTGTTCGTTGTCATGTAAACTTTCCTATGTGATAAAAATTACAAGAGATTTACATGGTTATTTTATTCATTGAATATTAATAACATATTGTTTCATCAAAATCTTACCATACATGAGTCAGATTGGTATACAAACTCATGTAACACGGGCAGGATTCGAACCTAGAACCTTCACAGCCCCATGCATGTAGGCCTTACCACTCAGCCTTCACTGCTCCTGTTGCTTATATGCTTCTATAAGGATCATAGAGCTAGATTTTTTTTTTAATTTTACTTAGAGACACAGACAGCTGAGCAAGCGGGATGTCAGACATGGTTTTTGCCTGTTTGTGAAGGACAAGTAATATCTTCTGTGAAGCTCATTTTTGTCAAGTTTGACATTTTTGGTGTGTTTTGGTTCCATAGAATTTGTTAACAATCTGTAAAAAAATTGTATTTGGAGCACACTATTTTGAACGTTTTTGGGCTTCATTTGACAATCAAGTTTATATGTCTATTAAAGAATGAATTGCACAACGAGCTGTCAAGCTCGATGTGCATTATTCTCGCTTCGGGACAGTTTCACCAGTTTCGAAACATAAATTGTCTCTATTGTATTCATATTGCACTTATAGTTTTTTTTCTATGTCTTTGATTAGGAGTATAAATAAATAAATAAAAAATACAGACTCAGTTATATAATTTTATTAATAATCACAAAAGTATTCAGCGAATGCCATGCCGACATCCCTCAAATTACCTTTCCTGATTACTTGTACTTCAGTGAACGATACAGGATAGGCGGACGGTTTAACATCATAGTCGCATATTCTCACTATAAGCGCGTTGGTTTTGCCACAATTGTTCTGAAATAGTAGGTACATAAGTAATTCTTTACTGCACCATGAATATACACAGGAATACAATATGTATCTTAAGTATCTTAACTTCATTTCAGCTTTATTATTTCTTGATTTGGAGTGTAATATTTAAGTTCTTTTTTTTTAAGATTTTATTCGTTGATCCAGTCAACTGTACCAAAGAAAAGGTATTAATTCCATGGTACAGTTAACTGTATACATGGACTGGGAAATATAATTTATTCCGTGGTTCCGTGGTTCCGTGGTGGTAACTGTGCTACCGAATGAAAGTTTAGCGATGGTCCAATCAACTGGACAATCCAGTCAATGGTACAATGGTGGCCTTATCGATAGTATAAAACAAGTAATTAAAAGAAATTGGGATAAAGGCTGCTTCTATGAGCTGGTAGGTTTCAGCTATCTGACGTCTTGTGTACTTCTCATGTTCACTTATTTTTTATAGAATAGTAGGCAAACGAGCATGCGGGTTGCCCTATGGCAAGCAATCACCGCAGTCCATAGATACCAACGACCCTAAAAAAGTCACTGATGTGTTGCCGACTTTTTGAGAACTCTTTTCTTGAAATTAAATGGGTCAAGCCACATTCATATTTTAACTAGTGTGCAAAGTTTGTCAAGTTAATCGTGTAGAGTTAGAAGTTTGGCTCTACATGAAATTTGATATATTTTTGACAGGGCGAGTCATATTGTCTCGTCTCGGTAAAATTGTTACATGAAAATGTTATTTGGTAGGATACCTGTTTCTTTAACCAACTTCAAGATACTGGATTAAAAATGAGGATCCGCAAACTTGTCTGTTCCGACTATGATAGCGCCACAATCTTTGTTAGACTTGACAGAACTGAATAAATATAAGTTCCGCTTTTTGACACAGGAACAGATAAGTTTGTACTACAATAACTATATATTCTTACCTCGAACTCGAGGGCATATCTTGGAACGCACCAGGTCGAAGCACAATCGGTTTCCACCAGAACTGGTTTACCACGGAGCTGCGCATTTGGGGCTGGACAAATAATGATTTTAATAATAATAATAATAATAATAAAATTTATTTATTCAGATAAAGTCCATTATTGTTAGTAACATCGAAACCTTAACCTAGAGTTAGTAATACATATATTTTAGACACACACGAAAACGGAAAAATAAAATAAAATTATTGATGTAATACTCTTAGTCTCGATCGTCATCTAGAGAGACTCTCGCTTGGCAGTTGGGTCAAGAGTCAGATTCAGAAGGCAGTACTCTTGGACACGGCCCGCAATTGTGAGGAGATTCTTCTCGCTGGAGCCCTGACCACCGGTAGCTTGGGTCTTTGTCCCGCTACTGATTCGTTCACCTTTTTTATTATATTTTTAAATGTCTTTTAATTTTTGTAATAAAATGTAAAAAAGGAGATGATAAATAAATTAATACTGTTATAATAACATTGTGAAAGATTTAAAGGTTCGAATCCGTTGTTCGTACCTCTCTCTCTCATCTGATCGCTCTCCAGGTTGCATCCTCAGCGTACGCGTCGGAGCCCAGGCTCCGCTTTCCTACATTTTCTTCTCCAGTTGTTCCTATTTCACTACTTAACCCGGTTATTCAGTCCACTAGCATCCCATCCACATTGCCCAAAAAAAGTCAATCTCTCCTGGCAATAGTTTTGCAGCTGTGTCAAAAGTCAAATACTTTTTCCGGTTAAAGGTCGCCACTGAGGCCCCAATGGCTTCTGTAATACTTTATTGCCAAACTTGTACATATTGTAATTTCATAATTATAAACCTCAAAGCTACAAACTACTAGTATTTCGGAACGACCACTGCTGGAAAGAAACTCAATAAACGGTCTTGGTCGCCTAACATGCCAGAGGGGCTTGTTTATATTAGCATATTTTTTACTAACACCTGTGGACTCCTTTATATAGGTATATATCCCTATGGTACAGATTCATTCAAATCTGTCCTGATAGGTTTCCTTATTTACTTCTACCTATAAACAAAACATAAATAGGTACTTACGATACTTAACAGTCGTGCATGGGTTTTTGACAGCGGCCAGGGATGTACTCAGAGCAAATAAAAGAAAAAAGCAAATCGAACGAAACATTTTGTGATGATTACTGCAATCTCCAATCACTTACTGTTAGCGTGATACACTTTTTATCACCTTTATAAGTAACCTGTTGACAGGCCAATTAAAATAATAATTAAGCCATAAAACGCATGTCAAATGGATTTGTGGGTTAATTGATTAATTTCATTTTTTTATTACCTTATTATTAACATTGTGAAAATGGAACTTTGATTCCCGACACTTCTTCTCAACTCTTGGTGTGCTTCTTTTAATAGTACATTACTGCAGAGGCCGGGAAGTCAGAATTTGCTGGACGAGTAGGTTTCAAAGCCGAGCGCTAGCGAGGCCTTGAATAATTACGAGTCCAGCAAATTTTAGTTCCCGCCGAGGCATGTATAGTGCTTTTCTCAATAAATGTGAGAAAATAAAGAAATAAAAAATGAATATAAAAATAATATGAATAACTCAGGCGGTATTCCTGGACACGGCCCGCATTGTGAGGAGATTTCTTTCGATGATCTTTCTTTCTTTTGATTCGATGGAGAGGATTTTTGTAATACTATAAATTTAAAAATGTAGGTACAAAAAGAGATGCAAATAAATAAATGATATAATAATATAAATGATATAAATAAATGCAAATAAATATATAATATTTGTTATATTCGGACATTTTTAAATATTTAATTGTCAATTAGTGACAAGGAAACATAGCCCATACAGCCCAGTCATATTTTACGCAAAAAATGTAGCATAGATTTTTTTTTCTCTTACAACGAAAAAGCATATATCACAAACTTAGATACTCTTAATATAAAAATAAAAAATCTGTGATTAAGATGCTCGAAGAATGCATTTTTTTTATGACGGTAACAAAATTGGCTGTTTGACAAGTTACATAATTAATATGACATTGACAGATAGCAGATGAATTGAAAAGTTTTGAGCAGCGGCCAGGAATGAATTTTCATACAAATTTCCCGGCCTAAGGCCAGGAAGTAATGTATGAGCCAGGAATCACAAACTTCCTGTCAACTTTTGACTACAATAATGTCTATATTTCCGAGCATTTTTGAGAAAATTTTATTTATTTATATAAATTTTTGTTTGCTGTTTCACCCAGTAAATAATACACCCTCTCCATGACCCATCCCGTCCATTGGAGAAAACTACATGAAGGTCCGTTCAGAAGTTTTTGAGTTTACCACGAACAAAAAGACAGATGCAGCGAAGACTTTCTTTTATAATATGTAAGAAAAAAACGAGAAAAAATAACATTATTAAATACATACATACATAGAATCACATCTTTATCCCTTACGGGGTAGGCAGAGCCATGAGTTGTTAGCTTAGCTGAGTTATGGGCTTTCTGATGGAATGGAGATTAAGATATAAGACAGGTTGCTAGCCCATCGCCTATGAGTGGAGGAATCCCCATTTTAAAGCCCTTTCCCTCGATTGACTTTTACAATCTGCGTAGGAAGAGAAGCAGCTGGCACATTCTATGTTTTTTCTTCGCTCCCAGACCAGCATGGAAGCACATATTATTAAAAGTAATTTAATAATTTGTTAAGACTATAAAATGTCACCATCACTGAACCAATTTTATTGATATTTTAAAGATGGATGGAACTTAGGGAGTAAAGCATCAGGATAAATAAATAAAACAAAATATGAATTCGTGAAATATTATATTAAATATTTTTTCGATACTTTCTCGTGTTCGATTCTTATGCCTAGTTTACACGCTTGCCAAACATAACGGCGAATCGTCATACATTGCTTAATTTGGTCTTGTGTCAAATAATAACTCCCAGGGTTAATTTGCTCGCCAAGTATTAGTTCTCAAATCAATTATGAATTTTATGTAATTGTTGGTAACTCTTGTGGACAAAACAAAAATCATTTATTCAGTAAATTAAATTTACTGAATAAATGATTTTAATTTTATAACTTATTTCGTAGACATAGATTACTGGCAGTAAAAAGTTGCGAATGCTACTCCTTTCACGTACTGGTAATTGCCTAATCTTGTCACATCCACCTGGTACATATTCACAGCATTGACGAACGGAGGTACGTCATCGCACACCTTCACTACTAATGAGTTGGTAACTCGGCAAGTGTTCTGGAAAAAAGTGAGTGACTTAACCATAAATTTAGTAAAACATATTTTTATTGATAAAAAAAAACGGACAAGTAACAGACATTGAGTTAGCCTCAAAGAAGTACGAGACTTGTGTTATGGTATACTAACTCAACATGACATGACATGTTGACTCAACAGTGCTATATTTTATAACAAATACAGATAGATAAACAAAATATCCAATGCTTCCAGGAGTCTCTTCCAGAGTGGGAGAGAAGAAAAAAAATCAAAATTGCTGAAGAATGCGCTGATGTCTTCTCCGGACATTGAATGCCATAGCACTTCAAATAGATATATTCAGCTGCACTCTGAATGAATTTACAAAAGCCTTATTTATTTTTTGCTATCAAAGTAATTAATTGTTAAATTTAGTTAAAACGGAAGATATGTTGTCGCAACTATTGTATTAGGAGAATATCCTGTAATGATAGTCTGTAAGAGTTGAAAATAAAATAAAATAAATAAAATAAAATAAATATAGAATGTGCCAGCTGCTTCTCTTCCCGCGCAGATTGTAAAAGTCACTCGAGGAAAGGGCTTTAAACTGATGATTCCTCCACTCATAGGCGATGGGCTAGCAACATTGTCACTATATCTGAATCTCCATTCTATCAAAAAGCCCACTATTCAGCTAAGCGTGGTCTTCGTGTCTCGCGACTCATGGCTCTGTCTACCTCGTAAGGGATAAAGACGTGATTCTATGTATGTATGTAAAATATCCAAGACCCAGGTCAATCTGGAAAAGATTATTTTCCATCTTGACCCGACCGGGGATCGAACCCGGGACCTTCGGCGTGGCAGGCCGACCGGCGTGATGACCATTAGGCCTTGGAGGTCGTCATATAATTGAAAAGCAAACATACCTCACTCACGTGTGTGTTATGTGAAAAAAGAATGCTTTAATTAGTTCTTACGATAGAGCAATACGGGCCTTCACACAGCCACAAAGTAGTTAAAAGGGTAACACAGCGGTGTGTTATCCGTGTTGCTCTATGGTTTTCACTATAAATTTATTTCTTGGAACAAGCTTTTAGTGTCGCCAAGGTGTGTTGTTTGATACACGGTTATAATAAAACTTTTTCCAAAAAAAGAAAGTGAACCGACTTCCATCATAAAACTTAAAACTCAAGCAAATAACAATAAAGAAAAATGTATTGGCATGCTACCTACTGATTGAGGTGAAGTCGGTGCCAAGTGCAGGAGTAAGGGTGTTATGTAATTGTTTAGCTAGGCATTTTATATACCTCTGTATATGTATACACGATTCTAATGTAAAATTAAGATTATTTATTTCTTTTCGGCACCGACATCACCCCTCAGTTCAGTAGGTAGCATGCCCAATACATTTTTCTTTTATTGTTATTTCTTGATTTTAAGTTTTATGATGGAAGTCGGTTCTAACTTTTTTTTGGAAAAAAAGTTTTGATTTTTATTATTTTTATGTGCTACTACACTAATTTTCTTTAATAAAAACTTTAAACTTTTCTTCTGGGCCGAAAAATAAAGAATTAAGAATTCGAGGAAACTTTTTATGTCAGTCTGATTTGAAATGTAAAACATGTCAAATTGTCTGTTATTTTTGGCACATAAATAGAGCCGAGAGCCCGCGACGACCAACATTCAAACCTTCCTTATTTTTAAAAATGCTGAATGTTTCTCTGCGTAAAGGTATATACGGGTAAAATATTAGCGACTAGGTATGAAGTTTGGATCTTTGAAGGCTTAGCAGGTATGCAGGTAATATAGGCTAGCAAGGATGATGTTTATAGGTAAATAAAAAGTTAACCCTTTGGGGCTCCAAAGTAACATTAAATTCAGATGTTGTAATAAAACAAACGTATAACTATAATTTAGTAAAGTAACTATGGTTCATGGCAGGGGTTTATATCTGCACCAACGTTGCCTGGTAATGTGATGGCGTGATTTTCTAATATTATTCTGAATAAAATCTTTAAAAAACTTTACTTTGAGGAAATCATGAGCTACCACTTTTGAGTATGCTATTGCTACAAATTATCTAGCCTATAAGTAATCATGATCCAACTTTTATAGTCGCTAATCGCTATATCTATGTTGTAGAGGACATACCACAGAAAAAATCTTGAGTTTTAATAAAATAAGAAAAGGGCATGCTGTCGCGTCATTTTGCTCTATAGATGCAATGTTGATATTTTTTATTATTTGTTAGGTATCTTTAAAATTACCGAACATGATTCGGACGTGGTTAAAATGGACCTAACTTGGGAATAAACCCTTTCGAATAAAAAAACAATTTTGGAAAACAGTCCACAATTGGCGGAGAAATCGGCGAACATACTTAAAAAAAAAACATACATACATCGAAACATATATGTAACCTCCTCCTTTTTTGGGAAGTCGGTTGAAAATACCATTGGTGGAGACGACATAATACCAGGGGTAGGCACTTTTTATCTCGATATTCCCAGGAACGCTGCTAATGCTATGTTATTTAACGATAAGAAAATTGATAAGAACCTTATATTACCTATTATTATTCATTTATTTATTTGTATTCCTTTTTTTACATTTTTAAATAGTAAAATATTAAAAAAATAAAAACATTTAAAAATATAAAAGGGTAAGGGGAACCATCGGTAGCGGAGCAAAAGACCCAAGCTACCTGGTGACATCAGGGCTCCAGCGAGAGAGAACTTCCTCACCATGTAATGTGTCCAACCGAGTAACGCTTTGAATCTGACTCTTGACTCAACTCGCCGAGCGAGAGTCTCTCTAGATGACGGTCGAGACTCTTCGCTATAAGTCCGTTTACACTCGAACAGACTATCAACAATAATCGTTGGAGCCAACACGCCACAGCTGGTGGTAACCTCGGGAAGCAAGTCCAAGTACTTTGAAAAGTTTCTCTTCTTCGGCCTTTACGAGGTTCTCATCATGAGGAATGGTGACATCAACGAGGATTGCACGGCTATTCGTCTCCCGATCAATTTATCAGTTAATGATCAGTAGCCTATTGGCAATAATGAAGAATCCGTGTCTGGTGATAATTGACCAACCCATAGAGCGTGACATGACGATCATTTTCTTAAGAACTGGCGCTGGTGCATATTTATAGTACGGCACCGAGATAAAAATTCCTGGGAGTCATGGGCGCTGCATTTGGAGCAAGTTGTTGCCGTTGGTATAATCCTGGCTACTTGTTGTGTCTGTGCAAATACATCGCCGCTAGTGAAGATGAGAACACTAAAAACCGAGAACGATATGCCTGAGGATTCTCCGGGACGCAGTCGGTATTGCTCGATAAATGTCAACCGTACCAAATATCCTTCAGGATATGGGTTTCCGGTGTTGCCCGTCTTGATAACTTTCGTCCATAATTGGTAAGGCATAAAACTCCCTTGGTTCCCGGCAAAAAGGTCACCTGAAACGTAACAGCTACCGACGCGAGCAGGGTCCACTATCAGACTGACCATGAAGGACCCTGTAGAACCGCCCGTGAAGCTCCTGCTCCGGCTTTCCATAAACGTCAATGCGGCTCTGGCAGTAAGCGTTACCTGCGGTTTGGCGCCAATTCCTGTTTGCCATGCGCGGATAGCGGTGTGTAAAGCGGTGTCAACCGTTACGACGTCGCGGTGTAAGCCACTTTCACGGCTGAGAAAGTATTCGCGAGATTGCATACCTCTCTTGCTGCGTAGGTTCTTGCGGCGCTTTAAAAATCCAACGCACCCCCACATCTTCCGAGGGATATACAATCTCATGACCGATGATCGTGGATGATACATGCGTGGTACGTCGTTAAAGAACAGTTTTCTCGACTTGACATCCAAGGCGTCAAGCTCGGTTCTGAGTCCACTTAGTATGCCAAAGATGTATATCAATAGCAGATAACCTCAACCATTGAAGGTGCGCGCACCTTGTTGCCTCCGATAAAAAGAGACTTTTCAGCAATTTCTTTTCAGTCGGCCAATAGAGAACGTTCTCTCACTGATTGTTTTATGTCCATCTGATATACCCAAAGATCTCTGGCATGTACCAGAGGTATTTGTAAAGTTTTCAACTTCGGATCGAGAGTCATCATCTCAGAGAGTTGTAAAACCATCAGAGTTTACAACTCTGCCTCTTTTCCACATGCATGACCGCACATTCGAGTCTACACCAAACTCCATACCTATTGAGGTGCTAAAATTTTCAGTGATTTTAACATCCAATAGGTCCGGTTTTTTTGGTGCAAATAATTTGAGGTCATCCATGTATAATAGATGATATGATTCACCCCTCTTTCGAAGTCGTATACCTAGCCCTTGACCTTTTAGCAGTACTGGGTGATCTCAGAGCTGATTAAAACCACAACGGACTCAAACTATCGCCCTGAATATACCTCGCTGTATCCTTATAGGATCCGTTAAACAGGAAGAAACGCTGCACTGGCCTGCAAAGGACTGTGGTCCACTGCCCCATACATGTATTGAGAAAGGTGCATAAAGTTGTATCCAATTTATATAACTCTGTGCTGTCTCAGCCATGAATGAGGCACCGAATCATAGGGCCTTTTACAATCAATCCAGGCGACGGATAGATTCTCTTTCTGTTTCGACGAACCTGTTGGCAAATGGTCTTGTCAATGAGGAGAAGCTCTTTAGTACCACGGGACCCCAGCCCTACATCCATTCTAACCAGTGGCCATGATATTGTTATTATCAACATGTTGATTTATTTTTGATGTTAGGAATGATGTAAGGAGCTTATACAGTGTTGGCAAGCATGTTATGGGTCGGTAGTTCTTAGCTTCCAAAGGTACTACCATTTTTATAGAGGAGAAAGGTAATACCAGTAAATATGCTGGTAGATCCAGCTTCAATTAATTCCTGAAATTGTTTCGCTAGGACAGCATGTGATCGATGGAACCACTTGAGCCAGAAGTTGTGCAATCCGTCCGGGCCTGGTGTTTTCCAATTGTGTGCTGAACGAATTGCACAACTAACGTCATCAGCACTTATGATTACTGGCTCCATAGTATCCACGAATCACATGCCTCCCCAACCACATCAATCCATGTGATCCTCGGTGTGGTCGACAGGCCCGACCAAATGCTTGCCAAAAATGTATAATATTTTGATCACTTGTTAACTGCCTGTCCACCACACTATTAGCGTGGACTCTCCCACTCTCGGTATAATTCTGATCACATTGGAAAATACGATTTTGGCTGTATCTATCAACCCTCCTCTCCCTAAAGCGTCGAATCCGGTTCGTCTTATTGATAATTTTTTGTTTCAGGAAGTCTATACGCCTAGACCCACAACATATAATCACGCGGTTGGATATTTGTTCCAACAAATGCTTAAGATAAAGCGCATGACTCGGCGATTATTGCCCGACCTAAAACAAATTAATTTAGGTATGAGGGTCCTAGCCGTGGTTATACGCCGCTCGATTCAACTGCCATGGTGTCTCGGTGACCTGTCGCAATTCTGGTTGGAATTCGGGAACTTTACTTGAGCCACGCGACAAGCCGTAATAGCTGCGCAGTAAAGAATCGAGGTATCAAAGCTAAATCTGGCTGGATTCCCCCAAATACAATAATATAAGAAAATATTATTATATTATTATTATTATATTATTTGATTATATGTGGTTTTACTCTGGTTCTCATTTCATAGGTATAATCTCTTTGTGTATTGTTTTATATAGGTATCTCTTTATCTATTGGAATGAAGCCTGTCAAGTTGACGTTGACAGTTGACATTTGTCTCTAAAAAGCTGGAAAGCATTTTATTCATCTCTCTTGAATTGGCTTTGATAAACTTTATAAGATGTTAACTCAGTACGTGCAGGAATAGGCATTGCGCGATTCTCCACTCCCCATCAAAATGGACTCCTGATGAGCAAGTTAGCCGACATAATAACACGTGAGTGATCCGTTTTTGATATACTGATAAATATGTATGTATGCCACGGGAAAAAGGCGTGATTATGTATATGTATGTTAAATATGTACCTCATATCGCAATGTATATTGCTTTATTCCTGCTGGGAGTATAATGGGCTGAACTGGGACTGGATTAGCCAACAGTGGTTCCCATATGGAGCTAAAAGAATATAATTATTACTGTATTTATTTATTATTAATAGCCATAATTGTCCTGCAGTACTGCGTAAAGGCCTCTCTTCTTCTTCCAAGACTCTTGATCTAAGGCTCTCTCTCTCTCTCAGCCGAAAGACGTCCACTGCTGGACAAAGGCCTCCCCCAAGGGTTTCCATAATGACCGGTCCTGCGCTGCCCGCATCCATGCGCAACCCACGACCTTCACCAGGTCGTCGGTCCACCGAGTGGGAGGCCTGTCATTACGTTTAAGGCTATATAGTTATTACTTAGTCATTCTATTTTAGAATGTCCTATAGCCATATAATCCATCTATGCGTATAATAAACTGTAACTTTTAAATTTAAAAACCCTGACGTCACAAACACTCTTTAGTCAAAATGTAGCTTGGCCTATTCGCTACCTCTATATACCGTAAGGTGATTTTTTTTTGTAGTAATGAAACGGCCAACCCAAGCAGTATTTTGACTAAGATGAAGAGTTTTAAAGTTAGAGCTTGTATGTGTAGAAGCATAGCTCTAAATGATATCTGATAATTTTTTGACAGTGCAAGCCATATGGTCCATTTTGCATGAAAATTTCCGTTTTACAATTTCAGGTGTGGAATTATAAAAAGAATTAGCAAAGCATTTACAAATAAATGGACTGAACATAAAAAAAGACTAAATACTTTTTTAAAGACTTACGAAACATTACTGTAGTACAAACAAGCCGTTGCTGTCCGGATACTATCGAAAATCCACTTAGGTACGAAAAAATATAAAAACATCATTTTTTCTTCTTTTATAAATTTAATAATTAAATTTAAACTTATTACCATCAATCACTATAGGACTTATCTAATCTAATGAATAGAATATCAATACGCTTTTTATATAGCTATTTAGTAGCGTGAACATTCAATAAAATTATACATTATAATATTGTGTTAAATTGATTTATTTATTTGTAAACACAAATTATTATGCGATTAGATAAATTCAATTATTTTAGAGTTCTGACGTACAAGCTGTAAAATTAAATATTTTTCATGAATGGCAAATCGAAATAAAAAATAAATTGATTTTTGTAAGTTTGATATTTGGCAGGATATTAAGGTTAAGATAAGAAACAAAATTATAAGTTTTCTTGTATCTACCAAGGTAAGTCAGATTTGAAGAATATGTTAATTTCATGTCTGAAAAATTCAAAATATTTATTTACTTTTAACACTATTTTGTTCTGACAAATAATTTTAAAAGTTAGCTATCTGAGCGTCAAGTAGGCTGCACCCAGTATTTCCGTATGTCTTTATTGACCAAACTAGACTATACATAGATCAGAATAATAGTGTTAACAAATCCTCCGGAGGAGACATATATTAAAAGCTCCAAAAAAAAAACCCTCAAATATTTATAACCCTGATGGGAATCTATCGCCATTACATTTCGTCTCATAGTTTTCAGTAACTAATTCTAACTCAAAATATGTTACAGGACCCTGCTGTGGTCCTCTCCATTGCTGTCCCCCCCTGCTGCAGGCCTTGCTGCCCCACCATCACCATCTACACATGCTGCACCAAGATCTGCTAGTTTCGCGGCCGCCTTGTCGCGCATGCGAGCCAGCCATGGCTTGCTATGTCTGGGCAAGGTGCTTACTGTCCCCCCCTTGATGCGGGCCTTGCTACCCCACCATCACCATCTACACATGCTGCACCAAGATCTGCTAGTTTCGCGGCCGCCTTGGTTCGCGCATGCGAACCAGCCAGCCATGGCTTGCGATGTCTGGCCCAAGGTGCTTGCTGTCCCCCCCCCCTTGCCATGCGGGCCTTGCTACCCCACCATCACCATCTACACATGCTGCACCAAGATCTGCTTCGCGGCCGCCTTGGTTCGCGCATGCGAGCCAGCCATGGCTTGCGATGTCTGACCCGCTGCTATGCTTGCTATCCCCCCTGATGCGGGTCTTGCTACCCCACCATCACCATCTACACATGCTGCACCAACGGAATCTCGCTAGTTTTCGCGGCCGCCTCTGGTTCGCGCATGCGAGCCGAGCCAACCATGGCTTGCGATGGTTCGGGCCCTTGCTAGTGCTTGCTGTCCCCCTCCCTGATGCGGGCCGGGCGTACTGCTACCCCACCATCACCATCTACATGCATGCTGCACCAAGAGTTCTGCTGCGGCCGCCTTGGTTCGCGCATGCGGCAGCCAGCCATGGCTTGCGATGTTCGGCCCAAGGTGTTTGTTACTCGCTGCGGGTCACCTTTACCCACGCTGCCATCTACACATGCTGCACAAGATCTGCTAGTTTCGCGGCCGCCTTGGTTCGCGCATACGGGTATCATGGCTTGCGATGTCTGGCCCAAGGTGCTTGCTGTCCCCTTGATGCAGGCCTTGCTACCCCCACCATCACCATCTACATGCTGCACCAAGATCTGCTAGTTTCGCGGCCGCGCCGGACCGCATGCAGCGCCATCACGGCACGATGTCTAACCCAAAGTGTTTACTGTCCCGCGCTGCGGAGCGCGCTGCCCTACCATACCATGCCATCTACACATGCTGCACCGATCTGCTAGTTCTTCAGCGGCCCGCCTTGGTCTGCGCATGCAGAGCCAGCCATGGCTTGCGATATTCGACCCAAGGTGCTTGCTATCCCCTTGATGCGGGCCAGCACTGCTACCCCACCATCACCACTCTACACATGCTGCACCACCAAGGATCTGCTAGTTTCGCGGCCGCCTTGGTTCACGCGCATGCGACGAAACCAGCCATGGCTTGCGATGTACATGGCCCAAGGTGCTTGCTGTCCCCCCTTGCTGCGGAGCGCCTTGCTACCCCACCATCACCATCTACGCATGCTGCACCAAGATCTGCTAGTTACGCGACCGCCTTGGTTCCCGCGCGTGCGAGCCAGCCATGGTTCGTACGTCTGGCCCAATGTGCTTGCTGTCCCCCCTTGCTGCAGGCCTTGCTGCCCCACCATCACCATCTGCACATGCTGCACTAAGATCTGCCCCAACCCAACGAACTAATATACCATAGAACTCTAACAACGCCAAAAAAATGGTTCCACGAAATATGCAATCCCTGTGGGCGGGGCGTAAAATACACACCACTTCGCCTCAGTTCGCCGTGGCGCTGCGAGTTCAACGGTTGTACTTGTACCTAACACATAAGTGTCAATTGTACGTGTATCATCGAGTAATTTCGCAAGTTTAATTAGGAAAATATGCCATCGTGTGTCGTAAAGGGTGTAGAAATCACACAGATATGAAGAACAGCGGAATTACCTTTCTTTCCTTTGCCGAGACTACGTAGTACTTATATTAATTCTGTGCCGAGTCCGAGACTTCAAACGCGAAGCGGCTGAGCCGTTTGTTTGAGCGGTAGCCGGTGCCACGCGGTGGTGTGTTAGACTTCCGCCCCGTGACCTCACGCGCCCAATCGTGTAAATTAGTGCTTTTTCTATGAGAATGTGTGAGTGTCTTGTTGTATTTAAGTACATTTGTTTGCGTAAATGAACCAAGATTAGAGCGTTCGTTGTATGAGAGTTACACTTCCATATTTATTTATAATTCAATGTCTGCTAGTTTCGCGGCAGTCTTGGTACGCTGCATGCGAAGCCAGCCATGGCTCTTCGTCCGTGTTTGTGAATAAATAGCTAATTTAATCTATCTATATTATCTAAGAAATTGAGAGTAAGAGCATATCTAAAAATTATGTGAAGAAAATCTCCACTGTACTCATATAGGCATACACTGTACTCATATATATGTTTTCCCTTGCGGCATCGCCCGCGTGAGTGTAATTTTTTATCTCTTTTAGGATTGAATTTCCAAAATCCATTTCTTTGTTTTCTATAAAAAATAACCTGTATAATTTAACGTTTCTACGTTCAGCGGTTTCGGCCCCGAGTTCATATGTCAGTCAGCGCCCTTTTATATATATATAGGGTATATCCGATTTACCAGTCTGATTGAAATATTATTTCACTAGAACACAATGCATGAAACCGATTTGACGATGTATATCGAAACAATCGTACATTATTTTGTTACGGTTAGTAAGACTGGCAACCTGTGGTGTGGCCTTAGCAAAATAGCACCAACCCATCTCTTCCCGTGGGTGTCGTAAGAGGCGACTAAGGGATTAAAAACACCGGAGGATGGGCAGCAGCATCTTTCCGCGTACTATGCCATCACACTGCGATCGCCAACCCGCCTGCCAAGCGTGGCGATTACGGCAAAACCCCCACGGATAAAATCCTTGGGAGGCCTTGTCCAGCAGTGGACGTCTTTAGGCTGAGAGAGAGAGAGAGAGTAAGACTACCTAACCATCTGACATCCATCCAGGTCTATTTTACAGTTACAAACGATCGTGCCACAATAAAGAAATCGTAATAAAGCATAGATAAATCTTACAGGAGATCTTTGTCGCTTTGGTTTAATTTCTTTGGATCTTGAAGACACAAGTAAGACACGACATCTAATGCTTGTAATTAGTAGAATCGGCCCACGGGAAGGGCACCTTTTTGCAACAGATATCCGTAAAAAAAAACCCATAGTTGCGAAAAACTCGCTAAAGAAATCACCACTACACCAATGTGTCGCCGCTGTTGTCCATACCCGTCGTCCTCGTCTGAGGTCCCTGGGTTCGATTCCCCCAGTATGGGAACTTATTTTCGCAAATATTTGTTGTGCCTGCTCGTTTCTATGACAAACACTTGTGCCCGTTGTGTGTTGCCGATTGGTTTACTTTCGAATCTCTCACACAAAAGCTTTCTTTTAATCCAATGTATTCCTATACTTTTGAATTAAAAAGATTCTATACTTCATATAATCTAAAGTATTCAAAATTCAAAATAACTTTATTTCTCTCCACAATCTAACATTTACAGAAATAGGAAGTATAAGGTCAAGTATAACAGTATCTATAAGATTGTGAGACTGCGTGTCTGAACTAAGCAAAGCCACAAGTGACAACACAAGTCACAAGTCTCAGTACACCAGCCTCTCCCCTCTAAGTGTAAGTTAACAGACTTATTCAACAAATTTGAGTGACAAAATACGGGAAATATGGAGAACATATTATTACCGGTATGATATGGCGCTACTAAATTACTTCAAAATCTAAAATTTATAAACAAAAAGTTACGATGTTTTTATTGTCGTACCGTGAGTAGAAGGAAAACTAGAAAAAAATAAAAATTGAAATGTGTTGTGTACAGTGATTATGTGTATTTGTGTATGCGTGTCAAATTAAACCAAGGGTAGAATCAAATCTTCAGTATCAGAGTAATAAGACTTTGAAAGACATCGGTAACTTTCTTTTTACAAATAAATTAATTAATTACTTACTACTTATATTAATTCTATACTTTGATTTGATTAGAGTTATTTTATTGGATTTGATAATAGAGAATATAATGATGATCAGAGTAGCTATTGCCCGCGACTTCATACACATGGATGGAATTGGCGCGTCAATACAAAAATATTTTTAATTAAAACTACGAACTATATATCTATTGGATTTTATTATAGACATTATATGAAAGAATACACACTATAAAATAATATACAATAGAGCAATGAATAATTAAATACAAGCTAAATAAATAGATAAAGCTGTATGAATGAATAAATATAACTTTAAATATATTTTTTTTTGACAAAAATAAATAAATAAAAATATACGGATAAATCACACAGATTGAGCTAGCGCAGAAGTAAGTTGAAGACTTCTGCTATGGGATATTAACTCAAAGTACTATATTTTATAACAAATTAATTTATCAACCAACATCGATAAAAAAATGCCAAAATAAATTAAAACTTTTTTTAATACAAGCTTCATTAAAAGCTCTAAAAATCAGGAAAAGAGAGGCATTGGAATAGAAAATACTAAATATCTATATAGTTATAAATACTATACAATAATAAAAACAATATAATGACCATATACTTATATAAAACATGTGAAATAAAGAAAAGCAGATATATAAAATACATAATTTCAACTTATTGAATACATATACATACATAGAATACTACATGAACATAAATTTATTAAGGTTGGGTTGCAACGAAATTTACGTTTTTAAAAATTTAATGACACTGTTACGTTTTCTCATACTATTTGACGGTGCAAGTCATATTTTGCCATGAAGTAGTAAGTACTTTGTACAACTGGAAGGTTCACTCGAGACTAGAAAAGCGAGCCGAAAGAGAGGCTCGAAATCGTGGCGCGTCCCCTTTCTGACGAGGGTTGACCATATTAAACAAAATTTTTAGGGACCAGTGAACCACATGTCACATGTCATGAGTCAGTGTGAAGACAATGAGCCTACTTTCGTGAGTTGTGTGTGAGTCAAAATTACGCTTCCGTTTGCGCTCTTCACGCATCTACCATTACGCTACTAGAAAAATATGTAGCTATTCCATAGGTTCAAAATGTTAAATAAAAATATATTGCTATTTATAAACTAAGTAAAATAATACTCAAGTTAAAAAAACGATTTATTTAATTACTTAAACGTTATTGTTTATGTTATTAACTTATTGGGGACGCCAGCGCAAGCTCCAGACGGATGATCAGTCCACTCATGCCGGGACCATTTCACCCAATTCCCCGAGACCCGTATGTATAGGGTTTTGAGTCACCCTGGTAACTCAGGTTGGTGGCGACCCACTGAACTCTACCTGTTACTTTGCAGGATTTTAATAACTGCCTCTATTGTTATGTCACTTAGATCATCCTCAGAGAGGGCGTCTGAGCCCAATACTTCTCTTCTTGCAGCAGCGTAAAGCTAGTTTAATAACTTCCGCCCGGTAAATCCTCAGGTTGGAAATGTAAGCTACATATTACGAGAGTTATTAGTTAATTTCCCACGAATCAATAATCCCAATCCATTTTTTTTCTTAATTCTATATTTGCGGTAATCTGAAAAAAAAATCTTTGTTAGGATACATTTATTTTCTTTATAATTATTATGTAGTCACCCTACTACCAGAAATGAAAACTTACCCGTGGAAGGAAATCCCACAACCTGGGTATGATTTCTTTGTATTGCAACCTCTAATAGCACAACATTTATTAACCATTCTCAAACTCCAATAATAATAATTATTAAAAACAATTAAATTCACTCGCTGCAGAAAAAAAGCAGCCATTTTGTTTAATTTGTGTTGCTAGTGTATTGCAAATAATATTACTATTTCCATAACTAGAAAGTTTTTCATGCTATTACGCCCTTAGGTACACCGACGCGTTCGCATGCGAAAGCGATTCGCTGCAGGAAACGCTTCTGGCGATTGCGAAAACGTCTGCGATACACTATACCGGTTTTTATATGGCATGTTTTGGTAGAATGAAATCAAGAATTTATATTTTAATATATTGGTGTATATTTTTGCAATGGTCGCATCGCATTGATTTCTGATTACATGACGCATTGCGACGCGAAACATGACATTAGCGAAATTCCGCCTACGTCGTCATTGTAACAGCTACTTTCGCAGCTACGTGCGAACGTACTGATAAGGATGCAACTATACTCAATCTCGCTTAGTTTGAACGAGACACAGCATATACGAAACGCTTCCTCATCCAACTGACAAGTTTCGTTTTGCCGTATGCAAACGCGTGGGTGGACTAAAGGCGTTATTAATTCAATCTAGCTGTTGCCCGCGGCTCCGCCTCGCGTGAGTTTCAAGGCTTAGGATGAAAAATCCTTTTTTGTGTTCCCAAACTGTAGTAACCTAAACTCCAGTACCTACTCAAAAATTTCAGATCTCTGGTTTTCCAATTATATTAGGTACTCGTAGTACAGTTACAGTGTTAAAATGAATCAAAAGTGAGTATTTCATTCAATAAACGATCTTCATCTAGCTCGTTATCTACAATTTCCCGTGTACCACCACTCCCACCCCGAGTATCTTTGTCTTATCCCGTGTCCTGGCTATTTATACGTCAGTAGAAAATGCTCATTAGGTTGAACGACATTTACTAAGGCCCCATTTCCATTTATTTTATAGAGTAGCTGGTCTTTTGAAGTTCTTCATCACATGTTCCATAATCTTCAATTTTTATACGTCAGTAGAAAATGCTCATCAGGTTGAACGACTTTTGATAAGGCGCCATTTCCATATATGTAATAGTGTAGCTGGTCTCTTGGAATTCTTCATCAGATGATCCTTGATCTTCAATTTTTATACGTCAATAGAAAATGCTCGTCAGACTGATAAACTTTTGCAAAGGTACCATTTCCATATTTCTTATAGTTTAGCTGTTCTGTTAAGGTTCTTCATCAGGTGTTCCAGTTTTCAAAATTAATTATAGCCCATATGTTGCCAGGCAGCTATACAACAAAAAAGTTTCATACAAATCCGTCCAGTAGTTTTTGCGTGAAACGCGTACATACAGACAGACAGACAGACAGACAGACAGAAAGACAGACAGATAATTCAAAAAATTTTTTTGCCTTCTATTAATCTTTTTAAGTGTCCCTCTATCTATTTCAGTAAAAAATACTGCATGTACAGACAAAATATTTTTACTGTTTTATTATATGTATGTTTTATTGTATGTACCTATAGATTTCTTCCAATATGTTGCCTAATGAATATGATTTCAAGTAATAGTTGTATCTAGATGGTATCCTAGTAAATAAATAAGAAATACTTACACAACGAATTTCCATTGATTCATTGTAAACGTTTTCTACTAAATAGAAGTAAATTCTTAACATAGCAACTGAGTGAAAGGGACACAATGACGGGAAAGTGATTCTCTTTCGGGCACGTTTTTTATTTTAACTATGATTATTTTAAAAACAGTACTATTGTCTTCAACATTAAGTTCATTTTTGTTTGTCACGGATTTTTGAAGTAAACCTTCCAGTTGTACAAAGGTACTTATTACTTCCATGTATTTGGCCTAAAGTTCTGTTACGGTAAGACGGTGCAACCCTACCAAAGACGTTCCATCTTGCGTTCGTAAGGTCTTGAAGTATTATTCATAATACCAAGACCATGGAAGTAATAGTACAAAGTACTTATTACTTCCATGACCAAGACATCCCAACAGGAGTTGCAACAGGGTCGCCTGTCACAGGCAAGCCCTGGGAGTCAGGTTTGCACCAGTACTGTCCGTGGACTATCAGTGACGTCACCAGGGAACCACTGCGTTGTACTAGGGATTCGGACATTGATGATATGCTGATTACTGGTTTGACGTCATCACATGCGCTAACCTCGAGCACGGCGTTGACACACCTTGGCTGAAAATAACAATAAAGATATATTTTATACACAGGTATAACAGGGATGCGGCCCACCTGATGGAAAGCGATCACCGCAGCCTATAAACAATACAATTAATAATACATTTAATGCATCCTTCTCTTTGAACTTTTTTCTACACCCAAAGGTTGGCTGGAACTTTTTAATAAAGAATTCGATTTTCGTTGTGCATTATAGAATTGATATCTATCTATAATCGTCTGCATGCAACACAACTTAATTAAAACCTAAATAATTTAATTAGCAAGTAGTGGCTACGAATATCAAAACTACACCAGTCGGGATCGAACACGGGACCTTTGGACAGCCTACGCGTCAGGCTTTTTAACAATCACATCCTACCATCTGCTAAGTGAGTGTGTTTGTTACCCAATTACCTACACCCGAACAGCTAAGCGAATTTGGATGAAACCTGGTTGAGTGAAACCTGGAACATAGAGTACTATTTATCGCTTCTTCTACACTTATCACTATCTTCATGTATGCTTACCAGATATGGGTGTCTTAACAAAGTGCACAAAAAGAAATGTGAGTGTAGGTAGAGGAAGTGTTACAGATCTGTAAGGGTCGTAGCAAGTGGAAATTGCTAGTCTCTGTTTACCCTATGGGAAAAAGTCGTGATATATATGTATGTATGTTTATCGCGAAATTATCACAGGAGCGATCCCCAGGGAGCATCTAGCCACTAGTTATTTATATGAATAAAATTTAATATAAATTCAATCTAATTGCGTTAAATACGTATAATATTCTTACTTGATATTTAATTTTCCAAGCAGAAATACCAGGAGTAAGTACTACATCTGCAATAGGGAAGGGTGCTGAACCAGACGGATCACCTGAAAAATAAAAACGAATATACGATTTAAAAGCTTCTTTTCAATTATTGCATTTTCGGCAAAATAGTTACCTACTGTCGCCAGGGAGTGATTGGGTTATCAATGCAAAGCATAAACTGCTGAAAGTAGAATCCATCTCCATCCATCCATCTTTCTACCCTTATTTTATTTAGTCGTATGGCATGCATGCACCTAGAGTCGCCCCTCGTAATACCCGACAGGGTTAATATTGTACTTAAAACCAGTAACTGTATTACTCTGAATGTATGTAAATATGAAACGCAATAAATGATTGAATTGAAACTTGAAATTTTGCATAGAGGTTCTTTATAAAGCATTAGCTTTTATTCGTGAATTTCCCACGGGAACTGTGCTTTTACCCAGGATAAGAGGTACCCTATGTCTTTCTCCGTACTTCCAGCTATGTGTACGCGAAATTTCAGGAAGATTGGTTCAGTAGATAAAGCGCGAAGAGTTAACAAATAAACAAACAAACAAACTCACTTTCGCATTTATACTATTAGTTAGCACAAAAGAAAGGAATTTCGAAAATTCCTTCTTTAAGGGAGTGAAATTGGTGCAAAACGAAAAGCTTAAGCTAATCTAAAAAAAGAATTAGACGAATTAATCGAACATTACCTGACCACACTTTGACACATTCAGATCTTACTGATGTGGCTGCGAGTGCAAGAATAAATGTCAGAAACAGCATTCTTTTTAACTACGTCCATTGAATTAATTTCTTCACTTTTATACGTATTAAGGTCTATATCCAATCGATTGTTATAACTAAGGTTAATTAAAATAGTTGATGAACCAAGACTTAGGTTACAACAGCCACGACGTAGGTCAATCGGAACGTGAAGATATACTGCTTTGTATGCAATTTCATACATTTAAAATATACACATGTTTCTCTTTATGTAGTTAAAATGAAAGCACTCATATAAAAAAAAAAATGAAGTGAAAAATAATGGTGTTATATAGGGTGAATTCAAAAACGTTATCTTTCTATCTACTGGTGAAGGTTTAGTACTCATGAATATTATGAATGAATGAAATATTTATTGACAAGTAACAGAGATTCAAATTTGTTAGTAAAATGTGTTAGTAACTTATATATAAATTAAAGTAGCCATTCTTGCACCTTATGAGCAACTTTTGCATATTATGAACAATTTTTTGTATGAGACTCAATACGACCGAAAAAAAACAGCCGTTCCATACATTTTGGGCGAATAGGTATTGCAATATATTGAAGCGGTGGTGGCAGAGTGGTAGGGCGCCCGCCTGTGGATGCAAAATTGCAGGTTCGAATCCTGCCCGGGCTACATGAGTTTGTATACCAATCTGACTCATGTTAGTTTTCATCGACCACCACTTGCTTCCGGTGAAGGAAAACATCGAGAGGAAACCTGCACTCTGGTTGATGATTATCAGCTTGTATGAAATGGAGAAGGCAATGGCAAACCACTCCTTTAAAATTGCCAAGAGAGTCGTTGTGTGTGTTTCATTCCATATAATGACCACGGCCCTCAGTCATGAGGAAATACGACTAAAGAGAGGTATGCAAAATAGTATAGAACAGCTGATTTTTTCCGGTCCGATTAAGTTGGAACTGCCAATACTCCACCTGTATAAAATATATGTATAAATTTATGTTACATTTAAAAACATAGTGCAGATCGAATTTAATTAAACTTTGATCTGAACAACAAGTCGAAATGTATCGGTGAAATTCATACAAACATATAAAAGTCTTGTAATCAATTTCATCGGTTATTATTTGACGACGTATTGCACGAAAATGTTGTTTTTTGCATTCATTCTTTTACTTGGAGTATTGTCAGTAAGAGCAGATCAATGTACCCAGGCTTGGTCCGGTAAGATTTTGTCAAAATTGTCATTTCTATTGTATTGTATTGGAGCGGTGATGGCCGAGTGGTAGGGCGCCCGCCTGAGGCTGCAAAAGGTCCCAGATTTGAATCTTGCCCGTGCTACATGAGTTTGTATACAAATCTGACTCATGCACCTATGTTAGTTTTCATCGACCAACACTTGCTTCCGGTGAAGGAAAACATCGTGAGGAAACCTGCATTCTGGTTGATGATTATCAACTAGTGTGTGAATGGGAAGGAATAGCAAACCACTCCATTAAAATTGCCAAAATAGTCGTTGTGTGTGTTTTATTACATATAATGACCTTAGTCATGAGGAATACGACTAAAGAGATTGTATCGTATCAATTGTATGGATCATATATTCTTTGTAACGATATTTACGGAGTGGACAGTTTTCGATGTGTTGAAGAGCGTATGCGTGCTTGCTTGCTGGTATAGTTCAAAGATTTTAGGCGGTAAAGACAAATAAGGACATAGCTTACTTTTTAATATTCTTAGTTTCGGTCAAAAAATCTATATTTTATATTGCCAGACCATTTCTGTGAGCCAAAACGTCTGCAAGACTATCGAAATATAATAAAGTAGAGCGCCTATGATTTTCTCTTACTTTACTGTACTTACTCTTACTGTATAATAATTTTAGCAGTCATGTTTTTTTAAATTATTAATTGACGTCTGTTGTGTTTCAGGGCCACCGGCTCAGGACTCCGTTGCTCGAAATGCTGCTGATGTAGTGCTTACCCCATTAGTAGCTGATTGGTCCATAAAATACACAGTAAGAATACTTACTATGTTTTACACATTTTAAATTTTGATTAAAGGTTCATTGTATAGCCCAAAGAGCTCTAAGAAAATTGTGGACATTCGACACCAAAGGGTGTTAAATGGGTGGAAATAGAATTTCGCGCGGTCGAAGCTGAGGACAAAAGCTTGTATAGAAATAATCGTATAGTGTGAATCAAATTTAAAGTGCCTTATTCCAATATAAGAGCCTATCGCTTTCTCAAAAAGTCAGAAACGCATCAGTGACCTTTTAGGGTAGCTGGTGTCTATGGACTGCGGTGATCCATCAGGTAATAGGTACAGTTAGCTACAGAGAAACCTGACCCCTGAGATAGGATTCTGTAAGATCGCTAAGCTCCACAGCCTAGCTCATCGCCGAAAAGTTGCCTTCTTGTCGGTTGTCTACCGATTGTACTTCGGAGAGTGTGCTCATGAGCTCATGCCGCCTGCCCCTTTCTTCAACCGGACAACCAGACGCACTGCGGGCTATCATCCCTTCTTGGTCAATATTCCCCCCGCAAGCACCAAGCGCTTTTCGTCATCTTCTGTGTTCCCGAGCACATACAACCTGGAGTGAATAGGCTGCTTCTGGGTAAGCTCGCTACATCGTAGACCTCATCTCTCTCCTCGGGCAAGATTGTGATCAAGAGCAAACCCATCTTTATAAAAAAAAAGATAGGGATCAGCTTTCTCTGCATTTGATTGACATGTGTTTTTTTCGGGTGTCTATTAAAATACAGATTTTTATCACATCGATTATCATGTCCCAGAAAACTATTCCACGTTTTTCAATATATTTTTTCTTAAAACATCGGAAAACTTATTATCGCAGTTTCATAATATCGAACAACATTTCCTCAAAAAAACGTTATAAAATTTCTACTATTCCAAGAAAAACGATATATCAAACTAACATTTCACACATGTATTAAGATATCGATGTAACCATTTATAATAACATGTTTCAATATGTAACGATGCGCATCATAACTTTTAATCGCAGTAACGTTTCATCGAACGCTGCATTCGCTTGTTGTTGCTTAAAACATGCAAAAAGGTATAGCAAGATTAAGGCATACAGCAAGCATGCATGCAGCAACTACAACAAACATGTAGCAAGCATGCAGCAAGCGTGAAACAAGCATGAAGCAAGCATGCAGCAGGCATACAGCAAGCATGCAGCAGGCATGCAGCAGGCATGCAGCAAGCATGCAGCAAGCATATAGCAAGCATTCAGCAAGCATGCAGCAGGCATGCAGCAGGCATGCAGCAGGCATGCAGCAGGCATGCAGCAAGCATTCAGCAAGCATGCAGCAAACATGCAAGCAGGCATGCAACAAGCATGCAAACATGCAGCAAGCATGCAGCAAGCATGCAGCAAGCATGCAGCAAGCATTCAGCAAGCATGCAGCAAGCATGCAAGCAGGCATGCAGCAAGCAAGTATTTCTGGGTGGCTCCACCAGAAGACTCGCTCCGTCGGCCCTTCGATTCATTCGGGCACTTAAAATCGCTCCGCTCGAGAGGTCGCCGGCTCGCTTCGCTCGCCACCTCCCCCCCCTCTCTTCGCTTCGGCCTCGTGCCCTCATTTTCTCAGGAACTCCTTCGCGAGCCTTCTGGTTCCGCGCGAAGGAATAACACTCTAGTATATGACAAAGTTGAGCCACGTGGAGTCGGGGTGCTCTGAGTCGGATTTGTGATCCATTTATAATTAATGGACTAGCTATAAATTTACTGTTGATCAATACAATACTACCAGATTAATCTATCTATATAGGGTAACATAATAATATAATATTTGATGTTTCAAATATATTGCAAACTGAAACTTACGTGGAAATAAAATTATGGGTAACAAAACTTTGATGTTTCATTAAAATATCAGTAAAATATGAAAAGAAATAACGATAGAGTGTGTTTGTACGTAATGAATAATCGTGTAAATGAAATTTCGATGTAAACAGATTTAAGGATTTGTTACATATTGTATTAAAATATCTGCGAATGGTTTTATGGGACATGAAAATCGTTGAAGTAAATTGCGATAAAGTGATGGGTTGCCGTTTTTTTCTTTTTCAGCCACCAACGTATTGTGAAGGTATTCAGATAGAGGTGAATGCTTGTGATGACGTTGCACCACAAATAACAATACTACAGCCTATTGTGCCTACAACCGTCGTGTATATACACCGTACAGGTTCGCTGCAAAATTCAATAATAGTCCACGCAAGATACTGGTGTCTCCCGTACCCTGGCCAGAGGTCTGTATCAGAATCTGTACCGGAAGCAATTGCAACACCACTGAATTAAATTACAAGGTTGGATTTCCGAAGATAAAAGCAACATGGCAATATGATAATCCCTATAAGCAAATAAAACAGTACAGCATTATTTTTGGTTTTGATATTCCCCATCACTCTTAATGCGCACAGCGAAGCAAATGGAACTCTCTGCAATACAACCTGACTCTCTTCAAAACCAGAGTGAATAGGCTGCTTCTGGGTAAGCTCGCTACATCGTAGACCTCTTCTCTGTCATCGGGCAAGATTATGGTCAAGAGCAAACCCCAAAATCTTTAATAAAAAAAATATAATAAAAAGCTAAGCGCGAGCCTGTTTGTTTTACGTAACAATAATAACTTTCGCATTTAGCTAAATGCACAATGCGTAAGCAGAACTGATCTTGCACTGGTTTCAGCAGGATCACTCGGTGGAGTATTTACTCATTGACCGAGAGAGCGAAGTGAGCGAGAGTCTCCATTTCAAGACTGGCCGATTTATTTTGCACTAGCTTTCGCCCGCGTAAATTTCCCATGGGAACAGTGTTTTTTCTCGAGATGAAATCTTATCTCCTCAGTATTTCTAGCTATATTTATGCGAAATTGGTTCAGTAGATAAAGCGTAAAGAGTTAACAAATAAATAAACAAACTCACTGTCGCATTTATAATATTAGTTAGGATTAGGATTTGTCGCAATGTGTGTGGGTATGTTCTGGAGTAGAGGTCGCATTTCTGAACGGATCCATACAAAACTTTGCACACGTGTTCCTTGATTTACTAAAGTTAATATACGTTTAAAGCTTACTTTAAAAATACGTTTCTTTAAGTGCTATTAAGCTGCTTGATCAATTGACACTTGATGAGGTAGCATTTGGTACGAATTCCAAATTGGCAGCGCGATAAAACTACAATAGTTTTTTTTATGTCAATTTGTGGATATATTACGTACCTATTATATAATATGTTTATCGTATAATCGCTATTCATAAGTTAGTTTTGCTGCAGTGACTAATTTAAGAAATCGATTAATTAATTAGTTACGTGACGATTATTCTTGAACACGCTCTGAAAAACTGACATACTACATGGTTTTTTCCACATTGTTTTTTTTATGACCTACTAGGTGGCGTTAACGTTATGAGTTATGATGCAATTTTAAAATTTTCTGAGTAATTAACTTCCCGTAAGAACCTTCTGCTAAGAGGGTATTAGAAAACTGAAAAAAATAAATGAATGAAATAAAGTTACGGCAGGATCAAGAGAGAATAGAAATTAGTCTTTAAAAAAATCCCAACTCCGGTATGTCCATATTTATAATAAAAATGAATCTCTAATTTTTATATTTTATTTTAGAGATTATCATCATCATTAAATTGGGTTATTCCCAAAGTACTCCAAAAAATGTTTCCAAACTACTCCATGAAAAAAATAATATTTAAAATTAAGTTTCATTCTACTCCGCGGTAATATTAAAATGTTCTCAAAGTACTCCACGCGATTTTTATATCAAAAAGCATTAATTAGAATAAAAAGTGTAGCTGACGTATAGTACAGTCAGGCTCAAAAGCATTGCAACAATATTTTTATGTATAAAGAAAATTTTAAATAAAAGACTTTACAATTCAATAATCAACAATTAAACATATTATTCAAAAATCAACAATCAAAAACATATTCATAAATAAGCTTTTTTACATATTTTACACCAAAGAGATTCATGATTATTATGTAAATGTACGAATTCGGCTTGAGAGAAACTCAAGAAGTAATTATTAAAATTATATTTTTGAAAAAACTTAAAATATTGACATAAAAGAAACATCCTATTTCCGTCTTAGCGGCTTGGCTGCGACTCACATTCGTTTGTACATCCATTATAACAAGCTAACATGCACACATTTTCAATTCAAACTTACTTTCAACTTTTTTCACTTTAATTTAGAACCTTATTTAGAACTTTAATGTGTAATATTGTTTGGGCGATTTTGTAACTGACTGTACATAATGAAATATTTTATAATTATTTAGATGGATTAGTTTGAGAATTGATATCAAATAATCTGCGGAGTACATTAAGAATAAATCAAAATACCTATGGAGTAGAATGGGAACAAAATAATATGTATTTTTAAATAATAATAATTTCGTGGAGTAACTTGGAAACACATGTATGAGATTCTTATCTTTTTAGAACAAAAGAATGGAGTACTTTGGGAACAACCCATTAAATTTAAGAGCGAGGCTCTTGTCGGTAGAGTTCCTTCCATTTTTCTCTCTCCATTGCCAACAGTTTTACTTCTTGATACGACCCGACGTTCACTTTTTCCTTTATTTGCCTCATGTAGCCTTGTCTTGGCCTTCCTGGGCCCCTTCTTCCTTTTACTTTTCCTTCTTATCTTTATCACAATCTGATATTGATTAAAGATCTAGGTATAGCCACACAAACATATATAAGGCTAGAAATCAATATTTTGTGCATTATCTTACTGTGTGTTCGACAAAATGCTGATTTTCGCGTGTATTCTTGCACTCGGAGCAATATCAGTCAGATCTGATGAGTGTACCACGGCTCGATCTGGTGAGAAATTATTGACATCATTATTTTAAAACCTTTTGTGGAAGGAAAAAGGGGAGGCATTTGCTCAGGGGGCCGATTCCACTAATTACAAACGTCCATATCGTGTCTCAATTGTGTCTCAAGAGCCAGAGAAATTGAAATAAAGTGACAAGATCTTTGTAAGACTTCTATGTTTTATTACGATTTCTTTGGCGTTTGAGACACAACTGAAACACGACATCTACGTTTGTAATTTGTAGAATCAAGGGCCAGTACTGGGACACTCAATAGGCTAGGAAAACAAAATCTTAAAAACCAAAATATTATCACGAAATTGGTGACCAAAAATATATTATCTCGACCTCCTCTGTGCTTCGAAAGGCGCATTACCGTTGGTCCCGGCCTCAGATCACAACAATAGGGGACCGGACAACTTTTTTTTTTGATGCTCCTTTAAAAAATATCTCACAATAATATAATCATCCTTAAAGAATTACATCAATAACCAAAGTATTTCCCAAGATATAGCAAAAAACAATTCACATTTTTAAGCGATATTTGGGCGATACCAAAACGCCCCTAAACGTGCATTCTTATGACGTCACGCGTAGAAAATGGACTTTCCCAAAAAGTTTGAACTCTAATAAATTTGCTCAGGAGAATACATTCGTGCTGAAAAGTCGCAAAATGTGTTTAATTAAATGTATTCTATCATAAAATTACATATTTTTAACAATTCTCATACCTTGGCCGGTCCCCTATTGTTGTGATCTGAGGTCCCGGCGGTATTCGTAGTCAGTAAAACTCACCAATCCGATATGGGTCCAGGTGGATCATGGTTCATCCTCTTTATCCAGGCCAGAAGGGCCCCCGGTACCCCTAACTATGTGTTTGTGAATTTCAGGAAGATTGGTTCAGTAGATAAAGCGTGAAGAGGTAACAGACCACTTTTACTTTTATAATATAAGTTGTGATTAGGATTAGAGGTGTCAGATATTTTACTCGTATGTATCAAAGCATGCTTTAATAGGTACAGTCAAGAGTCAAAAGTGCAGTCAGAATTTACAAGGCATTATGATCATTAAGTCTAGGCAATAAGGTCTTCAAAGTATGACTGCACTTATGAAGCTTGACTGTACATATAAGCATGGGCGGATATATCACATTGCAATGTGATATATCCGCCCATGCCTAAATGTCGCTGTTTCTGTTACAAGATTCTAAAACAAACTTTGTAGCATTAACTTTTCATTTGTTTTAAAGTAAAAAGCAATACTGACCAGTTCCGCGCGCGGAAGTCCGTTGCTTGAAGGCTTGAAAATTACTCGTACGTATAATAATATTGTTAGTGATTCGACAGATTGCTTTTTATGCCTTAAGTTCAGAAAGTGCTATGTTTTAAGATATTTTACTATAGAAAAAGGCTATCGATTTTTTACGTCTCTTGTTTTTCAGGTGACTTAGTTCCAGGGTACAATGAGTTTCCTGCTAAAGATTTATTCCTTCGTCCTGGAGTTGCAAATTTTTCTATACATTATGAAGTAAGAATACTACATTAAAATGTCTTAGGAAAAAACATCTCGGGGAATCCTGAATCATTTGATCATATCCTGCTTGTGTAAAAAATGGATAAGATAATGGCAAACTTCTTCATTTGCACTTGACGTATCGCTTATCGCGCTTATTTCGTTTTGTGTGATTAATTTTACATTTTTACAAAGAGCTTCAGTAATGAGAAATATTACCCTTCCTCTCTGTTTCTCATAAAATCTGACAGTCATAAAAATCGGAAAGGGATTCCATCCATATATGGTTGATATTCCAGCTCACCGCACCTCTCGGTATGCCTCCTGCTTTATCTTGCGAACTGCTAAGGTATGGAATTCTCTCCCCGCGTCGCTGTTTCCCGACAAATATAATTTAGGGGTTTTCAAGGCAAGAGTGAATAGGCATATTTTGAGTTTACGTGTACCACCCTTGACCTCATCTTTGCTTCCCATCAGGTAAGATTGAGGTCAAACGCACTCAAATCTCTAATAAAAAACCATCTAGCAGTGTTACTTGTCGTTACTGGCTAGTTTGCCAATGTCTTTTTCATACATACACGCCTGTTTCCCGTGGGTGTAGGCAAAGACTAGCGATTTCCACTTAATATGATCCTTACAGATAGCTCGCAGAACAGATAGCCGTTGGGGCAGAAAAGTTCTCGAGTGGCGACCACGAACCGGAAAACGTAGTGTTGGCAGGCCTCCCTCTCGGTGGACCGACGACCTGGTGAAGGTCGCGGGTTGCGCATGGATGCGGGCAGCGCAGGACCGGTCGTTGTGGAAATCCTTGGGGGAGGCCTTTGTCCAGCAGTGGACGTCTTTCGGCTGAGAGAGAGAGAGAGAGAGAGATGATCCTTACAGATCTCTCTTGCTTCCTCTACCCTCATCACTCTCTTCATAACCTCATCGACCTCACCGAGACCAACAACAATGGAATTGCCGTGGCCTCGTATTGGTCTCATTTTATATAGCCAAGTCATTCCGACTCGAAAATAAGAAAAAGATTCTCTTTATACATCATACATACATCTTCATGAGGACCTTTAAGTGGCTCCTTTGCTAACTATTCCATTTATACATTTAATAATAAAATTGTAGCTGTTTATCTTCCTATTAAATAAAATAAAATACATGCTCTCCGGTTATGGGTGCTCCTAATATCTCCCTTTTAAGAAGGTCCGCAATCTGGTCTGTTCCATTTCGCACAATAGTTACTTAACAGTCGTCATTAACTAGAGCGTAAGTTTTTTTATGATGGTTTCCTTCACCAGTAGCGGTCACCTTCTTCCGGTGAAGGAAAACATTGTGAGGAAACCTGCACTTTGGCTGACTATTTAGTTTACTAGTGTATCTAGGGCTACTGCCACTAGATGGCGGTTGTCGTAAAAGTCATGTCAGATGCTTTTAGGCGACTTGAATAAAATCTGACACCAGTGTTAGTACTAATACACTCGATAAGAAGAAGAAGCTAGTGATGGTCTGGTCAAATGATGGCCAGGTGATAAAAACTACCACACATTCAAAATCAAATTCAAAATCATTAAGCTCGAGTGGGATTATTACATGCGACTGTGCTCTATGGCAATTTAGTTTATAGTGTATTCTTACTACCATTCTCATGGAATCAAGAAGGAGGACCGTTATACCCTATTGAGCAATTGCTCAGCTAATAGGGGACTTATATTCATTAGGTCCTACTAACACGCACTTAAGCGCAGGTCTGGCACCTATATAGGCCTGTAACTCAAGCATTGCTTTACCTCTCTTTCCAATAGTTGCCGGAGCTTTTAAAGCAGACTCATTTCGCTGCTTTAACAATAGGTTCAACCGTTAACTGTCATTAACCTTTATTATAGTTAATTTCTTGTCATTTTCAGCCACCATGTCAGTTTCTATCACGATTTAATTACCAAGTGTTAGAGGTCAAAGTTTGTGATGATGTCGCTCCAGAAGTCAAGGTACCATCGGTGTACCATGTGCTTGTACATCGTAAAGGTTCACTGTTAAAGACAGGAGTGGTTCATGCAAAATACTGGTGTCAACCACCGTTCCCTCTAGCAAATACCTCAGTTTCAGTATCTTCTTCGAAACCAGTTGCTCCATCCAAACTGTAGCACCAGTATTTTCAGGATTCCGGACACAGGATTAATAACTAAATGGGCGTCTGGTTTATTCGATTATATTCAAGAATAAAAAGTAAAACATTTTTTATGGTTTTAATTTAATAAAAATATTTTTTTAAATATTTCAGTGCATTTAAAACAATGGATGTGTCGATTATTTATAAAATAAATCAATTTCTTCATGGTGTTCACCGAAGAATTGCATTGTTATATTTTAGTAATGCTCTATTTTTTTATTTTTAAATAAAAAAAGGGTTTTCGTTGGGCACATTTTCCTGAAAATCACTAAAAAAACAAGATGACTATAAAATTTTAAATATTGAATTAAAATTTTTATGCTCATCTTAATCAATTGTTATTTTAATGAAATAAAAAATAAAATAAATAAATAAAGTAAAATAACAAACTAAAGATAAAACGCACTCCATCAAACTGTCTCTACAGAACAATGCTTTTTCCCAGGATGAAAGGTACCTATGTCCTTCTCAGTATTTCTAACTATGTGTAAGCGAAATTTCAGGAAGATTGGTTTAGTAGATAAAACGTGAAGAGGTAACAAACAAACAAATAAACAAACGCACAGATTTATAATGTTAGTTAACATATAAATCGACCATGCTGATATCGAAGATATACATACAAACGTATAAAAGGCCAGAAATCAATACTTCGGACATTGCTCTACTGTGCATTCAACAAAATGCTGATTTTCGCGTTAATTCTTGCACTTGGGGCAATATCAGTAAGATCTGAAGAATGTACCACTGCTCAGTCTGGTAAGAGTTTTCGACGCCATTATTTTTAATTTAAAATAGTTAAATCATTTGATAAAAATGTCGACCTCCGTGGCCACTGTTATCACACTGCCACACCGGACCGACCGTTAGGTCACGTAGGTCGTTTTATTCATAGAAGATAGTTTTCCACCTCGACCCGACCGGGGATCGCCCCGGTCGGGTCGAGGTGGAAAATGATCTTCTCCAGGTTGACCTGGCTCTTGGATGTTTATCTATATATTTGTTAAAAAATATAGTATCGTTGAGCTTATATTTATTTATCTAAATATTACAAAATCAATCAATCAATACATATAATAAAACTGTAACTGGTCTGTGTCTGTACATAGAAGATATTTAAGAAAAAAACTAGGAGGGGTCTTTATAGGGCCAATAGAAGCCAAAACGATTTTTTTTTTAAATTTTTGGGTGTCTGTCTTTCTGTCTGTATGTTTGTACGCGCATCACGCAAAAACTACTGGACCAAATTTGATGTGGTTTTCACTGTAGTATTGTTGCAGGTCTGACTTAAAATCTGGCGTAGGTTTCATCTTAATCCGTCACTTAGAACCTGAGATATTAATCAATACATATAATAAAAACATTATCAATCAATACATACAAAGCAACTGTAACTGGTCTCTGTCTGTACATAGGAGATATTTAAGAAGAAAAACTTGGAGGGGTCTTTATAGGACAAATAGAAGCCAAAACGGTTTTTCCATGCTATCCTATTATCCTTCCTTTCATTCGATTCACGTAATGTGTCATTATTTATAATTATAACTGCTTGGAAAACAAAAAGATCCATTTTATCAACTTGACGCGGGCGAAGCCGCGGGCAAAAGCTAGTCCGTAATATTTGTACATTTTAGATTTAATTTTCTCGGCGTGGTCAAATGCGAAAGTTCGTGAGTATGTTTTTACTCAATTACGCAAAATCTATTGGATGGATTTTGTTGAGATTGCACCAGTAAAAAAATACCGAGAAAAGCACATAGGGTATTTTTTATCCCGGAATTCGCTCATGAGCGTAACCCTGGGAAGCACCTGGGGTGCAACCTGGGGTATAACATGATTATATGTTGTATAATAAATCTTATTTAATGTCTTTTTTATGTTTATAAGTATTTTTTACACTGAACAATAATGTTTAAAAAAGATTTTTCATTTTATACACTGTCTAGTACAGTCAGTAAGGTATAAGAAAGACTATTCGAAAGTGCTATTATTGCCTATTTAAATTATGGCTTGATTATAGAATTTTTTTATTGACATCTGTTGTTTTGCAGGTGTGCCTGGCCCTGGATTTGTTCCAATTCAAATTAATGATGTATTCATTCCTCCTGGAGTTCGTGATTTACCTTTAAGTTATCAAGTAAGAATACTATATTAAAAATGTCTTGTCCTTTTATAGATGAAAAATCTCTCTTGGAGCTTTTCATCAGATGTTCCAGATCTTCAATTTTTATACGTCAGCAGAAAATGCTCATCAGGTTGAACGACTTTTAATAAGGCGCCATTTCCATATATGTTACAGTATAGCTGGTCTCTTGCAGTTCTTCATCAGATGTTCCAGATCTTCAATTTTTATACGTCATCAGAAAATGCTCATCAGGTTGAACGACTTTTGTTAAGGAACCATTTCCATATTTCTTATAGTTTAGCTGTTCTGCTATGGTTCTTCATCAGGTGTTCCAGTTTTCAAAATCAATTATAGCCTATATGTTGCCCAGGCTTAATAGCTATACAACAAAAAAAGTTTCATTCAAATCCGTTCAGTAGTTTTTGCGTGAAACGCGTACATACATACAGACAGACAGACAGACAGACAGATAAGAAATTCCAAAAAATGTTTTTTTGCTTTCTATTATTATTTTTAAGAGTCCCTCTATCCATTTCAGTCAAAAATACTAAATGTACAGACAAAATATTTTTACTGTTTTATTGACCGAGCGAGCGAAGCGAGCGAGCTATAATTCAAGTTGGAGCGAAAAACACATTGTTTGTATGTATGTATGTATGTATGTTTGTTCCGCGATAACTCTCGAACCGTTGTTCCGATTTTGATGAAAGTTGGAATATATGTAGGGACGGTTAATAGAATTTTCAAGTTCGTTGGGCATCAAAATCGGTCCAGCCGTTTGTGAGATATTTAATTTTTTGTGAAAATAAATATTGTATTTTAATAGTCGCGAGGTCTACGTTCGCAGCGAACGACTAGTTATATGTATAGATCACCTTGTATTAGAAAAGGCATTTCGTTCATTTACCGTGATACCATTAGACAGTACCATTGATAGTACGATGGCAATTTCTTTTTGCCGTGGTACCATATTTGCGTTACTAACTTATGCTAACTAGTCGTTCGCTGCGAACGTAGACCTCGCGACTATTTATTTTCACAAAAAATTTAATATCTCAAAAACGGCTGGACCGATTTTGATGCCCAACGAACTTGAAAATTCTATTAACCATCCCTACATATATTCCAACTTTCATCAAAATCGGAACAACGGTTCGAGAGTTATCGCGGAACAAACATACATACATACAAACAATGTGTTTTTCGCTCCAACTTGAATTATAGCCCTCGCTCGCTTCGCTCGCTCGGTCAACTAAAGTATGCTATGACCATATAGCATTTGCGATAAGCCCCCCCCGCCTTTGCGCTTTTTTTTGTTTTAAGTTTTTTCTCTATTTTGTATGTTCTTTCTATAAATGGTGCAATAAAGTGTTGATCTATCTATCTTCTTTAAGGCTATGACTAACTAATAGGTGTCAGATTTCAAGTCGCCTTAAGACATGACGTTTACGACTATCGCATGCTGGTGGCAATAGCTGTATAAACACTAGTAAACTATACAGTCAGCTAGTGTGCACGTTTCCTCACGATGTTTTCCTTCACCGAAAGCAAGTGGTGGTCAAAGAAAACCACCATACATGAGTTAGATTGGTATGCATTACAAACTCATGTGATACATGTAGGATACGTGTCGTTGACATGTCATGGAGAATTTCATGTCAGCGTGATATGCTTGGAGGTTTCTCCAAGCGTGCTACACTTGTGGACGAACGGCCTAATAAGGAAGTGAAGAAAGGAGAAAGCAGAGAGTTTTTTGATTGATTTTAAACTAGTCGTTCGCTGCGAACGTAGACCTCGCGACTATTAAAATACAATATTTATTTTCACAAAAAATTAAATATCTCAAAAACGGCTGGACCGATTTTGATGCCCGACGAACTTGAAAATTCTATTAACCATCCCTACATATATTCCAACTTTCATCAAAATCGGAACAACGGTTCGAGAGTTATCGCGGAACAAACATACATACATACATACATACATACATACATACATACATACAAACAATGTGTTTTTCGCTCCAACTTGAATTAGGTATAGCCCTCGCTCGCTTCGCTCGCTCGGTCAACGAGAGATGATGAAAGATTGAAAGTGAGATGATTTATGTACAGTCGTGCACGTAGACGCAAGTTTGTCTGGCGTGATTATTTGTGAAAACCTATTGAAGAGAGTGATGAGTGTAGAAGAAGCAAGAGAGATCTGTAAAGATCGTAGCAAGTGGAAATCGCTAGTCTCTGCCTACCCCCACGGGAAAAAGGCGTGATAATATGTATGTATGTATGTTAGACCTATAATTGGCTTTGAAATTTGTATTTTGTTACTATTATTAATCTAGCTGTTGGTCTTCCGGATGTATAAAAAAAAAAAAAATAATGAATGGCGAACGAGTGCACCGCCTCTATTATTTTGTTTAAGTCGTAGGAAGAAACTGGCTACTAAGTTACAGGCTAATCCTAGTTTAGATAATCTATAATATTTCTATCTAAAATAGTTTAGATGCCAGTGATAATTCTTCAGGTTGTGGTTACTTACATACAGGTGTTATATCTAAGTAAAATATTTAACTTAACTTAGTGAAGTAAGACAAAGTTTGTTGTTAAATTAAATACAGAATTTATGAATTTATTACTACAGTGTACTGTAGCTTCCACGAAGAAAAAACAGAATAGAATGTGCCAGCTGCTTCTCTTCCCGCGCAGATTATAAAAGTCAATCGAGGGAAAGGGCTTTAAAGTGGGGATTCCTCCACTCATAGGCGATGGGCTTGCAACCTGTCACTATACCTGAATCTCCATTTCTCACGACTCTTGGAACTAGAAATATTAATTTGCAATAACATATAAATAGGATTTTAAAAATATATAACATCTATATAGTGGCTCTGTCTACCCCGTAAGGGATAAAGAATGATTCTTTGTATGTATGTATGTGTGAATTTATTACATTACTACAATTTAGTTGGGAAACTGACAAGGATCTTTAACTTTAAGGAATTTTTAAATCTAATCATATGATAATTTTTTCTTGTATTTTCAGCCACCTTGTAGTAACGCAGTGTTAGAGGTCACAGTTTGTGATGACGTCGCACCAGTAGTGAATGTAGTATCGGTGCAATATGTGCTTGTTCATCGTAAAAGTTCCCTGGCTAATGAAGCAGTGGTCCATTCAAAATTCTGGTGTCCAGGTGTAGGTTACTCCTCGAAAACCGTCGCTACTCCATACAGAGTGTAACGCCAGTACCTACTGCCGGAATTATGGACACAAGACGAAAATGGCCGACCAATGACCAAAATAATCAGAATTGTATAGCTTACGTTCATGAATAAAATGTAACAGCATTACCTGTAATTTTATTTTAATTATTTTACTTTAATATTTGTATTGAAAATAGTGAAATATTTATTTAAGTAATTTTTTTAAATAAATAAATTGAATATTTTTTTTTTAATAAATAATAAATAATTTTATTTTTAAACAGCTGCGCCTCGGGGCTTCGCTCCCGTAGGAATTTTGAGATAAAAAGTACCCTATGTGCTATTCCCGGTATTTTTCTACGCGTATACCAAATTTTATCGAAATCCGTCCAGTAGATTTTGCGTGATTGAGTAACAAACATCCTCACAAACTCACAGATTCACAAACTCACATCCAAACTTTCGCATTTATAATATAAGTAGGCGGGGCATTTAATTTTTTTTTATCGACAAATTCCTACAACCATGATTCTTATACTTAACAGTATTTTGATGTTTTTAGACATCCTTATATATAAAAAAAAAAGAATTTTGATGATCCGATATGAAATGGGAGGGGTAAATAAACTATACTGAATTGCTCGTAAACAAAAAAGTTTACAATAGAGATTACTGTTCACAATTAATTAATAAGACTTCATTTACCTGTAAATAAAAGTTGGCCGGTTTATAATAAGGCTTTCTAGTCATAAAATGTATTTTTAACGTTATAAATGTCAATATGGTTTTTATTTAATTACAGGAAATCGGGTTCATAAAAATGAGTCGTTTGATTGAATAATTCACATTACGTACGAATATACAATTTTCTCGACTGTAGAATTTGAAAAAAAAATTAAAGTTAATAAAAAAAAAAACTGTTGTAGTCACCCTTATAAAAATTGAGGATATGGTTAATTACAATAATATACGAATAATATATAAAAGTCACCATTGCTGGATTTTTTGTTTTTGTACAGGATGTTTTTAAAGAATAAAAATTACAACTCATCAAAAAATCCATTTCGGATTGTTATTTATTGGTGATTTTTTAAATCAAGCTTTTATTATTCGTAAGGAAACATGTAACAAAAAATCACCCTGGTAGGATTTTTTGTTTGAGGGTTATAACAATATGAGTCTTATAATAGCGTTTAAAAAAAAAACGGCGGTGGTGATTTTTTTTTTACACTTATAAAGATATAAAGATTTTTATTGCCACATAAAAAAAAAAGAGAAGGGATAAGAAAAATAGGAAAGCGAACCCTGGGTTTCGATGCGTATGCGTAGGATGCAACCAGGAAAACGCTCAGATAGAGATAGTATTTCGTGACAAATAATGAGCCATTTTCTGACAGCTAAATTAAAAAAAAAATCAGTATAAAGAAGTCTCAACAGATAGCGTTTTATGAAAGCCGAGTCGTAATAATGGCTTAACCTTTATAGTGTGCTTATTGTTGTCAACCAGAGGCAGATAAAAAATCACTTAACAGTTTGACAGTTGCACAAATCACAATATTGATACCTACTTTTTAGACGTTTTTTTACTAAGTTTTTTTTTTTTTTAATGCCAATTGCCAATCCTGTGAATTTTTGCTTTTTGTATGGAACTTTTTCTCTCGCCTTTGCTTAATGCGCCATCTATGAAGTCATCTGGAACTTTTTTTTTTTTTTTTGGGTCTCGGAAAATCCCTTACTGCAGAGTAAAAAAAATGTGAGCACTTTTAAATAAATGGTTCTGTTGACATTCAATTTATATTTATAATATACTGGCGCAATTTCAACCATGTAAAACAAGTATAGGTATGTGAATTTATTTATTATGTTTGACATCAGAATCTAATATTGAAAACAAGCTGATATCGATCGGAGATAGCTATGCAATTGTATAAAAGGCTAGAAATGAGAATACTTTGGGCATTGCCTTAGTGTTTATTCGACAAAATGCTGATTTTTGCGTTTATTCTTGCACTCGGAGCAGCATCAGTGAGATCTGATTGTACCACGGCGTGGTCTGGTAAGCAATTTTCGACAAAATTGTCTTTATTGAATAAAAATAAGTATTTGAATTTAACAAAAATATGTAGTGTTTTTAAAATTTTAACAAACTAGTGTATTTGATTTTTAAAGTCATTTTATTTGCTTGGTCTGTTTTTAGTACATAATATCTCGATGGTTTTTAATCATTATTTTTTTGGAAAATCGTGCAAATGACTTGTATATTTTAATACAATTTACGTGTCCGTTACCTGTAATGAATAGTATTTATTTATTTTTTGTTTTTAATAAATTTCGTTTTTCAACGGAACTAAGTTTTAATCCTTATTATTCATTTTTTTATTTCTTCCTCTTTACATTTTGTTTATGTTGTTAAATTCCCATCGGGCGAAGCTTTCATATTATATAACAAAAAAAAATTGTATATAGTAAACTACTGCAATTTATCCAACTACACACAAATTTGCCTATTTCATTTGAATTACGATATATTTCATTCGCTTGCTTTATTCTCGTTTTCTACCATTCTCAAATGAAAAATATGTTGCCCAAATAATGAATAGTTACTAACTATTCATTATTTGGGCAACATATTTTTCATTTTTTATAATTGTTACCCCATGAATACTCTGTCAGTTGTGCGACATAGATCCGTGAGTGAGGCAGCATTTGCGCTCCAAAACTTTTGAATTTTAACTATTAAAAAGCTGTGTTTTCGCACAGGATTAATAGCCTAAGGTAGGATAATACAGTCTACTTTTAGTATTACATACTTGTTTTTTTTCGCAAAAGATTATTTTTTATCAAAAAAAACTTAGAAGGCAATCATGTGTAGTGTTTTGAAAACTTGAGTGACACAACTATGCCTAGGTCTAGGGTTGTCACAAGTTGAATTTTATGAACTAGCTTTTACTTGCGGCTTCACCCGCGTGAATTTCGCTTAAATTTAGCTTACAAATTTATTTAAAAATTTGTTTCCTTTAGTTAGTTTTAAAAGTGTTCGTTTTAAATTTATAATACAATACTAAAACATTTTTTAAAGAAATAATTGTCAAAGAGATTCGACAGTTTCTATACTACTACAATCAAAAATTAAGGTTTAAAATAATTGTTGATTTAATAATGATGAGACATTATTATAAAAAAGTATTAAAATTGTGTTTTTTTATTGAAAGTAGCCATCTGTTTTTTTCTTAAATAAAAAAGTATTAATAGTAATCTGTGTTGTTTGGGACAACCTTATAGTCAACGACATTTTTGTATGGAAAGTCTGTAGAACCTGCTACAATTTGGCCTAGCAGCTGTAATAAAATATACAGTATATGGCACCGATTAAACTGGCAGGGACAAGCTGGTTGTCTCATGCACATGAAATAAAAATGAACGGAATGATAAGTATAATATGTATCGAGTTATCCTGCTAGGCAAACTTGTATTTTTTACATACAACTTTGCCTACGACTTAGAGCCTTTATAATTTAGAAAATTGGTGGAAATTGATAGGATGGCAATGACAAGCCATTATGTCATAATTATGAATAGGTTCCGAGAAAATCGCAAAAATCGTCAAATTCCGTGCAAAGTAGCTGCAGTTTACGTATGTAGTTATTTTCATGGAGAATTTTTTTATTTTATTATTTATTTAAAACTTTATTAAACCAAAATAATACAATGGCATAACAGCATTCTCTACCAGTCAACCTTCGGGATAAACAGAAATAAGTATAACATGAGTGCACAAAGTGACTAAATTTGTATAAATACTACAAATATACCTACTACATAAAATATGAAAGCAAATATACATGCATATAAAATTAAAATAAAATATATACCTACTAATTTTAATTGAAACCAAAAAAACATTTTAAAACAATTTAAACCTGCATTTTTTTAAACAATTAAATTAATAACCAACTAAATTCTGATGAATTTAACTATGGAAGACGACTGTCGTATTTCTTTTATTGATGTCTATTTGTTTTTTAGGTCCACCAGCTCCTGACTCATCGAGTCATCGTATTGCTGATGCAATACTAGGACCTGGACAACGCGATTGGAGTGTAGATTATACTAAAAGTGTAAGAATTCTGTATTAAAAGTTAAAGGTAGTGTTAAAATAAAAAAAGCGATGGTAAACTTCTTTATTTCGTGGGAGAATCCAACTCACATGGATGAAAGCCATAGAAAGGGACCTGAAGAAAAACAACATTGACCCTGTGACGACCCAGAATCGCCAGTTCTGGAGAAAAGTGGTTAGGAGAGCCGACCCCAATTAAAATGGGAAAAAGGCCGGTGGAAGAAGCAGAAGAAGAAGAAACTTCTTTATTTGAATAGGAGTTGTGATCAAGTGAGTTCACTTGTTATCTCTTCACGCTTTGTCTACTGAACCAATCTTCCTGAAATTTCGCATACACATAGTTAGAAGTGCTCACAAGGACATCTAGTTAGATATATACCTATTTTTTTTATTATAAGCCTATTCCTTGAGAAACGTGGTGATTACGTAGAACGCAACGCAACCATTTCTTAGCAATGTTAACATTGACCAGACCATATATACATACATGATTTAGATTGGTGTATAAATCCATCCACGAGTAAGATTCGAACATGATATTTTTGATGTTATAATCTTTTCTGAAACCAGAAAAGGTCCTATTAGCAAACGTTTCATTTCCTTACCATGACTTTACAAGGTTATTTGTAATAAACGAAAAACCTTCCTAGGGGTGAAAGTACTCATAAATATGAACATCTTTTTATATGGGACCGACTCTGAAATCTCAAAAAAAAATCAGCTGTTCCATACATTTTGGGCGAGTAGGTATTGCAAAATGTATGGAACAGCAGATTTTTTTTTTGAGATTTTAGAAGTGTGGAGTTAACGCATACTTTTAATATTACTAGTAGCGATGCGCAAAATTAAAAAAAAATGTATGAAAGTGAAACGCTACTTTCGTTAAGGCTTTGATGAGTGTTCCGAAATGCAACATTTGCCAAATGGGTCAAAGCTACTAGAAATCGTATGGTCACTAAATATTCCTTATTATTTTCAGCTACCATGTCGTTACGACCCAAGGTTAGCGTTACAAGTAACCGTTTGTGATGACGTCGCACCAGTTGTCAATGTGCCTTCAGTGTTCCAAGCGCTCGTCCACCGTAGAGGCACATTGCAACAAGTAGCAGTGGTCCAATCAGTATTCTGGTGTCCACCAGGAACTCTTCTAGCCAAGAGTTCAGCTGCTGTGTCTTCCCTGAAACCAGTTGCTACTCCAGCTAGAGATTAACTGGTACTGAAAGGATTCCGCATGATAGATTACTAAATGGCGGCTTAAGTTTCTTCGTTCATGTTTAAGAATAAAATGTGACAGCATTATTTGTTGTTTTATTTTTTAATTACAATTTATTTCACATATTCATTGACAAATCCTTACCTGAGTGGCCACAACTTGCGATAGAGGGAGAGACGAGTGGAAGAAAAAGAGGGAGGCCATTGCCCAGCAGTAAGACACAAAACCTACAGGCTACTTTAAATAAAAAACTTAAATTATAGATACCTATACGATAATTAGGAAGCCGGAGTTGTAAAACAATAAAAATAGGTACACACTATAATGATATTAGAAATAATATACTTACAAGTTTATGAGCCCTGAAATTACATTCCTTTTTGGCCAACACTATTTTGTGAGGTGTTTTAATGATAGGTGTTTTTTTTTTAAATTAACTAAATATTATAAAATTGTATTTGACCAATATGCACAATTTGCTTAGTAAAAGTTAGGAGTACTTTCAACACTTATTTTAGACCTCGTAAAAAAATCTAACGGGTAATAGAAAGACCCGTAGAATTTCTAATGTTAAAATTTGATTTGAAAATTGTATATTATGTCGTGTCGATAACTCTTATAAATCAATTATATACGGTACCTACTGAAAAATTACATAACATCAAACATTAAAATTTAAATAAAGTATGGTAATGTTTTTTATACTTTTTTATTATTTGAAAATTAAAATAATTAAGTAATAAAGCGTATTTTACCTCCTTAGACGACCTCCGTGGCCTAACGGTTATCACGCCAGACTGCCACACCGAAGGTCCCGGGTTCGATCCCCGGTCAGGTCAAGATGGAAAATGATCTTTTTCAGATTGGCCTGGGTCTTGGATGTTTATCTATATATGTATTTGTCATAAAATATAGTATCGTTGAGTTAGTATCCCATAACACAAGTCCCGAACTTACTTTGGGGCTAACTCAATCTGTGTGATTTGTCCGTATATATAAAAAAATATATATATATATATTTATAAAAAAAAAAAAAAGAAAAAAAAATTTCTTAAAATCACAAGAGAAATAGGAGAGAGTATATTTATTTCCAAAAAACAACATGCCAAAGCCCTTCATTTTGATACCCTACCTGATAGTTTGATACAACTTGTTTTTCGGTCTGCTATTATCAGTAGATCGGTAGTCTGTGTCACTCTCCATTCCAGTCCTCCAACTACCTCTATCCATACTAAAAATCACATCAATCCATTACTAAATGTTAGTTTCAGTACTATGCCGAAGAAACTTTATCGTATGAATTAAACCTTTAAGAGAAACTGTAAATAAATAAATATTTGTTGGATGGATTAACTATTATTTGAACTTAAAAATAATGTATTCTAATTGTGGTAAATCAATTATTATATATAAGTTTTATCATAAATGTTTAAACAAAATGTTGTTACTCGTATTACTCTCAGCGCTCGTTGTTGAGTCTTTGGGAATCCTTTGCACTAAGGACAGATCTGAAAAAAAAAAAAAAAAAAAATGAAAAATATTTTATTGATTCACTTACATTGGTTACTACAAGTGGCAGGCGACTCCTTTTAAGTAAAAGATACCTGTGTTAGGAGCCACCGGTCTTCCCAGGGTTACAGATTGTAAGTAGTCTAGTTACATTACATTATATTAATACTACATAATACATTATAAAATTATATTACCATTAAAATTACAATTATATATACCATTTAAAAATACAATTTAAAATTACAATAATTTTGTGTGGGTAGTGTGTATGCGTGTTGTGTGTAGATAAGTCCAAAAAATATATGTAAGGGACGTAATTATTGTTTTATTTTATATTATTATTCAGGCGTGTACAATAATGTTTCAATTTCGTCATAATTTTGTGTTTTTAGCCAACTAGAAATCTCTTTTTTGCAGTTGTGACGGGTCATAGAAAATATATTTAATTCATTGTGTAGGGTATTATATAGGCGGGCTGATAGGCGATCTGGTAATATTTTATTTTACCATTATCATTTACTAGCTTTTTTCGCAAGTGTGTTTTTTGTTCTTTTCACCCTGACGGGGTAAAATGATGAATTCATTCCTGCTGGAGTTCTTGATTTACCTTTAAGTTATCAAGTAAGAATACTATATTAAAAATGTCTCATCCTTTGATAGTTTATCACCTAAGTCTATGTATGACTAACTCATACTAGTATTATAATTTATTCAACTCGCCTTAAGACATGACGTTTACGACTACCGCAATCTGGCAATCGCTGTCACTTAGTAAAATAAAGAAGGGAAGAAGGGAGATAGCTGACAGCTCTTAACTAGCTTTATAAATATAAGAAAAAAAATAATAGTGGGATCAAAGATTAAATTACTATACATACATTGTTATTGGGATCCTGACAAAGATTTTTAACTTTAAGGAATTTTTAAACCTAATGATATGGTAAATTCTTGTTATTTTCAGCCACCATTATAGTAACTCAGTATTGGAGGCTAGAGTTTGTGATGGCGTCGCACCAGTAGTGAATGTAGTATCGGTGCAGTATGTGCTTGTCCATCGTAAAAGTTCCCTGGCTAATAAAGCAGTGGTCCATTCAACCTTCTGGTGTCCAGGTGTAGGTAACTCCTCGAAAACGGTCGCTACTCCATACAGAGTGTAACGCCAGTACGAATTTTGCGTAACTCAGTATTGGAGGCTAGAGTTTGTGATGACGTCGCACCAGTAGTGAATATAGTATCGGTGCAGACGGTCGAAAAACGAAAAGACAAAACGGTCGCTACTCCATACAGAGTGTAACGCCAGTACGAATTGGATAAGAAATATTAGGAAAGCGGACTCTGGGCGTATCTAAGCGTATACGCTTAGATGGAAGATAGATAGTACTTCAAAGGTAACAAACAATTGCAGAGTAAAAAAATTGTACGCACTATTTAATAAATAAATGGTTTTGTTGATATTACTTTCAATTTCAACCATGTAAAACAAGTATATGTGAATTTATTTATTATGTTTGACATCAGAATCTAATATTGAAAACAAGCTGATATCGATCGGAGATAGCTATGCAATTGTATAAAAGGCTAGAAATGAGAATACTTTGGGCATTGCCTTAGTGTTTATTCGACAAAATGCTGATTTTTGCGTTTATTCTTGCACTCGGAGCAGCATCAGTGAGATCTGATTGTACCACGGCGGCGTGGTCTGGTAAGAAATAAACATAAGTATTTGAATTTAATAAAAGAGTGTTTTTTAAATTATATCAAGCTAATAGGTAGGTAACGTGTATTTGTAAAGTAATTTTATTTGCTTGGTCTGTTCTTAGTACATAATATCTCGATAATTCTGTATATTTTTTTTTGACAAATAATAAATAAATATATACGGACAAATCACACAGATTGAGTTAGCCCCAAAGTAAGTTCGAGACTTGTGTTATGGGATACTAACTCAACGATACTACATTTTTATAACAAATACATATACAATAAATACAAATACATATATAACATAGATAAACAATAATCGTGCAACTGACTTGTATATTTTAATTCAATTTACGTGTACGTTACCTGCAATGAATAGTATTTATTTATTTTTAATAAATTTCGTTTTTCTACGGAACTAAGTTTTAATCCTTATTATTCAATTTTTTATTTCTTTCTCTTTACATTTTGTATATATTGTTAAAATTCCCATCGGGCGAAGCTACAATGACATTTGTTCATAATATATTATATAATAAAAAAAAAAATGTATAGTATTATGTAGTTATTTTCACGGAGAATTTTTTTGTTTTTTTTTATTTATTTAAAACTTTATTAAACCAAAATAACACAATAGTATAAAAGACGGACATAATGATAACAGCATTCTCTACCAGTCAACCTTCGGGATAAACTTCGGGACATGGGTGCACAAAATGACTAAAGTATAAATACTACAAATATACTACATGAAATATGAAATCAAATAAACATACTTATATAAATATAATAAAAAAAACCTCTCTCTCTCTCTCAGCCAAAAGACGTCCACTGTTAGGCCAAAATATATACCTGCAAGCAAAAATTTTAATTGATATAAAAAAAACATTTTTAAACAATTTGAACCTGCATTTTTTAAACAATTAAATAACTTAGCAACTGAATTCTGATGAATTGAACTATGGAAGGCAACTGTCGTATTTTTTTTATTGACGTCTGTTGTTTTTTAGGTCCACCAGCTCCTGGTGCATCACGAAAACCTATTGCTGATGAAATACTAAGACCTGGACAAGCCGATTGGAATGTAGATTATACTAAAAGTGTAAGAATTCTATATTAAAAGTTAAAGCTAGTGTGAAATTAAAAAAGCGATGGTTAATTTCTTCATTTGAATTGGAGTTGTGATCCTAACTAATATTATAAATGCGATAGTAAGTTTGTTTGTTACCTATTCATGCTTTAACTACCAATCTTCCTGAAATTTCGCATACACGTAGTTGAAGAACATAGGGTACCTTTCATCCTGGAAAAATAGCACTGTTGTGGGAAATTCATGCAGGTAAAGCTATTTAGAAATGTTCTCTTTTTTCTACTTAACCATATTCCTTGAGAATCGTGATCATTAACTTGGTTATGATCTTTTACGAATTAGAAATACAAATAGGAATTCTGAAACCGGAAAATGTCCCATTTGCAAGCGTTTCATTTCACAATAATCACTATATACCTGAACATGAGTGGAGTAATGCATACTTTTAATATTACATACATTTAGTAGCTCTTCGCAAACTTGTAAAATGTAGGAAATTATTTAAAAGTTTGCGAAACGCTACGTTAAGGTTTTAATGAATGTTACGAAATGCAACATTTACCAAATGGGTCAAAGCCACTTAAATTGGATGGTCACTAAATATTCCTTATTTTTTTCAGCTACCATGTCCTTTCGACCCAAAGTTAGCGTTACAAGTAACCGTTTGTGATGACGTCGCACCAGTTGTCAACGTGCCTTCAGTGTACGAAGCCCTTGTTCATCGTAGAGGTACATTGCAACAGGAAGCTGTGGTCAAATAAGTATTCTGGTGTCCACCAGGAACTCTTCTAGCCAAGAATTCAGTTGCAGTGTCTTCCCTGAAACCAGTTGCTACTCCAGCTAGAGATTAACAACTGCTACTGAAAGAATACCGCATGATAGATAACTAAATGTCGTTGAGTTTCTTCCTTTCATGTTTAAGAATAAATGTGAGAGCATTATTAGTTGTTTTATTTTTTAATTGAAATTTATTTCACTTATTCATTTATTCATTGACAATAGTCCACAACTTGCGATAGAGATACAAAATCTAGAGCCTAGTTAAAAAAAAAACTTAAATTTTAGATACCTATACGATAAATTAGGAAGTCGGAGTTGTAAAACAATAAAGATATACACTATAATGATATTAGAAAAAATATACTTACAAGTAATAGCTTCCATGCTGGTCTGGGAGCGAAAAAAAACATAGAATGTGCCAGCTGCTTCTCTTCCCGCGCAGATTGTAAAAGTCAATCGAGGGAAAGGGCTTTAAACTGAGGTTTCTCCACTCATAGGCGATAGGCTAGCAACCTGTCACTATACCTGAATCTCCATTTCATCAGAGCGCCCACTATTCAGCTAAGCGTGGCCTTCGAATCTCACGACTCTTGGCTCTGTCTACCCCTTAAGGGATAAAGACGTAATTCTATGTATGTATGTATGTACTTAGAATAGCACCAACCCATCTCTTCCCGTGGGTGTCGTAAGAGGCGACTAAGGGATCTAAAACACCGGAGGATGGGCAGCAGCATCTTTCCGCGTACTATGACATCACACTGCGATCGCCAACCCGCCTGCCAAGCGTGGCGATTACGGCAAAACCCCCCTATGGTTGTTACACCCATAACACGGCCCCTAGTCCCCGGCGGCCCCGCTATCCCGGACTCTGGTAGCGGTCACGGTAACGGCGGGGCAGGGGGTGCTAAGAATCCCCGGCAGATGCCAGGCTACCAACCCCGACGACCTTTGGCCCTGGCAACTTATAACACGTGCACACTGCGGACCGACGAGAAGCTCGCTGAACTGGAGGAAGAACTGAGCAGGTTACGATGGGATATTGTAGGATTATGTGAAGTCCGAAGAGAGGGGGAGGACACCATGATCCTCAAGTCCGGAAACCTGCTCTATTTCCGGGAGGGCGACCAACTGTCCCAGGGTGGTGTCGGGTTTATCGTCCACAGGTCCCTCGTCAACAACGTGGTCCAGGTCGAGAGTGTTTCGGCGAGGTAGCGTACCTTGTACTCAGAATTACCAAACGGTATTCGTTGAAGGTAATACAAGTATACGCACCGCCCTCATATCGCTCCGACGACGAGGTAGAGACTATGTATGAGGATATTTCTAGAGCCATACATAGCTCCCAGGCCCACTATACCGTTGTGATGGGGGACTTTAACGCGAAACTGGGCAAACGAAGCGATGATGAGCTGAGGGTGGGGAATTTTGGATATGGAAGGAGGAATGCACGTGGTCATCTGCTGGCCGGCTTTATGGAGAAGGAGGGCCTCTTTATGATGAACTCCTTCTTCAAAAAGCCAAAACAGCGAAAGTGGACATGGTTGCATCCTAATGGCGTTACAAAAAATGAGATTGACTTCATCTTGTCGACGAAGAGGCACATATTCAATGATGTCTCTGTGATCAATGCCGTAAAAACAGGAAGCGATCACCGATTGGTAAGAGGCACATTGAATCTTAGAATAAAACTCGAAAGGTGTCGACTGATGAAGTCTACGCTCCGACCAGCGCCTATCCAGCTCCTAAACCCCGAGAGCTTTCAGCTCGAATTGCAGAATCGCTTCGAATGCCTGGGAGACTGCGAAAATCTGGACGATTATAATGACAGGTTTGTGCAAATTGTCCAAACAGCTGGGTCTGAGGCTTTCAAAACCCGCCGTTCAAAAGGAACCAAAAGATCTCGGACCTCACCAACAAACTCATGGAAGAAAGACGAAACTTGGTTCTGCAGTCCTCTGACGATGCTGCTCAGTATCGGCGTCTAAACAGACAGATCTCCAAGTCCTTGACTCGTGATTTACGCCAATTCAATACTGACCGTATTGAAGAGGCGATCAAGCGAAATAAGGGCTCAAAAGTGTTTGCAAGGGATCTGTCTGTTGGTCAAAGCCAACTGACCAAGCTGGAAGACTGAGGATGGCAGAATCATTTCGTCGAAGCCAGAGCTGTTGGAAGAGGTTGAGAAGTTCTACGGACAATTATACACCAGCGTACGCACACCTGTCAGTAATCTGGCCAAAGATCCAAGAGCCAGATTGACCCGACACTACACCGAAGATATCCCGGACGTCAGCCTTTATGAGATTAGAATGGCTCTCAAACAGTTAAAAAACAATAAGGCACCGGGTGATGATGGAATCACGGCTGAGCTTCTGAAAGCAGGTGGAACGCCGGTATTAAGAGCTCTTCAGAAGCTATTTGATTCCGTCATACTCGAGGGACAAACGCCTACGGCATGGCACAGAAGTGTGGTGGTACTTTTCTTCAAAAAAGGTGACAAAACCCTATTGAAGAATTATAGGCCTATCTCACTTCTGAGCCATGTCTACAAACTGTTTTCGAGAGTCATTACGAATCGTCTCGCTCGCAGGTTTGACGACTTCCAGCCTCCCGAACAAGCCGGTTTCCGAAAAGGCTTTAGTACCGTAGACCACATACATACGCTGCGGCAGATTATACAGAAGACTGAGGAGTATAATCAGCCATTATGCTTGGCGTTTGTGGGACTACGAGAAAGCCTTTCGATTCGATCGAGACCTGGGCTGTGCTACAGTCTCTCCAACGGTGCCAAATTGACTATCGATATATCGAAGCGCTGAAGTGTTTGTACGAAAACGCCACCATGTCGGTCCGTCTCCAGGATCAAGGCTCCAAACCTATCCAGTTGCAGCGAGGGGTGAGACAGGGAGACGTGATATCTCCGAAACTGTTCACCGCCGCCCTGGAAGATGTTTTCAAGCTTCTGGACTGGAGCGGACTCGGCATCAATATCAACGGCGAGTACCTCACTCACCTTCGATTCGCTGACGATATCGTAGTCATGGCTGAGACCTTGGAAGACCTAGGCACAATGCTCGATGGCCTCTGTAGAGCCTCTCAACAAGTGGGTCTAAAAATGAACATGGACAAGACGAAAATTATGTTTAATATCCGTGTCGCACCCACTCCTCTGAAGGTTGGAGACTCTACACTCGAAGTTGTTGACAATTATCTATACTTGGGACAAACAGTTCAGTTAGGTAAGTCCAACTTCGAGAAAGAGGTCAACCGTCGAATCCAACTCGGCTGGGCAGCGTTCGGGAAGCTTCGCGATATCTTCTCGTCCAAAATACCGCAGTGTCTCAAGACTAAGGTCTTTGACCAGTGTGTGTTGCCAGTAATGACATACGGAACAGAGACGTGGTCGCTTACTATGGGCCTCATAAGAAGGCTCAAGGTCACCCAAAGGGCGATGGAGCGCGCTATGCTCGGAGTTTCTCTGCGTGATCGAATCAGAAATGAGGAGATCCGTAGGAGAACTAAAGTAACCGACATAGCCCGCAGAATCGCGAAACTTAAGTGGCAGTGGGCGGGGCACATAGCTCGTAGAACAGATAGCCGTTGGGGCAGAAAAGTTCTCGAGTGGCGACCACGAACCGGAAAACGTAGTGTTGGCAGGCCTCCCACTCGGTGGACCGACGACCTGGTGAAGGTCGCGGGATGCGCATGGATGCGGGCAGCGCAGGACCGGTCGTTATGGAAATCCTTGGGGAGGCCTTTGTCCAGCAGTGGACGTCTTTCGGCTGAGAGAGAGATGTATGTACTTACAAGTCTATGAGCCCTGAAATTACATTCATTTTGGACAACACTATTTTGTGAGGTTTTAAAGTGTCTTTTTTAATTAATTAAATGGCAACACTGCCTTGTTGTATAAGCAAAT
>CM031572.1:3251603-3307909 GCA_018467065.1 Ephestia elutella
CTTGTGGATAACGTGAGTGCATTTTGGCTTGTTTGTTATTATTATGCTCTTTTTATTTAGCGCAGCCTTTCGTACGAATGATGCATGCGTGTGAGAGTTTTTTCAAAGCATTTCACTTTGGAAGCATGGACGAATAGACAGTTAATCGAATTAAAATGAACACTTGGCACATTCCCTTGACTCCTTTAAAAATCTTGTTTTAAAATCCTTTTCCTTATCCTGACTTTCTAGTTGTTTCTTTTTTTTTTCCCTTTCCTCTTTTCTATTTGTATATTTTTTGATCATTACTTTCAATACTTTCCTCACTTAGGGGGAGCCCTATGAACCTACATGCCAAATTTCAGCTTTCCCCGCCCAGTAGATTTATGCCGCCCTGTGCGTTGTCTGTCAGTCGTGAGTAACGATTTTATATATATTGATGATTGATAAATAGGTACCAATCGAATACCTAAATTTTTACTGCATATCTGGGATAACTGAAGAATTTTATTATACCTAAGCTTACCTAGCTTTATACATCTGAACTCTGGAATATAACAATCAATTTTTGGGCACTCATGTAAAAACTTTACAAAAAACCCCCCAACTTTGATTCGGTACCGAGAACAACCCGAATCCTTGTATCCTTAAAGTTTCAGAGATTTGCTCATTAAACGCACATCGCATTGTTTGCCAAGTTATAATAGCGAATTCTACCTTTTCGTAATTAAGTAGATGAGCTAAATGCCTAGAGCAGACTTGTCAATTATTATTTTATTCTCGAACATGATGAGGACTGTCTGTCTGTCGATAACTTTTTATTAGATACTTTTTTAACACGGTGACTAGGTAGTCACCGTGTTCGACCAAATGTCATAGAGTATGTAGTAATGTAGGTACATTACTACATACTCTATGACATTTGGTCGAACCCTATTCAGATTTCTTGCAAATGTTAACGGAGGGCTTTTGCCATTTGCCTTCTTCATTTTAATTGGGCAATTACAAGCAATAACATGTTACAAAATAATCTAGAGAATGTGACAAAATAGAAGTATAATCTTATTACAACAACAACGTCATAACATGGAGAAATCAAATCAAATACTTATATTAGGTATACCAACAAAACTACTGATTCAAAGTTAAATAAAATTGCCATTTGCCTCATTCTTCTTTCTATAAATTTCTTTATATTTTTACACGACTGACCAAAAAAGGAGTGATATGTTTTCATGGTTCATGTATGTATGTATGTAATTTCTTTATTCCACCATAAGTCCTGAACGGCTTAACAGATTTTGATGTGAGAGGTATTGTTAGATTCCTTGCATTAGCCCGAATGACATAGGCTATGTAAGTAAGTTGTCAGTCGTGTTTTTTATTTTTAAATAATAAGCTTGTTCTTTCTAAATCTGGCCACATTTAAGTATCCTGCTAGCCAACATAAAGTTTTCGAAAATCTTGATAAGTATTACGAACAAGTTTTTCGTCAAAATCTTGGTCGTCTCCTTGAGTTTACTGCAATTTCTCGGATACTACGTGCGGTTTCCACGGTATCAATTACAGAGTTAATTCTAATGGAGGTTTGCGTCTACCCTCATCTACATTAAAGGTGTCATCAGTTTTTACTACCGTTTATTTAGTTTTGGCTGTCCCAATGTCTGTCTGTAGGTAATCAAATCTTGCAAATTATATTTGACCGACTCTCTGCTTCTAATTGAGTGGAATTTTGCATAATATCCTAATCCTAACTAATATGAAAGTGAGTTTGTTTGTTTATTTGTTTGTTATTTCTTCACGCTTTATCTAATGAACCAATCTTCCTGAAATTTCTCATATACATAGTTAGAAGTATTGAGAAGGACATAGGGTACCTTTCAACCCGGGAAAATGCATTGTCCCCTTGGGAAATTCACGCAGGCGAAACCACGGGGAAAAGCTAGTTGCTTATAAATAATACGAACTAGTCACACAGATGCTAGCCCCAAAATAAGTTTCCTTGTACTACCTTAGCCAACCAGAAAAGGGAATTGGGGGGATAGACACCACGAAGGATTTTCACCAAGGTGTAAATGGCATAAGGAGGCATTGCAATGGCATTTTGGAAGGGTCTTTTTGAAGCGTCACGGCCAAGAGCGTCGCGGATAAACAAATTTTGAAATTAGTGAGCGTCGCGGCCGAGAGCGTGGGCTGGAACTACTTTTAATTCTAGTGGTTCTAATCGAGCAATCCACATTATTAAAGAATTGGACCACTAGAATAGCACTTGGTAATCGTGATGTCTTTCGTGGTGTCTATTTTCAAGAAGATCTGAGGGGTTTAAGGCGAATGCCCCAAACCCCTCAGATCTTCTTGATCAAATTTCCTTCTTGACCTGACCTGGGAAAAAAAACTTTTATAAACGTTCTAAAAAGGCCTTCAAACTACTTCTCAATCTACTACTTTCAACTACTTTCAATCGGTTGAAGATATATCTACTTCAAAATTGAGTTCTAAGATTCCACCCGAACGAACACACTTACATTGCAAGTTAAATAAAAGCTTTTAAAAATAATAATAAATCCCAGGACATAACATCATTCAGAGAATTATGTGTAACAAGTTTCAATCCAATCCTCTACAGCACTGGCAACTAGAATTGTAACCTAATCTAAACACATATCAAATATATATGTATAGTACTTTGATGAATCTGAATATGATCAATTTCTCATTCCTAAATATATAAAAATGAACCTTATAAATGGTAGTATAAGGTTCATCGCATTGGCCGTTTTAACTCACTAGTTGTAACACAAATGCAGCAATCACTAGTTGATTGGCACGCCGCGGCTTCCGATTCTATCAGCAGTTCAGGAGATTGCATGTAACCTCATCTTGTTTTAGGCGTCTCTAAGATTATCTTTGGATGTAATATACTGATAGTCTGATGGTCTGATGAATTGTCGGCCTCTGATAGGCGGTGGCTGCAGCTAGCGAGCGATAGAGGTAGTTGGAGAGATAAGGGAAGGCTTTTGGCCAGCATTTATTAAGGCCAAATAAGTCCCACTATTTGGCCTTAATAAAAAAAAAGGAATATAATAATTGCGCCCCGTGGCCCCGCTCCCGAGCAATTTGTGGGACAAATGGAATCATATGTGCTATTCTAGGTTATACCTATATTCTACCCGAGTACCAAATTTCCTCGAAAATCGTCCATAACATTTTGCGTGATTAAGTCCCATTCACACAGTCCAAACTTTAGAGATAGCCCAGTTGCACCATGACAAAGAAATGTTCTTAATTTCTTTTTTACATTCAATTTCTTTATTCCTATAAAGCGATAGACGGAAACCACATTAAAATTCAAGTAATGCAATCCTACCAACTAGCATATAATTACATTGCCGAAATAATAGACTACTACTCAGGACTAATGGCAATATACTTATCAAGAGCTACAGTATACAACATACATTCACACATTCATACGTACAACAAACATTCATTACGTTTGGAACTCTAAATTCTAAATATCTTTCTGTTTTAATAGAGCTTTTGGAGAAAATGCAGCAGTGGAGTTTGTCGCCCCGTACTCTTCTCCATTTGTGCTTTAGAGGCGATAGTAACCTTAGCTTTTCGACGTCATCTATCAAACAAAACAATTTTCATTTGAAATAAATTGACGAATTTTTTTTTCTAAATTTATAAGGTGTGGTATTTAATTTTTTTTTATTAATTTATAGGTTGTTTATCCTACCAAAAAATAGAAACAAAGCTTTTGCCTCTACTTTATAAATTTGTTTGTTTGTAAACTCTGTATTATACAAACTCATAAGAAAAATACAAAAAATAGCGAAACAAACAGAAAGGCGTACAGTATACAGATATAAGGTAGGTACATACATAGGCAAGTAAGTATCACAAAGGAAGGGCGTTTATATGAAAGGAAAGTTTAAGATCAAGGAGCACTTCTAAGTAATCCAAAAATAGTTAGCGGCCCATTCAAAGTTGTTTGAGATAACTTAACCCCGCAACTTATTGTCTATGCTTTCGTTCAATCATTTGAAGGTTTTATTGAATCTTGATTATTTTATTATTGCTAGAGTTCTTAGGTTCGATCTCTTGTCTATTATTCCATGTATTTTTCATACCTTTTTTTAAGTGAAAGAAAACCACTTTGTTTTCTTTTAAAGGCTTTTTTATATTCTACTGGCTTTTGCCCGCGGCTTCGCCCGCGTGAATTTCCCACGGGAATAGTGCTTTTTCCATGAAAGGTATCTTATGTCCTTCTCAGTACTTCTAACTATGTGTATGTGTATGTGAAATTTCAGGAAGATTGGTTCAGTAGATAAAGCGTGAAGAGTTAACAAACAAATAAACAAACAAACTCACTTTCGCATTTATAATATTAGTTAGGATTTAGTTAGGATATTGTTCTATATCGTTGTTATAAAGAAAACAAAATTTTGTTTTCTTATAAATTTTGAAGCTGTAAAACGTAAAGTTGTGATAAGGTGTAAAATTTGTGGCTGAGTTAGTAAATTACGTGGCAATTTATAAATCAGAAAGACAAGTAAAAATAATTGTTGATCTTTGATTGATGCTTACTTTAAAATATTTAGTAGGCGTTTTAAAAAAGACGAAATAGTATATTAGAGGCCCTGTTGCTTAGTTATAAAAAGAGAAGATTGATCACGGGGCCAAATAAAAATTCTGTGGATGGACTTATTATTTCTCCTATTTTATATTCTACTAGCTTTCGCCCGCGGCTTCTCCCGCGTGAGTTTCCCACGGGAACCGTGCCTTTTCCCGGGATGAAAGGTACCCTATGTCCTTCTCCGTACTTCTAACTGTGTGTATGCAAAATTTCAGGAAGATTGGTTTAGTAGATGAAGCGGTAAGAGGTAACAAACAAATAAACAAACCAACAAACAAACTCACTTTCGCATTTATAATATTAGTTAGGATATTGTTATTTTTAGGCTGTAGTCTAATACCGAAATCCGTAAAACTAAAAACGAATTCTATATGAATATAAAAAATCCATCCACAGAAAATTCCCGTTTAAAACTGACACACAGCTTGCACAGTGTAAATAAATACAGCAATAAAAAGCTAGTTGGACCACTTGTGAAGTCTTCAGCAGAAACCCTCGGCTTAGCGTAAGCCGGATCTGACTGCGCACACCGCGTAATCTATACTACTGAATGTCGCTACTTTAAAAAGTAAAAACTTCTTTAGGTTCGCTGAGCACTTTATTATAATTTTTAGGGTTCCGTACCTCAAAAGGTAAAAACGGAATCCTTATAAGATCACTTTGTTGTCAGTCTGTCTGTCAAACTTTTTTTTCTCAGGAACGCTTAAAGTTATGAAGTTGAAATTGATATCGAATACTCGAATCCATGGTCTCTTTCAGTAAAAAAATAATCAAAATTAAGTATACGTCAACGCGATCAAGAGATATTACCGTAAATGTTGCGATTTTTGGCATATTTTGCGATTTCAGGCAGCAATCAAAACCTATGGGGTACTTCCCGTTGGCCTAAAACTACGAAATTTGGCAAAAAGCAAGGTATAACAGTACTTATACAAAAAAATATCTGAAAGTTGTAAATATATTGTTGAAAGTCAAAAAACAAGTGTTACAAACTTATTTTTGTGCTGGATTCAGTATGAATCTTAGGGATCGAACTGCAAAGTTGAATTTGTTTTTGAAACTAGTTGGTCTTTTAGTAGAGCTATAATGTGAGATGCTGTGCGTGTACGGAACCCTCGGTGCGGGAGTTTGACTCGCACTTGGCACTTGTGTTTTTTATAAAACATAGGGCGGCAAACGACCTGATGGTAAGCGATCACCGCTGCCCATGGACAACTGCAACACCAGGGGTATCACAAGAGTGTTGCCGGCCTTTCAAGAAGACGTAGACTCGTTTTTTTAAGGTCCCAATGTCGTATCGGCGAAACACCGCCGAAGGAAGTTGATTCCACAGTTTGGTCGGTATTGAATCAGACTGGTGAAAAGGTCAAACGATCGGTATGTAACGCTCGTTCGGGTAAATTCGGCTCGAGCATGGATGATGATACTCAGGAGGTTTGCGAAGAACTGTACAAATTTTTTCTCACTACCCGTCTCGCATTATAAAGCTCTACTAATATTATAAAGAAGATTTCTGTTACGATTGCGCCTCTAAACATTAGATGGATTTTATGGAAATCCTTACTAATATTTTAAATGCGAAAGTAAGTTTGTTTATTTGTTTGTTTGTTTACTTTTCACGGTTCATCTACTGAACCAATCTTCCTAAAATTTCGCATACACATAGTTAGAAGTAAAGTACTGAGAAGGGCATAGGGAACCTTTCGTCCCGGGAAAAATACTGTTCCCGTGAGAAATTCACGCGGGCGAAGCCGCGGGCAAAAGCCAGTAGAATATAAAAAAGCCTTTAAAAGAAAACAAAGTGGTTTTCTTTCACTTAAAAAAAGGTATGAAAAATACATGGAATAATAGACAAGAGATCGAACCTAAGAACTCTAGCAATAATAAAATAATCAAGATTCAATAAAACCTTCAAATGATTGAACGAAAGTATAGACAATAAGTTGCGGGGTTAAGTTATCTCAAACAACTTTGAATGGGCCGCTAACTAAAACAAACAAAATCTAGTTTGGTGTAAATATGACTGAAGGAAGACCCAAGGTCAAAAATAGGCTTTTTTTGAAAATTCATCTCAAGACTGAAAATTTGTATGAAAACACTTAAGATACTTTTGCCGCGGTCAATAACAACTATTAATCACTAAGAAGTTCGAATGTATTTAATTCAAGTAGCAATAAGTAATGACATCCACTATCTGTCCTCTAAGGTTCAGGTGTCTCTGGAGGCTGTTATTCAAGCAGCGCGATAAAAGTTTCCATTTGAGTCGAAAGTAACGAGCCTCTTCTTGGCTGAATGAAGGGTCTCTCTCGTATTCATACGATCCCACGTGATTTACACGAGACTAGCTGCAAAGCACAGGCGAGAGCGGAAACTAAACTTGACATTTTGCATAGAAGTAGGAAGGGCTGCCCGGGGACGCGCGCTTCCTTTTATGACATTTTGTGTTTGCCGAAAATATTTTCTTTTATAAATTGTCATCATTGTCAATTGTCGTCAATTTATAGAGTGTCTTTTATTATTTAAATACCAAGGTAAAAATTAAGTTTCCTTATCTTTTTAACTTAATTATTTATTCTAGCCGAGGTTATCAAATGGTATAAATTCTACATGCTAGATTCTTCTTAAAACTTTTATCGATATCACTTATTATGTTTTCTACAGGATCCTTCCTATTTTTTACAGTGGATGCGCTTAGAGGAAAGTTTTGGTGCGCTCCAAAACAAATGCGCTTCGAGAAATACCTCGAAAATATACGTATAGAACTTCATTTGCAGCACTTAATATTTGTTTCAAATATGTTATACATATTGTATTTGATTTTTCCGATAGGAATTAAATTTTTAAACGCAATTCAATTTAATTACTTACGCTTCAAATTCGCTGATTATTATTTCAGACTGACTAGAATTTTTAAAATAAAAGTAAAATTTGATTCTTCATCCGCTTGTTCCTTGTGCCATACAGCTTTCAGCGGTGCCTCGACCTCGCTGAGCGGAATATGAACAGAATGCAATCTCCAGCCTCAAAGGTGAGCGATGTGCTACACACACAGTATACCACATTCTACGAGAAATATAGTGATGTAAACAAAGTTTGCTCGAATTTCACTCTGCTACTTTGACATGCTTCCGTGCTAGCCTGGGAGCGAAGAATAAGCGTGGAATGTGCTTCCTTCCTTATTCTGCTTTTTTTCCTTATTGCTTCTTATACTTGTACTATTATGTATTCTGTGGTCATAGGCGATGGGCTAGCAACCTGACAATATATCTGAATCTTCATTTCACCAATAAGCTCATTATTCATAGTGGGTTTATTGGTTGGTTAAGCATCACGTTTTTATCTCGTACGCGGTAGACAGAGCTGAGAGTGTAAGACCACGCTTATTTGTTAGTCTGTCAGTAGCCAACTAATAGTGCTCTCTTGATAGATTTTTTTTAGTTTTCAAACCTCGCATCATTTTTTTACAGTAAGAATTTTAAATCCATAGAGCTAGACTTTTATTTTTTAATTTTATTTAGAGACACAGACAGCTGAAGAAACGGGATGTCAGATATGGTTTTTGCCTATGTTTGTGAAGGACATATCTTCTGTAAGGGTCATTTTTGTCAAGTTTGACATTTTTGGTGTCTCGGTTCCATAGAATTTGTGAACAATCTGTATAAAAAATTAATTTGGAGCACACTATTATGCTTAGCCTTATAATATACTATGAACGTTTTTGGGCTACATTTGACAATCAAGTTTATAAGTCTATTACAGATTTTTTTTTCTATGTTGTATGGTTAAAACATGTGCCAAGTCCGACTTTACGTATCGATGTAAAATGTTTTCTAAGACCGCTGCTCCTATCCCCAGTCTATGTCTGCGCAGATCCCAATAATAAAATAAAACATACGTACGTACATGAATATAAATCGAGTTTAAGCGTACGCGACAACCCGCAAAATATTCTCGGATATATTGTGTATTCGTCAATTCTACACGAAAATGCACTTGAGGATTTTTCAATATGCGACCTATATTTTTCAAATGTAGCGATATCTCTAAAATAGAAACTATTGCTTATGGTTATATGGTTGCCATGATAGATCGATAAATACATATAAATAAATATATACAGACAACACAGATTGAGTTAGCCAGAAAGTAAGTTCGAGACTTGTTTTATGGGATACTAACTCACTTTATTTTATAACAAATACATATACAGATAAACATAAATAAGTTGATCAGAAAGTCGCTAAGATGAAGCGGTGATGAAAAGATAATGATGACTTCTTAATTTTTTAATTATTTCTTCTCTCAGCCGAAAGACGTCCACTGTTGGACAAAGGCCTCCCCCAAGGATTTCATCCATGGAGGGTTTTGCCGTAATCGCCACGCTTGGCAGGCGGGTTGGCGATCGCAGTGTGATGGCATAGTACGCGGAAAGATGCTGCTGCCCATCCTCCGGTGTTTTAAATCCCTTAGTCGCCTCTTACGACACCCACGGGAAGATATGGGTTGGTGCTATTCTAGGGCCACACCACAGGCCGCAATTTCATTATTTTAATTATTTAGAAGGATGGTAATCAAATTTCCACATTTCAAAGAACCTACATAAAATCTTTACAATAACCAATCGAAGAATTTTCTCTTCAGATCCAAAGCAAAAACACCCAATCAAAGTTCCAATTTATTGTGTAAAACGAGACGCAAATTATCAAAATCCTTTGGATATTGAAATATCCGCGTAGCTAAGCAAATCGTGCTAGTTAATGAAATTCCTTTTTGAAAGAAGCCTCTGGCCTCCATTAAAGTGGCTTAATTGGTACCAGGGGAGTAATGAGGACACCTGCCAGCCACGGTTTTAAAAAATCAATTCGATATTTCTAACAACAAGCGAAATTTTACCTTAAATCAATTACGTTAAAGTTCACTCTTTAAAACCAAACATAGCCTGAACCTACCAACTCCACATTTAAAACTACAAGCACAATTATACCCTAAGATGATATTGATAAAGTTCGTTTTTCAGTGCCAGGAATAAGCTTGGATTGCACGGTACCACTTTTGGTTTGCAATAACAGTAACCGATATTGAATCTGTACGTATGATTTGAAATTCAAATATTTCCAATGTCTGGTTCAGAATGTCTTTATGTTTTGGTCATTTGGAGTTGTTTGAAGGTAGATGATAACAAGTCAAATCAGATATTTTTTTCTAAATATCAAAAACAATAATTATATGAAACTTACGTTACAAAATCAAAATCAAAAATTCTTTATTGAAACTTGGCCTTCAAAGAAGGCTCTTTTTCACGTCAAAAACTAATTATATAATCATAGTATATTATGTCTCAAATCTACAAACAACTAGTATTTCGGAACGACCACTGCTGAGAAGAAATGCCGAAAGAAACTCATGAAACAGTCTTGGTCGCCTAACATGCCAGAGGGGCTATTTATTATCTTTATACATACACTAGATTATGTACAGTCAAAAATAAAATATAAGAAACAAATAAAATATAATATATCTAATATTCTTATCTACTCTGAATAAAACTCATAGATTTATATTTACAAACCCATTTTATAATACATGAATCATATTTCTACACTTTATACATGGAAACACAAAATAGATCACATAAACATTATGTAAAGCTACGCGCACAATCAACCATCGCAGCCCATCGCTGGTGCAGTCTTCCACAGACTACTGCAGATTGAAGGGCTTCATACTGCATCTTAACAGCTTGTTCTTCTTTCAAATCTTCAGTCAGCTAACATTATAATAAAACATGTTATATTTGTGATCGAGTAACCACAATGGAATGGTTAATAACAAAAAATTAAAATAAAATTCGAATCTGAATCGAGCTTACTTTTAATGAAGTCAAAAAGCATTCCCAATAATAGAGTTATTTATCCTGTTTTGTTCCCAATTTACTTTAACTAGTACTAAAAAATAGTAAACCATTGAACTTAAATTGCCGTGTTTAATTTTTTTTTTGTAGAAATGGTTTTGCTTTTGACTACAATCTTGCTAGAGGACAGGAGATGAGGTCTACGATATATGATTTTGACTACAATTTTGCCCGAGGATGATGAGGTCTACGGTATAGCGAGCTTACCCAGAAGCAGCCTATTTACAGTTTCATAATTAAATAAGCATTTTACATTTTATTTTTTGCATAGTCATTATCCCTATTCCCAACTACCTTTCTACGAAGTATTTGAGACCCTCTTCCATTTATCAGTATATTTTTTCTTTTATCTAGGTACCTCATTAACATGTCAAGTTCAAAATCAGCAAGTTGCTTTTCTTTGGAAATTTGCATATTTTATTTTATAGTTTCCCAAACCAAACTAAAGATTTTCTGCGTAAATTTGGCTTAAGTATGTTCACAAGTCATCCTGTAATTTTTTTAAATTATATGTCGTCACTGTCGTTAAATAAGCAATTAAACAATGGTGTCGTAAAAGTCATTAAAAAAGTCCGCAATTTTGACTGGCCGTTTGTTATCTTCTGCTCTTTGTAGACCTTCGTAGACACAATTATATTTGACGGACTTCCCAAAAATATATTTTTCCTTGTTTATCTTGAGATTTTGTTTTTTTTATTCGGGTATATCTTCGCTAAATGTTTCTTTCAGTGGCTCTTGTTTATTCGACAAATTATTTATTTATCACTTATGGCATGATTTATTCCAGTCTAATACCACGAACAAATACCACAGGTATTACTTTGAATTTTTGATTATTTTCTAATCCAAACGGATACCACTGTTTAAACCAATACCAAACACGTTCAAAGGTACAGTCAGTAAAAATGCTTTGTATATGGTTACAACATTTTTATTATAAAAAAAAAACTTGAGTTTATAGTTCAACTTAATAATGTTTGAAAGTTTATCTATATTTATGTTTTTTGCAAATGTATTTTTTAAACGGTTTTATTTAGCTTAGGTACCCCGTTTGTTTTCTTGGGTCAAATTTAGTAATTGAAATTTCACCCTCTTCCTGTCAACCGATTAATCTGAAATTTAGTATACACTTTGGATTTTGGTGACAATACAATTATAATGTTTATTCAATATTATTGTAAATAGGGTAGATGACAACAAGTCAAATTAGATACTTTTTTCTAAATGTCAAAAACAATAATTTATATATGGGACTTGTATGATGGTACTCAACGGTGACGTCACTTTTAATGGAGTCAAAAAGCATTCTCAATATAGGTACTTTAATTAGAAGTAAAAAATACTAAACCATGTTATAAATAAAATTGATCAATTAAAGTGGCGTTCAATTATTATGTTTCATTATTTAAATAGCATCATATATTTTATTTTTTAACCAGTCATCATCCCTATTCAAGATGGCCGCCGCTACAAAATGGCGGATAACTTAGGTTTTATTAATCCCATCAACATGGGTATCAAATGAAAGGGCTCAACAAGTAGAATACAATGTACTATACAAAATTGAAATCCAAGATGGCGCCTCTACAAGATGGCAGATAACCTAGGTTTTAATGGCGGATAACCTAGGTTTTATCAATCCCAACAATACGGGTATCAAAGGAAAGGCCCCATCAAGTAGAATACAATGTAATATACATAATTGAAATCCAAGATGGCCGCCTCTACAAAATGGCGGATAACCTAGGTTTTATCAATCCCATCAATATGGGTATCAAATGAAAGGGCTCAATAAGTAGAATACAATGTACTATACAAAATTGAAATCCAAGATGGCGCCTCTACAAGATGGCAGATAACCTAGGTTTTAATGGCGGATAACCTAGGTTTTATCAATCCCAACAATACGGGTATCAAAGGAAAGGCCCCAACAAGTAGAATACAATGTAATATACATAATTGAAATCCAAGATGGCCGCCTCTACAAAATGGCGGATAACCTAGGTTTTATCAATCCCATCAATATGGGTATCAAATGAAAGGGCTCAATAAGTAGAATACAATTTACTATGCGAAATTGAAATTTAAGATGGCCGCCGCTACCAAATGGCTGATAACCTATTTTTTATCAATCCCATCAATATGGGTATCAAATAAAAGGGCTTATAAAATAAAAGCTCAGGATCAGCTAGTTCACGCCACACGAAATGCGGACAATGTGGATATAATAATATATAAACCAATTATACCAGCTGATATCAACAAAATTGGGGGTTTAGCAGCGGAACTGGAAATATTTGTGGGGGCAAAAGTCATGCTACGGTCCAATATTGACGTTTCAAAGGAATTAGTAATAGAAGCGCTATAGGCTACATCAACGAAATCGTTTGGCCTCAATTTCGTCGAACTCAGTTGTAAGCAACAGATGTACCTTCTGTTCGAATTGATTTCGCAAGAGACGGCGTGTACGCCGTCTCTTGCGAAATCAATTCTTATACACCCGAAAGCCATACAGTTTCCAGCTAAGTACAATTACGGGACGGCTGAAAGAAGAATGTTGCCTTTAATACTATCATGGGCTTCTACAATACATAAAATGCAGGGCAGCACTGTAGATCACGCAGTCGTATACTTAGGTGCGAAACTGTTTAAAGAAAGTTAAAAGCCTACGTGGCTCTTAGTAGAGTAAGATCTTTGCAGGGACTACGTATAGAGGAGTCGGACTGCAATAAACTGACGGGTAAGAAACCTTGCAATAAGGCACTAAATGAATTAAACAGAATGCGAAAAAAAACAAAAACTAGAAAATAAAAATTGGTAAAAAAACATTTTAAGTTAAACGGTTTTATGTTAAACATACATTGTAATGTTTAAGATATGTACTAAAAGCTAAAAAATAATAAAATAAATACAGTCGTGGGCATTCTAAACATATGCATAGACTAGACTAAAATAAAACCGTGGGGGACGTCAATTGTCTACAATTATCGATTAAATTGTGCGATAGAAGAATCGTTTAATTTGTATTTTGTACACAACCCTAAGTTACTCGAAGATATTGTGCGAAGAAAAGGAATCAAGTACCTAAACCCGAATGGACCATTCTTTTTTAAAGTCTGTAGCAGCTATTTTTTAAGACACGCATAGGAAGCAGTAGGTACTTCCAATATAGGTATTTGTCTTAAAAATGAGAGCTTCATTTAGACCGACAAACTAGACCAACTTTTGGAATAACTTTCTTCTGATTTGATCCTCCACTTTGTCCTTAGTGAGACCTCTTTGGAGTTAACTCCAGGAAGAAAATTCTCAAATTGAGTTTCTGATGGATACAATCTCGTTACTTAGATATAGTTATGATGAAAATGATTTCTTGAAAAAAATTTGTAGACAAATAAATGCATATATTGATGAGAATGAATACACTCTGACATTTTTAGATCCGAAAAATATTGTACGACTTTCCCGTGATAGTAATAAGATTAATATTGCTACTAAATTTAACTGCAAACTGAGTGAAGTTACTAAAGCCAGAAAAGTGAAACAAACATTGATATTAGATTATTTTTCAAATGCAAAACCTTTAGTAGATATTAATAATGATAATAGTGAGAAACAGTTTTTTCGTGCCAAAAACTAAGGAATCAATTGTAAGAATATTTCATCAAAATATACAAGGATTATTTAATAAACTTGATAGCATTGAAGTGTGTCTGACTGAGTTTTTAGAAGAAGAAAAGGTATTTGATATCCTGTGTTTTACTGAAACATTTGTCAAAAGGGGAAGTGAGGGTAACATTAAACTAAAAAACTATAAATTGGCTTCCTCATTTTGTAGAGCTAATAGTAAAAGGGGAGGTGTTTGTATAATGGTAAAAAAATCAATAAATTTTAAGGTTCTGGATGTCTGTTCTGAATTTTCAGTTGAAAATACCTTTGAATGTTGTGCTATTGAAGTTCCCATATACAATTGTATAATAATATGCGTCTATAGAATACCACTTGATAAAAATTTAAATAATTTCATGACACGCTTAGAAAAACTTTTGCATAAAATAACAGCCAGAAGTAAAAAGTCAGTAGTGATAGCTGGTGACTTAAACATTAACACGCTTAAAGACAAAAAGGATTCCAGAACTTTAAAAATGCTATTACACAATTATAAACTTGATCTACATATTAAAGATCCTACAAGACTGCTAACATGCATCGACCATTTTGCTAGCAATATAGGAAATGCGAAAGGTGGAGTACATTTATTAAATTTGTCTGACCACAATACTGGACAAAGCCTGGAATTCTTTATACTCAAATGTGAAAATGAATATCATTATAAAACATTAAGGGATTTTAATAAAGAAAATTTAAATCGTTTTAAAGAATGTATCTCAAGCATTAGTTGGTATGATGTTTACGATAAAGAATATGATCTCAACCTTGCTTTTAACAGCTTCCATGAAGACATTTGTCTTTTTTATGAGCTTTGTTTTCCAAAAAAACGAGTCAAAGTAAATTTTACAAACTTGAAGCCAAAATGGATCACTAAAGGTATAAAAATAGCAAGTACCAAAAAACGCTTCCTAAGATCAAAATATTTATCACACAAAACACTGGCAAATAAGACGGAATTCCAACAATATACTAAACTACTTAGAAAATGCGTACACAAATCACAGCATCTACAAAATAGCAAATATATCGCTAATGCTAAAAATACAGGAAAGGCTACTTGGGATATTATTAAGGGCAAAGCGGACAATATTAAGGAATATGAAGAAATTGACAATATTACTTATAATAATACTAAAATTTCAAACCCCACTGACATTGCTAATTTATTTAATGAACATTTCATCAATCTAAATTATTCTGAAGGACATGTAGTATACAATAATAATAATAATAAATATAAAATTAAATCCGTAAAAGACACTCTCTTTCTTACTCCTTGCACCGAGACCGAGATTATACAGATAGTAAAATCCCTAAACAACACTAAGTCTTTTGGTTTTGACTCGTTACCAACATTTGTAATTAAATCTTGTATAGACATACTTGCCCCTGTTCTGACTTTTCTCGTAAATCTATCGTTTAATTATGGTATTTTTCCTGACGCACTAAAAATGTCCATTGTAAAACCATTACACAAAAAAAAAAATGACAAACATGATATGAAAAATTATCGCCCAATAACCCTTGGTCCTATTTTTACAAAAATTTTTGAAAAACCAATGGCAAATAGAATTACGGCATTTCTTAACAAACATCAAATAATAGCTGAAGAACAAAATGGATTTCAGAAGAACAAGACCACTACTCTTGCAACATACTCGTTAATAAAATCTGTAACGAAGTATATTGATGAGAGGGTACCGGTAGTGACCATATTTTTCGATATGAGTAGCGCGTTCGATTTAGTTAGACATGACATATTATTGTCAAAATGTGAGAAATATGGGGTCAGAGGTCTAGTTTTTGACTGGCTATCAAGCTATCTTTCAAATCGCAAACAATGCGTCGAAATTAGCAAAATAAATTCTAGAAAAGAAGTAATGACCTACAGATCTTCGGTCAGGCAAAATGGATCGGGTGTACCCCAGGGAAGTATATTGGGTCCATTGCTTTTTCTCATATACATTAACGATTTGCCAAGTTCATTAAAAGACCAGACAATCTTGTTTGCTGACGATATTTCTGTAATTATTCCTAAAGAAAAAAATATTTTGAATTATAATAATTATTTAAATAAAACTGTGGAAGATGTTGACAAATGGCTATCCCAAAACGGTCTAAAGTTTAATGTGAATAAAACTAAATTCATACAATTTTCTAATTATAAAAGTGAAAGGTTGAACCCGGAAATCATATGTCAAGGTCAAAGATTAACAGAGGCCTGCGAAACAAAATTCTTAGGGATATTAATAATAATAATAATAATAAATATCGTTTATTTTCCTCTTACAAGGGTGTACATTCATTTATATACAGACTTGTTCACCCTTGGTTAGAGACTGGCTCCTGAAATAGGTTCCTAAGGGAACCTGTGCTACAGGTAGCTAGGCCCCGCCCTCGGTTTACATTTGGTGTTTTGTTGCCATTTGGTGGACACAAAAGTTGGTAAAATCCTGTAAGAGACACTAGTGAAAATAGAAAAGAAGTACTAAAAATAAAGATAATAATAATTGTTATTCTAAGTATGGGAAGCACGAGTGGGAAAGCATATATGATGTTGGTGAGTTTTAATGACAATGAGTGCGCGTGGCAGGAGAGTAGGAGGAGTGTGTGTGTGGAGGGTTATGTGTAGTGAAGTGTGTATGTGTGTGTATGGAAGACGGGTAGGGGAGTTAGGCTTTGTCAGGGGATAGAGGCGGCTCAGGGGTGACATTCGGTGACGAGTAGTAGAAGGAAATTCCATGGGGGTGTGTGTGTGTCATTATTTTATATGTCAGGACTAAGTAGGTCTTCTGTATTAGTGTAGTCCAGGGTTTTGAGATATTCGACGACTGTGGTTTTGCATGAATGTTTGTGGAGGGGGTAGATATTAAGTTTTTTGTGTAATTTGTTGTAGAGGTACGGTCCGAGGTAACAGTAAAAGTGGTGGGTGGTTGCTGTTCTCATCACGCGAGAGGGGCAGACAGCTTTTCTTCTACGAGCGTTCGTTACAAGCTTTGGATCAAATTGTAGCTGGGAGTGTTGCTTTAGGATAGTGTAAAGCACGAAAGATTGCCTAACAGTAAGTACGTCCCAGAGCTTGTAAAGTTCGGTCGTTGGATGGTCAAACGGTAAGCCCGCGGCAACTTTTAGTATTGCTCGTTGAGCTCTTTCGACCTCAATGAGGTTGGTTTTAGCAGTGCCTCCCCACGATGTGATGCAATATATTACGAGCGACTGACATAAAGCATTATATACCATCTTGATTACTTGTCGTCCAGCGGCATACCTTAGGGTTTTAAATATGTATATAAGCTTTCTCAGCCTTGATGCTAGTGATTCTGCGTGGAGGGCAAAGGTTAATGTGTGGTCTATTATCACGCCTAGGTATTTGAGGCTCTTAGTTCTTTGGAGAGGAGGGCAGGAGCAATTTGAGTGGCTTTGGGAACATGAGTGGGCAAATATGTTTAGATTGACAGGTGGTAATAAATTAGATTTTAGGGCAAAGGGAATATATTTGGTTTTGTTGACATTTAGGGTACATATTGTTAGACCAATACTGTAATTGGAAGTCGCACATAGCAAATATTCGTGGTAGACTTAATAGTTTCGTTTACGCGCTTAGGAGACTTCGCAATATTGCCGGTGAAAAAACTGCACTCACGGCATATTATGGTTATGTGGCGTCCATACTCAGATACGGAATCATACTATGGGGAAACTCTACTGATATTAATGACATTTTTATTGCGCAAAAGAAATGTGTAAGGGCTATATGCGGAGCAGGGCCATTTGACACTTGTCGCCCTCTGTTCAAGAAAATGAACATATTATCGTTAACTGGACTGTACATACTAGAGATTGGGTGCTTTGTGAGAGATCATCCCAATTTCTTTCAAAAATTGGTTAGAGATCCAAGACTCCGCCCATTAGATATATACCGTCTAAGAGCCCCTGCACATCATAGTGCTCTATTTGACAAAAATTGCTATATGATGACTATAAAAACATATAATAATATTCCTATTAATATAAGGGCGTTGCCAACAAAATTATTTAAACAACAACTTAAAAACTGGCTACTGGAGAATTGTTTTTATAATATGGATGAGTTTATGGCATTTGGAAAATAATCTTATTATAAAATATATTTAAAAAAAAAAACAATATATGCATTTATATTATGTATGTGAATTGACATTATTATTGTTTGACATTTTAATTTATATCTATCATTTTATCTTTAAATTGTATAATTAATTTTTGCATGCCAGTAATGGTGCAACGTGCTGGACTATTTTTAATCATGTACATCATGTAACAATTTACCATGTTGCTGCAAATAAATCATCATTCATCATTCATTCATTCATTCATTCATTCATTCTTATTAGCCGACCTTTTAGCACTTCTCAAAACTTATTTGTCTTCTTTTGTTTTGACTATGTTATCGATAACACAAATATAAGATTTTTTCCTAATATTTATTGTGCTATGTAACGTGTGTTTATGCAAGTCTAGTTCATAATGGGCATCGCCACGCTAAACACTACAGCAGTCGTCGATATATCGAATATTATACGTTCCATCGACTCGACAAATTACGTAGCAACAATACGCCATATAGATATGAACAAGATGTTAACAAGTTTGTAATAACACAAATATAGGTTACTAGCTTTTGCCCGCGGCTTCGCCCGCGTTAAATTCCCACGGGAACAGTGCTTTTCCCCGGGATGAAAGGTACCGTATATCCTTCTCCGTACTTCTATCTATGTGTATGCGAAATTTCAGTGAGATTGGTTTAGGAGATAAAGCGTGAAGAGGTAACAAACAAACAAACTCACATTCGCATTTATAATATTAGTTAACTAATTATTAAAACCTTATTTCTAAGGCCTTCCGCAAACCGCGTTACGGAACTCTTTGGAAAAAGAAGAAGCGTCATATACAAGCAAGCATGTAATAAACATTTATCAAATAACCCTTTATATATCAACTATACCTCGCTGCTTATGTTTTAGCAGACAGGTTCAATGGATGTGAAATATAACATAACGTCGCAAGCTAATAAAGAACCGACAAAAAACTGCTCCACCGTTAAATCGCGCCTCATTTTTCACTGCCCACTCTCTGTACAGTCAACTATCACACCCATATTCATTGCAAATTCAACTTTATTACCACCCAATAGATGCTCGTACAGGGTATCGTGATATGCAGTTGACTATACTCGGTACCCTACTCTCCTGAATGCGAATGTAGTGATTTTGTCTGAGGCCTGCTGACGTGTCATTTTTATTTGTCATTAGCTTTATCCCAGAGCTCCGCTCTCGTGAGAATTTCAAGATAAAAGTTACGTAAGTACTATTTCCATGGCTCCAATGATGGTACAATGGCAAAAAGAAATTGCCATCATATCATCAATCGTAAAGGAATGCTAATATTGATGTTTTTCCAACCGTGTACCAAATTTCATCGAATGATAACATACATCCTTATTCTTCTTCTTCTTCTTCTCTCAGCCGAAAGACGTCCACTGCTGGACAAAGGCCTCCCCCAAGGATTTCCACAACGACCGGTCCTGCGCTGCCCGCATCCATGCGCAACCCGCGACCTTCACCAGGTCGTCGGTCCACCGAGTGGGAGGCCTGCCAACACTACGTTTTCCGGTTCGTGGTCGCCACTCGAGAACTTTTCTGCCCCAACGGCTATCTGTTCTGCGAGCTATGTGCCCCGCCCACTGCCACTTAAGTTTGGCGATTCTGCGGGCTATATCGGTTACTTTAGTTCTCCTACGGATCTCCTCATTTCTGATTCGATCACGCAGGGAAACTCCGAGCATAGCGCGCTCCATCGCCCTTTGGGTGACCTTGAGCCTTCTTATGAGGCCCATAGTAAGCGACCACGTCTCTGTTCCGTATGTCATTACTGGCAACACACACTGGTCAAAGACCTTAGTCTTGAGACACTGCGGTATTTTGGACGAGAAGATATCGCGAAGCTTCCCGAACGCTGCCCAGCCGAGTTGGATTCGACGGTTGACCTCTTTCTCGAAGTTGGACTTACCTAACTGAACTGTTTGTCCCAGGTATACGTAATTGTCAACAACTTCGAGTGTAGAGTCTCCAACCTTTAGAGGAGTGGGTGCGACACGGATATTAGACATGATTTTCGTCTTATCCATGTTCATTTTTAGACCCACTTGTTGAGAGGCTCTACAGAGGCCATCGAGCATTGTGCCTAGGTCTTCCAAGGTCTCAGCCATGACTACGATATCGTCAGCGAATCGAAGGTGAGTGAGGTACTCGCCGTTGATATTGATACCGAGTCCGCTCCAGTCCAGAAGCTTGAAGACATCTTCCAGGGCGGCGGTGAACAGTTTCGGAGATATAACGTCTCCCTGTCTCACCCCTCGCTTCAACTGGATAGGTTTCGAGCCTTGATCCTGGAGACGGACCGACATGGTGGCGTTTTCGTACAAACACTTCAGCGCTTCGATATATCGATAGTCAATTTGGCACCGTTGGAGAGACTGTAGCACAGCCCAGGTCTCGATCGAATCGAAGGCTTTCTCGTAGTCCACAAACGCTAAGCATAAGGGCTGATTATACTCCTCAGTCTTCTGTATAATCTGCCGCAGCGTATGTAAGTGGTCTACGGTACTAAAGCCTTTTCGGAAACCGGCTTGTTCGGGAGGCTGGAAGTCGTCGAACCTGCGAGCGAGACGATTCGTAATGACTCTCGAAAACAGTTTGTAGACATGGCTCAGAAGTGAGATAGGCCTATAATTCTTCAATAAGGTTTTGTCGCCTTTTTTGAAGAAAAGTACCACCACACTTCTGTGCCATGCCGTAGGCGTTTGACCCTCGAGTATGACGGAATCGAATAGCTTCTGAAGAGCTTTTAACACCGGTGTTCCACCTGCTTTCAGAAGCTCAGCCGTGATTCCATCATCACCCGGTGCCTTATTGTTTTTTAACTGTTTGAGAGCCATTCTAATCTCGTATAGGCTGACGTCCGGGATATCTTCGGTGTAGTGTCGGGTCAATCTGGCTCTTGGATCTTTGGCCAGATTACTGACAGGTGCGCGTACGCTGGTGTATAATTGTCCGTAGAACTTCTCAACCTCTTCCAACAGCTCTGGCTTCGACGAAATGATTCTGCCATCCTCAGTCTTCAGCTTGGTCAGTTGGCTTTGACCAACAGACAGATCCCTTGCAAACACTTTTGAGCCCTTATTTCGCTTAATCGCCTCTTCAATACGGTCAGTATTGAATTGGCGTAAATCGCGCGTTAGGGACTTGGAGATCTGTCTGTTTAGACGTCGATACTGAGCAGCATCGTTAGAGGACTGCAGAACCAAGTTTCGTCTTTCTTCCATGAGTTTGTTGGTGAGGTCCGAGATCTTTTTGGTTCCTTTTGAACAGCGGGTTTTGAAGGCCTTAGACCCAGCTGTTTGGACAATTTGCACAAACCTGTCATTATAGTCGTCCAGATTTTCGCAGTCTCCCAGGCATTCGAAGCGATTCTGCAACTCGAGCTGAAAGCTCTCGGGGTTTTGGAGCTGGATAGGCGCTGGTCGGAGCGTAGACTTCATCAGTCGACACCTTTCGAGTTTTATTCTAAGATTCAATGTGCCTCTTACCAATCGGTGATCGCTTCCTGTTTTTACGGCATTGATCACAGAGACATCATTGAATATGTGCCTCTTCGTCGACAAGATGAAGTCAATCTCATTTTTTGTAACGCCATTAGGATGCAACCATGTCCACTTTCGCTGTTTTGGCTTTTTGAAGAAGGAGTTCATCATAAAGAGGCCCTCCTTCTCCATAAAGCCGGCCAGCAGATGACCACGTGCATTCCTCGTTCCATATCCAAAATTCCCCACTCTCAGCTCATCATCGCTTCGTTTGCCCAGTTTCGCGTTACATCCTTATTCACACACTTCGAAACTTTTGCCATTGCATATCAGTTTTTAGCACTTTACCCGTTGTCCTAGGTGTGGTGTGACACACACATTCGATATTTAGGCATTGCGTCGCACCGCGCGTCGCCGCGTTTTTCCTTGCTGCTTTTGCCGCTCAACTAGGACAACGGGTAATCGGTATAATTTATGGCACAGCCCTGCGAAATTTCCGCCATGCTCTCGCCGTGCGTGTGACGGCGGCCGTCAAAGGGCGTTCGTCGTCACCGTCACACGTTTGACATGCAAATTTCGCGCCGCAACATACGGCCATGCGGACAATTACCCTCTTTACTAGATCACACCAATTTATTTAACGGCTAATTAAATGCTGTTAACCACTGAATTTAAACGGCTTGTGTGTTTAAGGTCTTGTTTAATCAGTTGCTGAATAATTTTAACACCTATTTGTGTTTTCAAATGTCGTGTGTCAGATTTTTCTCAAGACGTCGTGAGAGCATACTTACAAATTATAGGTACTATATAGAAACTTTCAACTATATGCAAGCTGCATACCTATTTTCCTTCACCACCTTCCGCCTTCAAGCAACAAGGACTTCTGCGCGCGTATCCGTGTTGCATTATGCCACGAGCAGTATATACCTAAATGGCCGCCGATAAGTTAAATTGAGACCCAGAGACATGTCGTTAAACCTGCGTCATCCGATGACAAACACATAAAATGAACAGATTTATTTATTAGAAAATTCCCACACTAGTTCACCGTTCACAATATTATTAGACATCCTATTAATATTATAAATGCAAATGTTAAGCGCACTACACACCAAAGTCGCCGACTTGCCGCCGACACAACCCGGCGGCCTATATGAATAGAATTATATCGGCAACACAAACAAAAAAAAAGTTGCCGACATAGGTCGGCGGGTCGGCGACTTTGGTGTGTAGTGCGCTTTAAGATGTGGTTAGTAAGTGAATAGAGTGCATTGTACTAGGATGGTAGAGTGTTACTCAATCAGCAATCAAGCCTAAGCGAGTTTCGATGAATTTTGGTACACGGGTACACATAAGCTACGTTTTATCCTAAAAAACCCATGGTAGCGAAGCCCCGGAGTGCTGCAAGTATAACATTATGTTTCCAACATTGATGAAATAATATTGACCATTCTCAAACTAGGTTGGCAAAGCGCGTGTGAATCGGAACGGGTGATAATGGGAAATCCGTGGAAATCCCCTCATTGTTTCCCAGAACAAAGGCAAGAAACAGTCTAGATTCTAGGCATATGGATCTGACGTTTGTTTGAGGCGCCTAGGCATTCATTCATATATACTCAAGATCATTGTTAGGATTTTAATATTATTTGGTTTATATTCAGCGCTGCATATTTAAGCAAAAAAAAATCAATAGAATCCAATGATTCTGAATTATCCCACAAAAATAACGATTTCAACAATTTGCACTATTAACAACAGATTAAAACTCAACAATGTTACTTTTAGCAAATTCGTACGACACTCTTTTGCGTTGCGACTTCTTTTTTTTGTCACATAAGCTTTGGAGGAACCCACAGACATAAATACTTTTCAAAAATTTATTTCTGTAGAGGAACCTCAACACCTCTGTGGAGGAAACACATGATGATAAGTTCCACACACACCAAAAATTCAATTATGAAAATGAAATAAAATTTCACATGAGATATGGGTATCAATCAATGAATTTATAACTTGTAACATTTTAAATACATCTACGAACCTATCATGCTTGTCTATGATATCTCCAACCGATACAATCGGCCGACACTGGCAATAATCCTCGGTGCAGTGTTGTGGTCGCATTACGTATGCAGTATGCACAGGCAGGAACCCAACGAGGGATTACCGTAGACTAAACTGTGGATGTGCGCCCTTATATGGTAAGGAAAGTAGAAATGTAACACTAGGTAATACGTGCACATGTTCTGACAAGATTTCTATGCATACTATGAAACTGCGTGTGACCAAAGAAAAAATACACTAACGCGAAAAGAAGCGACACTTAAGCATGTGTGCCGTAAAATAGCTTTTGGCTTTGTGTGAGTGACTGGATGTGCGCGGGGGCTTTGAGAGGCCGCGGGACGGGGAACCAACCTCCACCAGATGTTTATATTATTAAGTCTTTTCTCAGGGCTGTTAGAAATGACGCGGTCTATCACTCATGTCAATCATGTCATGCCGGTGGGCGCTATTGTCAAATACTATAGAGTTTAGAGTTAAGCCTAAGTTTAGCTATTGTTTCTAGTGTTGAAAATCCGGCTCAAGAAGTTTTTATTTTCCTCTTTGGTCGAACTCTAACGTACAGGGAGTCACGGGTGTGGCGTGACTGTACCATAGGAGGTATCCTACTAACATTATAAATGCGAAACTTTGGATGTGAGTTTGTGGGGTTGTTTGTTATTCAATCACGCAAAATCTACTGGACGGATTACTATAAAATTTGGTACACGGGTAGAAAAATACCGGGAATAGCACATAGGGTACTTTCTATCCCAAAATTCCCACGGGAGCGAAGCCCGGGGTGCAGCTAGTATTTTAATAAAGAATGTGTGTGTATGGGGCCAATAGTAGCCAACATATTTTTTAGAACTTTTGTCTATTTGTTTGTGCAAGAATTATTCCTTTCGACATTTGCTTTTATTTGCTAAAATATAAATTATTTTCAATGTGTCTAACCACAATTTTTTTATCAATGTATATTAATGCTGATCTGATACGTTTAGACGATATGTAAATAAGAATAAACACAGCTCGATATTAGCCAACGCCAACGCCAGTAGAAAATCTGCTTACAGTAATATATTCAATGTTGAAGACGACTGCTGCTCACAAATCGATTTTGTATCAAATAGAATATTAAACGTTGAGCACGTCGATATGATGTAAAAAACAACAGCTAATCTGCAACGGATATCCCTAACTCCATATCTAATCTACAATATCGATAAGTTACCTAACCACTGCTAACGAATATCATCGCTTACAAAAACTTTTTTCGTCTACAACCAAAATTATGCTTCCAATAGACAGAGCGATTCATGAAGAAAGCTGAATTAATATCAGCTTACGCGAACTCAAAGCTGCGGGGAAAAAAGCTACAGTTTAACTATTAAAAAGCTTATTAAGCCTTATCATAACAAAAACTATTTCTGCAGGAAAACACAATAGTAAATTACTAGCTAATTATTTTTTTATAGCTTACAATTTTCCCGAATCAAGGTTAATCACGAACTTTGGTCACGGCAGCCGTGGTATTCCACATTATTACGATAATTGGCGTTTTTAAACGATCAGGATAGAGAAGGCTTCTTAAAAAAAATACCGATTTCAATTAGTACATACACTCAAAATCGTGTAATATCAAAATAAGCCATTAAAATATCAACTACTAGCTTGTGCTAAAGTACTCTCATATAGAAATACTAATATTAATATTATTTATATTATTTATTATTATAGAAGTACTAATATTGCATCTGAGATGCTCAAAAATCCAAAAAAAATAAAAAATAAATACTAGCTTGTGCTCGCGTAAAAAAAATTGATTATATTTCAGGTTTTCAACGGCATACCTATAAAAACAAGCTAGGTAATTATTAAAAAATAAAAAACACGACTGACAACTTACATAGCCTATGTCGTGCCTATGTCACACGGAGGAATGCAAGGAATCTAACAATACCTCTCACATTAAAATCTGTTAAGCCATTCAGGATGTACGGTGGAATAAAGAAACTTGCATACATAGATACTTACATACATGAACCCTGAAAACATTGGTCAGTCGTGTAAAAAGAAATCTGCGCCAATTTTGACCCGATTACGCGACGAAAAGGAGGGTGTGTTTATCAGCAATAAACTCGTAACAAATCAGTGGTTTGTAGTACGTTATGCGCGTAAACATACAGGAATACAAAATTCTAAAAAAAAATCATTTTGTCTTATATTGGCATTGCAAAGACGACTCCGCTACTGAATGTCTAAGTACGAAATGTGGACGTACGTTAGTTCTAAAGTATCCGATGTCGAAGTATGTGAGTACGATGTACCTACGTTGGTTCTATAATATCGTAGTACTACGTATTCCAGTGCTAAAGGAAGATTTTTCCATGTACAAACATATGTAGAGATAAAGATTCCACTAGAGTAGTAGGTACGTAAAAACTAATAGTCAACTGTAGCAGGTAATGACGTTTTGCATCCACCGAGTTTCAAAAGTTTAATGGATAAAGTTGGACATTTTAGATGCGAACTATTGTTTCCTAGACTAGTAGTGTCCTCTGAGTTTGCTGAATTACTTCAACCATACTATACTTATTAAAATATAAAAATTTGACTGACTGATTTGTACCTATATCCATAGATTTGTCAGTATCATACTAGATCTATGCGTTGTCAACGCTTTGCAGAGAGATTTTATATCCTAACTAATATTATAAATGCGAAAGTGAGTTTGTTTGTTTGTTAGCTCTTCACGCTCTATCTGTTTGTAATATATTGGGTAAAACTAAACGCAGGCGTTTCCTGTTATCGCCGCCAGGCGTTTTGGGGTTCTCACATTGCTCGTGCGAATGGCTCGCGGACGGTCGCCATTGTCCTATGCGATATCGGTTTGATTTTTAATACGCGAGAGGTCCCGCGTTCTTTGATTGCTAATTGATTTGAGTTATAATTGTGAATTTCCTGTTTGTTAAATAACTATTGAACTTTGTGTTTGTGTAACCCGTCATTGTGACTTTCTCCTGTGGGATGTGACGCGTGGCTGCTCGCTCACATCTACCTGTTGCCGAGCCGATTTCGGGAAGAAATCTATTTATTTGTTCTGGGGAATTGAGATCTCATGGGTTAGGTAGGGTGATTAGGAATTCCCCCTTCCCGAAGACACTCAAGTTTGGATCCGAAGAAAAAGAAGATTTAGTTTGGTAAGTGATTTTCCATTGTAGTTAATTTATAGGTTAAGTTATTATATAGGGCCCTGTAGCTCCCTTCATAAGCTACGGTGGTAGCAGACTGCGTTAAGTTAGTTAGGTTTTAGTCGGGCAAACGTGGTGCCGCGTGGAGATTTTTTCCCGGTACTTATTTTTACCGGTGGTTTTTTCCCGGTGAAGTTCCGGTACAGAATTCTTCCCGCCGCTTCGTTTGTCCGGATTCTCTCTGCCACATTTTCTGGCAACAGACCGTAGTTGCTCTGCACATTTTCTGGTAGCAGAGCGTAGTTTATCTACCCTCTATTTGTTCGTTTGTAAAAAATAATTAATTGTTTGTAAAAATTATTAGATTTTTCTTAGTTTGTTTGTATAAGAATATTTGTAACCTTTTTTGTATTTGTTTGCGGTTTGTACCGTGCGTTCCGGGTTTGTGCCATTCTCATACCTACCGCGGTTTCTCGTGTTGTTGCTTGATCTTGTTCTTTATTTACCTTTTTTATCTTTTCTTATTTGTTTGTTTGTTTGTGACTTGACGCGATGGCGAAGGCCTCCAATGCTAGGGCGACACTCGCCAACGAATTGAGATGGTTTGTGACGGCCGGTGGACTCCTGTCCCGGAAGGACAGGGAGGCCGCTATACTGGAAAGAGCGGATCAGCTCCGCTCACGATTAAACAACGCGGAAGCGGCCATGGCGGCGCTTACCGAAGCCGACCTTACCCCGGAGGTCTACGCAGGTCACGTGGCGGACCTGGACCAGATCCTGAGTCTGCACGATGACATCGTGGAGGCGGCGGCCGCAATAAGGGCGAGACAGGCTGGCGGACCAGCCCCTCGCACACCTGTTAGACAGGAAGGACCAGCGGTTACTGGTCGGCTCCCCACCCTTCAGCTGTCCCACTTTGGGGGTAGGATGGAGGAGTGGGTGGCATATAAAAATATGTTTGAGTCCCTGGTCGTAGCACGACAGGATTTGTCGAAGGCCCAGAAGATGGCCTACCTCCTCTCCACTCTTGAGGGTGAAGCGCGGTCGCTCATCCAGCACCTCCGGGTGGAGGACGACCAGTACGACACGGCTTGGGAGTTATTGAACTCCCGCTACCAAAACTTACGTTTGTTAGCGGATGCGCACGCCGCACAGTTGATGGCCCTGCCCAAGGTGGCCAACAGGGCACAGTTGCGCCTGCAGTTGCTCACGCCCGTTACAGTGGCCTGTAACGCGCTCCGCACACTGGGGCTGCCGGTGGACCAATGGTCTTTTTTGCTGGTGCACATAGTATTGGGCAAATTACCCAATGACATCCGCTCGCGGTTTGAGCGCGAGAATGCGGAGCAGGATAGCACCACCCTACCAACCTTCACTGACTTGGTGAAGTTTTTGGAGTTTGAGGCACGGGCGGCTGAGAATACCATGACGGACTCAGCGCCATCCAGAGCGCCTGAACGTAGGCCCTTGGAACCCTCATGGCGAGGGAGGCCCCAACAGGGACGGCAACCGCCACCGCGTGGAGCTGGTGCGCGGGTTGCACACACGGCAGCAGTCGCGAGGGACGCGGACTGCCTGCAATGTGGTCGGATGGGCCACAGCCTGCTGCAATGCAGGGACTGGCAGGGACTGCCAGTACAAGATCGGCGCCGCATGGCAAAGCGGCATGAACTTTGCTTTTATTGTTTGGGCGGTCACTATGCACGTGACTGTCCCAGAGCCATACCATGCAGTGCATGCCGTGGGCTGCACCACGTGATGCTCTGCATGAACCGGAACGGGGATGGCCCCCGGTTGTTGAGGCAGGGGTCCCCTATGGGCGGGGGCGCTCCTGCGCGAAGCCCTCCACCATCGGACGGAGGACGCGGCTTCGCTCGTCGCACCCCCTCGGGAGGGGGGTCGCGTACCTGCGCGGGTCTTGGCGGACCGGGACCACGCGCCCCAAGGTCATGGCCAGTATATAGCTGGCCAGGCCCCGGATAGGGCCCCCATGGGCGGGGGCCCTAGATCGGACGTGAGAGTGGGGACACCCCCCTCCACGCGGGTTACCAATGCCCAACACATGCAGCCGCAGCGGTTTTCTCCACCGCTGCACGAGTACCCACGGCTGGAGTACCACCCGCCGTACCATAGGTATGGCCGGGCCGCGGGTTATGCCCCCCCTCAGATGGGGATGTGCACTCGCCCGCCATACTATCCGGGTCAGTGGCGCCCCCCTGGTTTGGAGAGAGTGGGGAGCCCGTAACTAGCTTGCTCCCTTGCTGGGACAGAGCCGCGGACGGTTCTGCTCCCTACCGCGGTGGTCCGCGTATGGGGTCGTGGGGGGGAAGCCATTAATTTGAGAGCTCTGTTGGACTCAGGGGCTCAAAGCAGTTTGGTTACCACTCGAGTGGCACGCCAGTTAGGTTTAGTCGTGGAAGACTCGCCTGTGCCACTTCTTGGAGTTGGTGGCATACAAGTGAAGTGTCTGACGGGCCAGACACTTGTCACCTTTTCTTCGCTGAAGTCCTCCACAATGAGGATCACGACTTCGGCTATGGTAATGGATACCATTGCGGGTTGGCACCCCTCGACAGACATACCGCCGGGTGTGTTGTCTTTGGTTTCGGAGTCTGGATTTGGCCGACCCCTTTGTCTTTCATCCCGGCCCAGTGGACTTGCTCCTGGGCTCGGACGTATTGGGTTGGATTTTGTTGGGTACACAGAAGGCTCTGGGTTCGTCTTCACTGATGGCAGTGTCTACGATTTTTGGTTTTGCCCTGATGGGCCCTGTGTTTGATAATGGCACCGCGGAAGGAGCCACCGGTTGTCGCATCTGCGTCCTTGGCCAAGACCATGCAAAGGTTTTGGGAGGTGGAGGAGCCACCTATGAGTTCCAGGATGGATCCGGAACACGCTGAGTGCGAAGCCCTTTTTCGATCGACCACGGAGAGGTTGCCCTCCGGTCGGTTTGTAACTAGGTTACCCTTTGTTGCCTCTCGTCCTAGCCTAGGGCAAAGTAGGGCGCTTGCGGAGAAACGACTGCTGTCCATGGAGCGACGCATGCAGCGTGACCACGTACTTCGCGATAAATATATTGAATTTATGCGCGAGTACGAGGATTTGGGTCACATGTCTCCGGCTCGAGTTGATTGGAGCTCAACTGAGCATTATTTTTTGCCCCACCACGCGGTGGTGAAGGCCTCAACGGGCAAGTTGCGGACTGTCTTTGATGGGTCCGCACCCACTTCGAACGGAGTTTCGTTGAATCTATGTTTGCATTCAGGTCCCAAATTGCATAGGGACATAATTGACATCATCTTGAACTTTAGAAGACATCAAGTGGTTTTTGGTGCGGACATCCGGATGATGTTCCGCCAGACAGTCATACATCCTGAGGACAGGCGATTCCAGTTGATACTCTGGCGTGAGCGCCCTGAGGATCCTGTGACGGTGTATGAACTCAACACAAACACGTATGGTTTGAAATCTAGTCCCTATATCGCCATCAGATCATTGCTTGAATTGGCAGAGCGGGAACGGATCCGCTTTCCCCGTGGGGCTTCCGTGCTGTCACGTGACTTGTATGTCGATGACGTGTGCACCGGAGCCCAAAGTATTGAGGAGGCCCTCCTACTGCGGGATGAATTGATTGAAATATTGAAAACGGGTGGCTATGAGCTACGTAAGTGGTTGTCCAATGAGCCTAGAGTTCTAGAAGGGATCCCGGAGGATCACCAACAGAACCCTCACCTGTTTGAGGATGTGGATGATCCCAACAGGATAGCGGTGCTGGGCATGCAGTACCAGCCGCTAACCGATATTTTCACATTCCAAGTGGACTTGGAAATACCAAAAAGTCTGGACTAAGAGAACGGTGTTGTCCGTAATAGCTCGTATGTTTGATCCAAGCGGTTGGATCAGTCCAGTGATATTCTCTGCGAAGTGTCTTCTTCAGAGACTTTGGACTTTGGGCGTCTCGTGGGACGAGCCGCTGTTTGGCTCTCCATTGGATGATTGGCTCGAGTTGTTTTCATCGATTAAGGAAGTCAATCGGATTGCCTTGCCTCGTCGAATATTGCCCCCGGGAAATATCGAGCCAGCCTGCATGGCTTTTGTGACGCGTCGGAGCGAGGCTACGCCGCGTCAGTCTATATGCGGACAGTTGACGCCGATGGCCGGGTCAATGTCTCGCTTTTGTTAGGGAAGAGCAAGGTCGCCCCCATCAGGACTAGGCTGACTATTCCCAAGCTTGAGTTGAGTGGAGCTCACCTTCTCTCTAAATTTTTGCATCACGTTGCCAGTGAGCTGGCGGCCACGGTCGAGATACGAGACATCTTCGCCTGGTCGGATAGCCAGGTCGCGCTTGCATGGTTGCGCGCGGCCCCACATACCTTGGAGGTTTTTTGTGGGAAATCGGGTTTCCCAAATCCAGAATATCGGAATTGATATAACATGGAGACATGTGCCGGGAGAGCTTAACCCAGCGGACTGTGCTTCCCGAGGTTGTACGGCACCAGAATTGGTGTCACACCCGCTCTGGTGGGGTCCAGAGTGGCTGATGGGATCAGAAACTTCTTGGCCTGTCTGTCAGACAGATGTTACTTCTTTGAGTTTGACTGGGCTCCGTGTACATGCTGTAGTCGCTGAGACGACGTCGGAGCCGGATTGGCTACTTGCTCGGTATAGCAGCTTGGATAAGCTTCTGGGTGTTACCAGTTGGATTAAGCGTTTCATACATAATTGTAGAAACCCACAGGCAAAGCGGTTGGAGCCGATTGCAGGTGCAGAAGAGCGCCGGAGCGCATTGTTGCATTGGGTCCGTGTCGTGCAGACCGGACGGTTTGAGTCAGAGCTTCATATTTTGTGCGAAGCACGCGCTAAGTTGAAGGGCGCGGTCGCTCGTTTGAACCCGTACATCGACTCGGATGGGCTTCTTCGGGTTGGAGGCAGGCTCCGGAAGGCGGATCTTCCATATGAGACTCGCCATCCTCTGTTGTTGCCCAAGGGCGGACCCTTGGTGCAGCTTTTGGTGTCTGATCGACACATTCGTAACGCCCATGCTGGGTGCAATGCTTTGTTGGCTATTTTGCAACGCGAATTTTGGATATTGTCTGCCCGAAGAGCAATCCGTAGTGTTCTGTTTCGATGTATTGCATGTTATAGGTTGAAGGCATCCACGATGCAACCACAGATGGGTGATTTGCCCGCTGATCGAATCCGACCTTCCGAGACCGTTTGACGGCGTTGGAACCGATTTTGCCGGTCCCTTTTTCGATCAAGGCTTCTCCCTTTCGTAATGCCCGTATTGTGAAGGGCTATTTGTGTGTATGTTGTTTGTTTGGCCACCAAGGCTGTCCATTTGGAGGTGGTATCGGCTCTGACTACGGAGGCCTTCGTCGCCGCGTTGGATCGCTTTGTTTCGCGTCGAGGTCTACCTTCCCTTATTAGGTCTGACAATGGCACAAACTATAAAGGAACTGTAAATTATCTTAAGGATGTTTCTGTGTTTATTGATAAAAATTGTACTAGTTTAAGTCAAATTGCTGCCCAAAGGGGAATAACCTGGAAGTTTAGTCCCCAAGTTGCCCCCATTGGGGAGGGATTTTTGAAGCGGCTGTGAAATCCGCAAAGACCCACCTCCGCCGCATTATCGGAGAAACGGCTCTAACTTTTGAAGAGCTGGCCACAGTGTTTTGTAAAGTTGAGGCGGTCCTCAACTCTCGTCCTCTCTGTCCGCTATCTCCAGATCCAAATGACTTGGAAGCTCTCACCCCTGGTCATTTTTTGGTGGGAGGGCCGTTGAATGCCCTGCCCGAATACCCGTGGAAGGATGAACGCGTATATCGGTTGTCGCGTTTTCAAATGTTGCAGCAAATGAGCCAGGACTTTTGGCGTCGCTGGTCGCTTGAATATTTGCATTTGCTGCAGCAAAGAGTGAAGTGGACAGACAGGACTGAGCTCTCCCAGGGAGGGTGATTTAGTATTGTTAAAAGAGGCAAATTTGCCCTCATTGCTTTGGCGACGAGCTCGCATATTACGTTTGATTCTTGGCGGAGATGGCACTCCGCGTGTGGCTGAGGTGTTGGTCGACGGCTCGATTTTAAGGAGAGGTGTGACCTCTCTCGCCCGCCTTCCCGTAGAGTAAGCTAGCGGTCTGCTTCTCAGACCGGGACGGGGGGATGTTTGTAATATATTGGGTAAAACTAAACGCAGGCGTTTCCTGTTATCGCCGCCAGGCGTTTTGGGGTTCTCACATTGCTCGTGCGAATGGCTCGCGGACGGTCGCCATTGTCCTATGCGATATCGGTTTGATTTTTAATACGCGAGAGGTCCCGCGTTCTTTGATTGCTAATTGATTTGAGTTATAATTGTGAATTTCCTGTTTGTTAAATAACTATTGAACTTTGTGTTTGTGTAACCCGTCATTGTGACTTTCTCCTGTGGGATGTGACGCGTGGCTGCTCGCTCACATCTACCTGTTGCCGAGCCGATTTCGGGGAAGAAATCTATTTATTTGTTCTGGGGAATTGAGATCTCATGGGTTAGGTAGGGTGATTAGGAATTCCCCCTTCCCGAAGACACTCAAGTTTGGATCCGAAGAAAAAGAAGATTTAGTTTGGTAAGTGATTTTCCATTGTAGTTAATTTATAGGTTAAGTTATTATATAGGGCCCTGTAGCTCCCTTCATAAGCTACGGTGGTAGCAGACTGCGTTAAGTTAGTTAGGTTTTAGTCGGGCAAACGTGGTGCCGCGTGGAGATTTTTTCCCGGTACTTATTTTTACCGGTGGTTTTTTCCCGGTGAAGTTCCGGTACAGAATTCTTCCCGCCGCTTCGTTTGTCCGGATTCTCTCTGCCACATTTTCTGGCAACAGACCGTAGTTGCTCTGCACAGTCGTTTATATATATGAGAAATAACGTTGGACCAAGAACGCTGCCCTGTGGCACACCGTATGACACACCCGTGGATTCACTGACAAAACCTTCCAATTTTACTTTCTGCCTTCTATTTAAGAGGTAATCTTTGAACAGATCTAGTGACACACCTCGTATTCCTATCTTCTCAAGCTTGCGTAGAAGGATGGGATGAGATACCGTGTCGAAAGCTTTTTTTAAAGTCAAGGAATGCAGACATACACTTTTTTTGCTTGTCAAGTTGTTCAGTCACTATCGAGCTCAGTTCAGTAACCGCATCCTCGGTAGATTTCCTTGTCTAAATCCAAATTGCGAAGGAGATAGGACATTGAATTTATTTAGATAATTAATAAGCCTGTTATTTATTAACTTTTCTAATATTTTAGAAATTGCTGTTAGCACGGATATAGGCCTGTAATTATTAATGTCGTCTTTATCCCCTCCCTTGTGGACCGGTGTGATGATTAGACTCTTTTAGTTTTCCAGGGAAAATCCCTTTATCAAAGCAGAGGTTTGCAAGATGTGCAATGACCGGGACAATCTCGAGTTTAGTCAACTTAAGGAAACTAGTTGGGATATTGTCCCAACCAGGAGCACTTTCTGACTTTAAGTTAATTAAGATATTGGCTACCTCATTTGGGTCGGTGTGTAGCATTACACAAGAGTTGGGAAGCGATGGTAAGTCCTGGAAGTACTTATTTAGGTCCGTTTGTGTAGGTTGTATATTGCTTTGAGCAATCCTTTTGCCAATGTTCGCAAAGTAATCATTAGCATAATCGGCTGAAGCTAGTAGGTGATGATGCTATGTTTAGTAATTCCCTATTTGTACTGTTAGTTTTACTTGTGTAGGTTATTTCTTTAATATTTTCCATAACAATTTATTATTTTTTACAGTTTTAGCTAATAATTCCCTTTCGTATTTTCGTTTAACCCTTTTAATAAGTTTATTGCAATGATTCCTATACCTTATGTATGTTAGTTTATGTATTTCATTAAAAGGATCACAACGAACTCTTTTTTGTAAGTTATTACGATTCCTAATACAGCGTAAGATACCTGGTGTAATCCACGGTTTAATAATACGATTTTTACTTGATATGTTCGTGGTAACTGTGTTTGCTTTTAGAGACTCGGTAATTTTACAAATCAGGCCATCGAGCACTTCCTCTGGATCATCACAGAATAATAGATTAGGAAGATTTTTGGTTTTTAAATACTCACTTTGGTTTTGGTTTTACTTTGGTTTTGGTTTTACTTACAACTTCATGGCGTTTTAATTTGGATAAGCATAATAAGGTGATAAAATGATCAGTTGTAGTTGTTTTTAATATAGCTATAGACGCAGAGTGTTTGATCTTATTTATTTTTAGCATAAAATGGTCCAGACAGTTTATTTCTCTCGTTGGTATAGTGTGTCCTGCTAATATACCATACATCGATAACGTATCTAAATAATTTATTCTATTCTTTTGTTCATCGTTTGTTTCTTTATCCTTTAATGTAATGTTAATATTAATGTCTCCCGTAACTATGATGTTATTATTCGGTACCTATGTTTAGTGAGTCTAAGTGTGTGCTAAGAGAGCTTTATAAAACTTTCTGCATTTTTGTTAGATGGAGATCTATAGATACCTAACACAGTGTTATTTAATATATCAAGCTGAAGGCAGGACGCATGAGTTAACTTTATTTCTTTGACTTTATGCTTTAGATTTGATTTTACATACATGACCACACCATCATTTTGGTTCAAATGATAAGAAGTACGATATGATTGATAATTTGGAATTTGTGGTATGGGTTTGTCACAACTTCGCTGTCATTACTATCTATCGTTCGCCATCCTTTAAGGACGCTAAGGTCTTTTAAATATAGCTTGAATAGTTTATTTTTGACTTTAACTAAATTTCAAACGCTCAGTCTTGTAGGCGATGTTAACATAGATATTAAAAAAGATAACGAAGATGACAGCGCCGACAATTACTTAAACTTAAACGCATCTCATGGTCTCCTACCAGCCCATACGTTTATTACAAGAGGGATAAAATGCTTGGACCATGTGATGCTAAAATCTAAGATGCTCTCGAACACGCTGGTCCTGGACACCTCTTTGACTGATCACCTTCCGACTATACTTCTAATGAATTTAAATAAAAGACTAACACCCAGGCTAAACACCCGAACCAGAATTGATTACGGATCCATTCAATCTGATATTCTAAATACTGATTTCTCTCACATATTTTTAACTGCCGATGTTAACTTGGCAGCTAGCCTTTTGATAGACACAATTTCAAGCATAATAATTAGACACACTCATTTAGAAAAAATATCGAGAAGTAAAATAAGTCTGAAGCCCTGGATAACGCCAGGTCTTCTGCGTTGTATTCGGAATCGCGACCGAATGCATAGGCGGTTAAAGCGAGATCCTAATAACGCTATCCTAAAAGTAACATACACTAGATATAGGAATTTCACAAACAAGCTACTCAAAAACACTAAGAATACGTATCACAAACAACTCCTACACAAATCCAAATTCAACCCAAAATCGACATGGAATGCCATTAAGTCTATAGCAAACGTAAAACCATCTATAACAAATGCAAAATCTCTCTTAAATCTGCACGACAACCAAAATGAGTCAGTTAATCTAGTCAACAAATATTTTGTGGATATTGGTAAGAATCTATAGCTCACTCAATTCAATGCAGACAACCTCCTTTGACATCGGACGCGGTTACTCGACCCGTACTTGAATCCATGGTTCTCTATGATGTAGATGAACACGAAATAGATCGCCTCATAACTGGTCTTCGGAGTGATTGTGCAGTCGGCTGGGACGGCATTTCAGCCCGAATCATTCAAATGTCGAGACAAGTTTTCGTACCACTACTAACCCATATGCCGGCTGGCCAAGTATCCTCTGGTACTTTCCCTGAAGCATTTAAAAAAGCTATTGTTCATCCAATTTTTAAATCTGGTAGCAAAGATGAAATTTCGAATTACAGGCCCATATCTGTCTTGACTGCCCTTTCCAAAATACTGGAAAAGGTTTTAAATAATAGATTGGTTGATTTCTTAGAGGCCAAAAATCTAATTGCTCAAAATCAATACGGCTTCAGAAGGGGTTTAAGCACGGAGGATGCCGTCAGTTCCTTACTCGATACGGTTGTTGAAGGACTGGATAAAAAAGAAAAATGTGTCGGTATGTTTTTGGACCTTACAAAAAGCCTTCGACACTGTATCAATTCCCTTGCTTCTGGGAAAGCTGGAGGCAATTGGAGTTCGAGGGCCGGCGCTATCAATTTTTAAAGATTATTTACAAAACCGCACTCAATGTGTCAAAATCGGGAGTTCATCAGTGACGATGAAGAAATAACATTTGGAGTGCCGCAGGGCTCTATTCTAGGCCCTACGCTCTTTATTGTTTACATCAATGACATGTGTAGACTTACCATCCCTCATTGCCAAATCTATGCCTATGCTGATGACACTGCGCTTATAGTAAGAGGCCCAAACTGGATCGACACATTCCGGCTGGCTGAAAATGCCCTCGCTACTGTTATGCTCTGGCTAGATACCAATATGCTTACACTAAATGTACAAAAACGAATTATATTACATTTACTTTAAACTCAGTAACTTTACCTGCCAGAGAACATTTCAGTATCAGAGCTCATACTTGTGGTCGTGTAATTCGAAACTGTAACTGCCTATCCGTCACAAGAGCTGATTCGATTAAATATTTAGGTGTACTTTTAGATCAGCATCTCAAATGGGATGAACACGTTAAGGCTCTGATACCGAAAGTACGAAAACTGATTTATGTTTTTAAAAATATTAACTCCTGTGCTGATGTTAAAACTCTGAAGATGGTTTATACCGCTCCCTGCCAATCCATTATAACCTATTGCATCTCAGCGTGGGGCGGAGCAGCTAAGACCACTATGTTGCCTCTGGAGCAGGCTCAAAGAGCTGTCCTCAAGGTCATGACCAAAAAACCCTATCGGTATCCCACAGTACAACTCCACGCAGATACCTCGGTCTTGACTGTGAGGCAGCTTTTCATCATGATGACCGTACTCCGTAAACATGCACAAGTCCCTTATGACCCTACTTTAAAACTTCGCAGACGTAGGTCAGATCGCGTATGTACTACTCCTCGCCACAGGACCGCACTAGCTGCTCGTCATTTCAAGGTCTTTAGCTGCATAATTTGCATTGCTGGATGGACTGTATTGCAGAAGACCTCAAGAAGATGGGCAAATTTAAGAACTGGAGGAACGTGGCAAAGGAGCGTGACAGGTGGAGAAAACTCGTTGAAGAGGCCAAGACCCACAAAGGGTTGTAGCGCCGTTGGAAGTAAGAAGTAAGTAAGTAAGCTGCATAATTTATAATAAAATAAACAGAAACTTATATATTTATCCATGTACCAAACGAGAAAGCAAAAATAAAATTCATAAATGGTTATCTTATCTTATCTTATCTTAACACGCGGGGTCTGGAGGTCCGGAAGTACTTCAAACCTTGGGTTTTTTTTGCACTTACCCCAATGCCTTACTCACCCGCATCGGGAATTCTGAAGAAGGGACTGCATGACCTTCAGAATATCACCTGTTGCGAAGTGCCTATAGTCCTCCAGGTCTGACATACGCTGATCCCAGGAGGTCCAGTCGCTTGTTTGCCAACGAGCCGCAATAACACAAAATGTGCTTCATGGACTCCTCTGCTTTCATGCACAAGCCCTGGCACAGAGGGCTGTTGACAAGTTTTAATTTGTAGAGGTGACTGCGATTTTCAAAGTGTCCAGTCAAGGCCCCAATCAGAATTCTTGTCTGTATTCTGCTATACTTGCAGATTTCTTTGGAGCCACCTGGTGTTGTCTTCACTCAAGCATTGCCTTTGAATGTTTAAGTCCATCCTGTGCATCTCCATTCGGAACCTGTGTCTATCTTTGACATATGCATTAATTGCCGTAGTTACCATCCCATATGACAGCCCTAACAAAGGGAATTCAGCTCCTATTAAAGACTCATTTGAACCCTTCCTTGCCAACTCATCCGCATTCTCATTCCCCTTAACCCCAATGTGACCCGGCACCCAAACCAGCCTAAGTCTGTTGCGCCTACCTAAATTATTTAGGGATACTATGCAGTCAGAGACCAGTCCAGAGCCAACCCTACTGGAGTCGAGGGCAGCAAGTGCAGATTGGCTGTCGCTAAGGATGTAAATCGTGCGATTTTCTTGTCCTTCCTCTAGGTTCAATTTAGCACAGACGGTGATTGCATACACTTCCGCCTGAAAGACGGTCGAGAATCGTCCCATGCTCTGATACAGTTGTCTGTCCGTCGGTGTAAGATGCCTGCTCCTGTTCCTTTGGTTGGTTTTAGACCCATCCGTGTACCAGATTAGGCAGTCTTTCTTCTTGAGGTTTAAATTCTCCTTTCCATTCATCCCTTGCTGGGATATAATTCTTATAGTTTCTTTTGAAGTTATACCTCGGGAGAATCTTATCACTGCCCATGTGTAACATCCTTTCGAGATTCTGTGGTACCTCCAGTAGTAGATGTCTAGTCCTTGGCGCATGCCTGTTCCACAATTTAGATACAGATAGTCTGTAGAGTGCTTTACAGGCTTCGCCTCGATGTGCAAGTGTAGCGGTGGCAGTCCAAGTATTACCTCCAAGGCCGCCAGAAAAGGAAAATGCCCCCGAGATTGCACAACAGGCTATTCGTTGCAGTTTCCTAAGGGCATCCACATACACGTCACCTGTTCGACCTTCGGCCACCACACTAGTGCTCCAGCAGTGGTCAAGATTGGTCTAATCATCATTTCATACAGCCAACGTACAATGTAGGGTTTGAGGCCCCATGTTTTGCCATAGGTGTTTCTGCACACACACCAAATACCCTTGTGGCCTTAGTTATTATATTATTAACATGAGTATCTCCAAGTCAGTTCTTTATCTAGTGTGACTTCCAGATATTTTACCTCCTTGGACAATTGTAGCTCTGTGCCATTCATCTTGAGGTTCTCAAGCCCTTTCAGTTTGCGACGTCTTGTAAAAGGAACGAATGATGGTTTTACTCGGGTTTATATTCAAGGTGGTTCGCGGTACACCACTCTTGAACTTCCTGCAGGGCCTCCTATTCATTATCCCTTTTACCGTATCAGGAACTTTCCCATTAACCAGGATGACAATGTCATCTGCATATCCAACTGCTATGATCGACCCTCTGTTCAGAGATGCTATCAGGGAATCTATAACTAAACTCCACAGGGTTTATGAAAGTACCTTCCCTGTGGGCACCCTTTCGTTGTTATTGCTGACAGCTTTTCTCCCATGTGTGCTTCAGATGTTATTATTCTGCCTTTGAGCATATTCTCCATCCATCTGCAGAGTGTATCTGGATGCTGCTGTGTTCCATTGCTGCCTTGCAGATCGAGTTAAAAGTAGTCCGGTCAAATGCTCCTTCAACATCAAGAAAGGCACCCAGACATACCTCTTTATTCTCTAGTGCCTTTTCAGCCTGACTTACCACATAATGAAGGGCAGTCTCCGTGGATTTGCCAGGCTGATAGGCACATTGCATTTTATGAAGTGGATACCTTTAAGCGGACCGTCTCTAATATATCTGTCCACCATCTTCTCCAGTGACTTTAGTAAGAACGACTCGAAGACTTATTGGCCTGTATGACTTAGCCTCTTCGTATGTCGCTTTCCCTGGTTTTGGAATAAATGTAACTTTTACTAAATTCCATGCTCTGGGTATATGCTCAAATGCCATGCAGGCCCTGGAATAGCCTACAGATGTGTGGACCGAGTATGGAAATTCCTCCTTGTTGCAAGAATATAGGCAGATGCCGTCTGGGCCGGGCGCCTCAGAAGGGCTGTGAAGGTTCCTACTGCCCATCTTAGTTTATGGTCATCCACCACTTTCTTCATGCCACTCTGTAGTCCCGTTTGAAGGTTCTAGCCTCCCAGGACTTCAGGCGGTTAAGATCTTGTTGATCATCTGTTGTCTCTATGCAACCTGGGAAGTGAGTTTCATACATCACCTTTAGTGTCTCCCTTGGCGGTTTCTGTTTGCACGCCACCGTTGTCCTTGACAGTTGACAACGGGTTAGCCTTGGTGACGGATACAGCTTTGGCTAATCTCATTCCTTCAGGTAATGAACCGATGGAATCGCATTGACGTTTCCATCCTGTCCACCTTGCTTTGCGAACCGTTTTCCCGTATTCAGTGAGGGCCTTATGGTATTCGCTGAAGTCCTCTTCTTAGCTTTGGCTTCGTTGAAGAGCTTCCTTGTTTCTTGTCGCATTTTTGCCACTTCCGGCGTCCACCAGGGTTCCTTTTGGTTCCGAGGTTTTCGCTTAGGACAGCTTGACATCCATGCCTGTTTTATGCACTCTGCTATACGATCTGCTTCCAGCTCCAGGTCGACGATGGAGTTCAACTTAGATACCGGAGCTCCTAGCTCTGCTTTGAGCATTTCTCTGTAGGTTACCCAGTCTGTGTGTCTGGGGTTCCTCCTCGGAACAGTGTCTGATCTTAAGTTACCACATCTGTACCTAAAGCATATGTAGTTGTGATCCGATAACGATATCTCATCTGACACATGCCAATTATCTACCTTACCATATGCCTTTTTGCAGGCTACAATGTAATATCGATGACCTCTCTTCTCGCAGGAATTGAAGAAGGTAGGTTTATTACCTTTATTGAGAATCAGCATGGGAGAACTCACCAGATACTCAGCCAACTTTTCTCCTCTTTCATTGATGTCCGTGCTGCCCCACAAGAGATTGTGGGCATTAGCGTCACACCCAATTACAAGGTCCGTGCTTCTTCTCCGTCGTGTGATGCACAAGTGCCAACAGCTCCGGTGAGACTGGATCCTTCCTTTCGTAAGGTGAGGTAGGCTGCGGCCATGACCACCGCCCGTTTCGTTTCTATCTGGACCTTGACTGCCGTCAGGTCCCTGTAACATAAAGAATTGAGTACCATTGCATTTATACCATCCCTGATATATATGCATGTTCTCGCATCATTAGTAGTGCAGTAAGTGAAAATACGACTATTCAGACTACCAAAGCCTTTAATTTGGCCATTATATAGATAAGGTTCTTGAATAAGAGCAATATCATACTTATTCAGCCGTAGCTCTCGTAATAGAATAGCCACGGCCGCCTTACAGTGGTGTAAATTTATTTGTACGCACCTTAAAACCCCCATATTGAGGCCTAGTTGGTGTCGGCGTACTGACAGTTCCTTTTCGGAGTCTGAAAACTCCACCTCTTCCACGTCCCGCGGCGATGATGCCAGCAGGCTCAGGTCCACGGGCCCAGACGTAGGCCGTGGCGACAGCGCCAGCTGCTCGGCCGCATTCACTAGTGGCGAGACCGACATCGGGGGCCTCGCCATTATCCAGTGGCCACCACCAGGCCAGGTGACGGTGAGCGCGACCGCCCCAAGGCGTGCTGCCTGCGCAGGTCCACTGGCCGGAGGTAAGCCGCCGCTCCTCTACCTCCAGGCGCAGCGCCACTGATGGAGTCGGCTCAGCCCGCAGTGGCCGTCCAGCCTCCAGCGTTCCCGCCGGCCCCAGAGCCAGTGGTCGCGTCCGTGGCAGCGGGGTGGCTTGGGCGCATTCCGCTCTCCGTCCCGTCCCCGCGGATCTTCGCCATCCCGACTCAGTGGACGCAGCAGCCTCACCCTCCGCCGGAGCAACGGCACTGCCAAGGACCTTTGAAGATGTCGGTGCTCAGGCAGTTTTTGAGTCTGCACCCACGGGGCCTTAATGTAGTCCGCGGAGACTTGGTCGACGAGCACAACACGTCTCGACGTGCTCCCTCTCCACCAATGTATCCACTACCTTCCATTCATCCGTCTTTAAAGATGGATGGATTCTTTGGAGGTACCGCAGTACCAGTGAGCTCTCCGTCAGGGCAATATTCCTTCGTCTTCCAGGCCATCTTGACGGGCTTGGGCAGATCCTTGGCGTGAAGCAGCTTGACCTCCATGTCCCTCAAACTTCTCACCTCTTATGGCGTTGAAAGATCCATTCGACATCCGTCTCTCCATAGCAGGAGAGGTGCATGGCTCCAGCAACGACAATTTATGAGGTCGACCATCGGAACATAGTCCAGGTCAGCCACCATCTTCTTGAACAATCGGGGGCAAAGGCCGTCCACCCGTTGCACGTGAACTGCTTCTCCGGGAATCCCTCGGGGACGATTGCCATCCGAATGGCAGCTGCAGTTGTACTGTCAAGCGCAGCTGCTCTCAGCCTCGCCTTCTTAGCTCCAGCCGCCGCCTCGGCGACCTCATCGCTGACCTCCTGGAATATCCTCTTGGGCTGCAGACGCCTCCACAGCCTCCTCCCTTTTGAAGCTTGCGCATACGACGCTTAACGGACCAGCAAAGCCTCTTGCCCCGCTTCGTGCGCCATTCCGACCCGGTGCTACTTCCAGCTACCGCTTCCTCACGAGGGTCCCCTCCATCACCAGGCCGCTCTTCTTGGCAGGCTTGTAAGCCATGGCCCGGAGGGTCCAGATCAGGGGAGGCCACACGCCCAGTCGCAGCAGCCGTCGCTCTTCGCATCTGGGTATCCCCATTTGCCTCAGTGACCGGACCAGACAGGGCTTCACCACCGCCTACAGTCCGTTCACTTCGAGCTTTTGCACTGCGTGCGGCCATCAGGGCCAGCCCGCGTTCACCCTGTCTCTCCACTTCCATCTCATCATTGAAGGCGCCGTGTAAAAACTCAAACATATTCTTGTTACAGGCCATAATAAAGTTTTTGTATTTCACCCCCTTAACTCCCCACCCTCCACGGAGCCCGCAAAAATGGGGATGTCTGCTCGACACCAGGGCTATTAAGGGGGTATAGTACTCTAATAGGGCAACCTGTTAACCCAGCCGGTTACGTTGTGTTTCTTATACTAATTACAAGGTCTAGGTTAAACAACGCGGTTCATAAACATTCTGGCGTGCTCGCGAACATTGCCTTGCTTTTGTTCAAATTACCCGCTTCTAGTATATCGCCACCAATTTGAGTGAATTGGGCGACTTCCTTAAAGACCGCGTAACATGAACGGTATAAAGTGTTTATGTAATTCAGCCGGTTTACCCAACATAATCGAAAGGGGTTTATCTGTGTTGGTTTTTATAGAATAAGGCCGGCAACACTCTTGTGATAACCCTGGTGTTGCAGTGTCCATGGGCAGCGGTGATCGCTTACCATCAGGAGACCCGCATGCTCGTTTGCCGCCCTATGTTATATAAAAAAGGATACTAGCTGCGCTCCGGGGCTAGCTTGAGTGGTAGTTTTAGGATACAAAGTACCCTATGAGCTGTTCCCAGTATTTTTCTATCTGTGTACCAAATATCATTGAAATCTGTCGAATAGAAGATTTTGCGTGATTGAGTTACCTACAAACTCTTATATCTTCACTTCACACCTCACTTCTTCTTATCGAGTGTGTTATTACTGGTGTCCGATTTTATTCAAGTCGCCTAAGACATGACTTTTACGACTACCGCCATCTAGTGGCAGTAGCCGTATACACACTAGTAAACTAAACAGTCAGCCAATGTGCAGATATCGTCACGATGTTTTCCTTCACCGGAAGCAGGTGGGTGGTCTATGAGAAAACTACCATACATGAGTCAGATTGGTCTACAAACTCTTGTAAACAGGTAGGGTTTGAAACCGGGTCTTATCCGACCTCAGGCGGGTGTCATTACCACTTGGCTTCCACCGCTTCACACACATCCATTCTTTTCAAATTACACTAATATTATAAGAGATAATATTAAAGAGAAAGTGTTTGTAGGTTTGTAAGTTTATTTATAGGAGATCTTCGGAACTACTGAACCGATTTTAAAAAATCTTTCACCAATAGAAAGCACTATACCTGAGTGATATAAGCTACAAATTATGTATGTTCCTCCCGAGCGAAGACTGGGCGGGGCGCTAGTTTATTATATAAGTGGGATGTCAATCAAAAGAAATACAATACTTGAATACGCTCTTCTCTATTACTCATGCATTATTTCCATGTCTTCCTTTTTGGCTTGGCTTTTCCATAATTCTAGCAAGAATACCCTGTTTTAATCATAATCATAGAAAAGGCTATTTGTCCGGGTTGCCGACATAATCTGATGATGACAACCACCTGAAATTATCATCATTATCTTATCACATGCATTTTACACGCGTGTGTGTATAACTGTGTGTATATAACCGGCAACTGTGTAATTACCCGACGAATGTGCACGAACCAAAGTAACGCGCCGCCCTACATACTGAATGGGGCTGGGGAGGGCTAAAACATGAGCGACAGCGATTGTGACTTTCAAAAAGGTAGAAGAAGGTTAGATACCGGAACAGCCAAGGTTAATTATCACATTGCAGACTGAAGCACCTGACGGCAGATGTATTTCCGAGCTTTATAGATAGGTAGGTACCACTAATTTGTCCTAATTCTTGTAGGTTATTGTTAATTACTATTAGGAACAAGCGAATCGAGGGACAAAAATGTATTTTTATGTTCAATTAAAACTGCCGAATCTGCCCCAATCTTAATAAGTATTTATGGAATTTAGAAAACGTATCTAGAATTTTGAAAGTTCATTCGACATCCAAAGTAGTTATTAAGTACCTAATTCATTATTACTTAGATTATTATAGTCTCGAACCTATTTATGGGATATTTATAAAACTAAATGTACACTATATTACCGTTATTCACGTACCTATGTAATTCTAACTAAAATCTTTTGAGTAGATTTAGGATACCTATTTCTATATAGGTATCTAGAATTTATTAATGCTTTAATAAAAACGATTTGTTACACATCTCATCACTTGCACCGAACGTCAAAAACAACCGTGCACAATGAACCACGCACTTATTTAAATTCATTGCGACAATGTAATTCCATGTTTTACATGCCGCTGAGCAAATTATAATGTTAAATTAAATAGCAAAATGTTCAAAGAACAATTTCATACAAATACGTTCTCTGAAAATTTTGTAGTGACTTTATTTTAAGCTATAAATGTTGGACGGCAATGTTGAGACTAGTTTTTGAATACATTAATTACAAACAAGCAATCAAAAATGTACTTAATTAATTCTTTTTATTTTATTATTTAATGTAAAAAAAAAATGTTATGGATAGTTTGGAACGAATTATAGAATTTAACAGACTGTGCCGATTCCAAACAAAAAGCTTAAAGCTGACTTAACCAACTGCACCACGATGTTAGGAGCAATTTCGGAATAAAAGATATATAGAAAAGAAAGAAATATTATGGCTTTCAACTATTTTTCATTTTATAGGTACCTACGTACAAGGATTACAAAAAACATAAAACTTTATGCGCAACGAGTTGCAAACGACTAAAACTCTCCCATAATGTCCCCTAAATAAGCTCGTACAATTGAGCTTTACTTGTATTTCGGCTTTGAGCTTCGCATAAAAGCTTTGTATGAATATTTAACGTGCACGAATATATTTGAAAGTGCATTGCGATGGGCAATCATAAAAGTGCATTAGCAAGTATCAGTTTTTATTAAAACCATTTTTTTGATCCAACATTCGGTTCATGACATTATTTTTTCACTCTTTAATGTACAAAAATTTACAATTAAGTATAATAATCCTAACTAATATCACAACTAATATTGTGAATGCGAAAGTGACTGTTTGTTTGATACCTCTTCACACTTTAACTATTGAACCAATCTTCCTGAAACGTATACACATATTTAGACGTATTGAGAAGAATATAGGGTACCTTTCATACCGGAAAAAAGCACTGTTCCCGTGGGAAATTCACGCTGATGAAGCCGCGGGCAAAAGCTAGTATTGAATATATTCTCTATATCTAAACAATAGTTATTAGTATTACTTTTAAAAAAGTGCGTCTTCCTAAATATAAATAAATTAAAAAGTTGAAGCAAATTCGAAAAACACGAACAACATTCATTTAATCGCCGCAAAACGGAACATTGCGGTTTTTTTGCGGGCAATCTTGGAATAGGCCAGCGGAGAGGTCTTCCGCTTCCAATAAAATGTTGCGAACCGCTGCAATGGCCGAGTTTTCTTTATACAACTTTAGCTACAATAACCGGGAATCTGTACAATGGATATTGCTGTGAGAAAGTAAAAATACTATGCTGAAGGCATTCAATATAAGCGACAGAAGTGATTTTTAAAGCATAGGTTAACAATAGGTTAGTGATTGTGTTTCTTCAAGATTCTTTCTTATCGAGTGTGTTAATATTATTACTAACACTGGTGTCAGATTTGTATTCAAGTCGCCTAAAGGCATTTGACATGACTTACGACTACCGCCATCTAGTGGTAGTAGCCGTATATACACTAGTTAACTGAATAGTCAGCCAATGTGCAGGTTTCCTAACGATGTTTTCCTTCACCGGAAGCAGAGGTGGTGGTCTCTGAGAAAACTCCATACATGAGTCAGATTGGTCTACAAACTCATGTGACACAGTTAGGATTTGAACCCGGATCCTACCCGACCTCAGGCGGGTGTCATTACCACTTGGCCACCACCGCTTCAAGATTTAGTTAATTTTAAGTCTTTGCATTCTGTTCTAGCTACATTTAGCTCGAACAACAACTAAATTGTTGGCGTGATATGAGCTGTCAATAATATGCAACTGATACCCTGAAAACGTCCTAATTATGTAGTATGGGAGCCGTCAACTGTCAGGCCTGATTTGATTTCCGTGTAGTGGGTGTAGGTCATGTCGGATCGGACGTGATGAAGGCATTACTATAAAATATCTTATATCTTACTTATATTATAAATTATGAGGTTTCGATATGTGTGTGGATCAGTGTTGCCAGACGTTCCGGTCCCCTGTTTATAGATACAGTAAAACGGCTTTATCCTTTACGGGGTAGATAGTGCCAAGAGTCCACTTTTCAACCATATTATGACCTGCCCTAATTTTTTTTAAATCCCGGATTGAATTTTGCAAATACGAATGCAAATCATAGAGCAACACTGATGTCACGGATTCGTTCCGGAAGTCCTTGTTGCTCGAAGATGCAAATGTTTCGAAACATGCGAATATTCGTTATCTCTTGAGAGAGTTAAAATCACGTATTTTTGCCCAGTTCAGAATATTTCACAAACAGAAAAAAAATCTAGCCGTCCTAGTCAAGACCTTTTTTTTAAATCTAGTAAGTACTAGACCCATATTCTTTGATTTTATTTTTAATACCTACTCCCCGTATATTTTACACGCCTTCTACAAAACTCCACACATTAATAACAACCGGTATTCACTAACTAATATTACTTTTGTTTCACAATGATTTATGGGTGTAACTTTTTTCTTGCGGTTCGAATCGCCTCGAAGTTTGCGCTTTGGAAAACCTATTCCTCTATTCGATACAAATTGTCAAAGAACTATGAAAGTTATCAACTTATTTGGTTACTGTCTATCGGATTTTTCATGTGTAACATTTATTCCTCTCACTTTTCCAAAGACCTTTCGAAAATCAATGTTACCTATGTCTACAAACACTATACCTAGGCATTATGCTATGGGTAATCGTGTGGTCAAAGAATTGAGAATAATATAATAAATCAAATTAAAAAGAAGCTTGGCGTAGACAGTGGGATTCTGATACCCAGCAGTATGGGTATTTGTTTTCGCCGCCTGACATAAGCATCATAGGTATCTATTGCTCCTTAGCCCACTCGCACTTAATCGAATCGAATTTTTGTTTATATGTTTGGCTATATTTTTTTCCTAGCTGTTTGTGCCCGACTTCTGGTCAAATACGTCCCCTAACTTCCTCCACGTATCTATCTTTGTGCTTTTCCTTAAATAATGTTAAATGTCAAGTCAAAGCAACTCAATTGGACCCTTGGTTAGATAAGATAGCCTTTATTCGCTGACCATAGTGAACTTTCAATTAGAAATATAACTTAATTAACAAAGTATATAAAGTTTTCACATAAATTTAGTTCCCAAATTCCTCGGCTTCCAAATTCTGGTCAGGTTGTCCCTTGAAATAGGCCTCCCCTTTTAAATTCCACTCGTCTCTATTTCGAACTGTTCGTCTCCATCCAGGTAAATCGTCCGACCATCTTTTGATTTGTCGTCCTTTTTGCCTTTTTCAATTCTAGGGTACCCTTGATTAGCAATCATTAAATAATATTAAATTCAACTTAAATTCCATTATAACACCCATATTTATATTACATTTAGGTAGTTATCGCACGTATTGCACTGAGTTTTGGTACAGCAAGGGTCATAAGTGCAGTCATACTTCGAAGACCTTATTACCGAACCTTAAAGATCAGATTCTGACTGCACTCTTGACTGTACATGACGGCGCTGTTAAATCATAGTTCAATTAAAAGTTGGTTCCAACTCGAGCTGGCGTTTATAATATTGATCACTTATGTCCTGGATTTATTAAGTTCCCTAGGGACTTGAGAGCAGATTCTTAATCAATTCTTAATTGGCACAACGTTGGTGGACGTGCCATAGCTTAATAAATGTCAGTGTAATCATGGGTGCTAAATTAATAGTGCATTTTAAAGTTGGAAGAAAAACAAATCATGGAATGTAAGTAATTTTTCTTTTCGCGATTTTTCAGGATATCTGGATATTGTAATGGTAACATAACACTTTACAGGATAATATGAACAATTACATCAATTAAACAACTTTTGTGTCTCGTTTATTGCCGCATTTTTGACTTTGACTTTGACTATTATTTTTCTATTTCAATATCAAATCGTAATTAAAACGTGAAGTTTATTGTTCTATATTTTTTAAATAGTGAAGATTAGGACCCACTGCATTTATCTAGGCTGTGGCATGGTAGTAAATTAATTTTATAACCACACCTGTGTCGTATGTAGGTCGCACGGCGATCCGATTAGTGGACTGAAAATACTCGAGGTAGATTGGAGCCAGTCCTTGGCTTTCATTGGCGTCAACTTCAGTTTTCTCTGGTTCTTTAATTGAGAGAGAGAAATCTTTTATTAGGAAATGTTCTAAATTATAGTCATTACAGACAATGTCGCTTCATATCTTTTTTTTATTTTGTCAGGAGAACAGGGGGCCAATTCTACTAATTACAAACGTAGATGACGTGTCTCAATGAGCGATTTTTCTGACAGCTAAATTAAGAAAAAAAATCAGTATAAAAAAGTCTCAACAGATGGCGTATTATTGAAAGCAGAGTCCCAAAGGGGTTGTTGCACAAATGTATGGGGAGCCGGCTATATCATTAAGCACCTATCTAAACTTTTCATTTTTGGGTCAGTATCAATGCCTTATAAGTAAATCCGATAAATTCGTAGCATTTCTATGGTAACAAAATCAACAAAATCGTAATGAAGGTTAGGCGAGTTCCGCCAAAATGGCCGACACCCATTATGATTTGACGTTGACGCGCTTCATTTGACAGGTTCGATTTCCGGTACGTTCAAAAATGTACTTTTACTACATACGTGCCCGCGGGAAAGAATTTGTTTATTTTATTTATTATTCATCTATTTATGTGAAATACCCATATGTTTTTATGATATTGCTTGTAACATGTCTTAGGAACGTTTACTTTAATTAATTTTCTAAAATATAATGAAAATATCGAGCATTGTATCTGATTTTCTGTATCATATTTTCCGAACGTACGTACGGGCGCCATGTCAGTATGGCCATCATACGACATTAAGCGATATTAAATGTATTTTTATACCATAACAAGATCACGAAAAAACAAATATATGATAGTCTTAATCGGTTTTTGATATTATTTCTGATTTTTGGGAACTGCTCATGATTTAGCCTGTTATGGAACATGCCCTTTGTCGAATCAATTCACCTGGGTGATATCACCTAGGTGAAATGAGTCCAAGGTGAAATGAAGATACTAAAAAGTCTACTCTTTTCACCCAAGTGATATCACCCAGGTGAACAGAGTGGAATATACCGTAATAATGGTAGGCTGTACCTATATTGTGCGCTTTTTATTGTCAGCCAGAGGCAGAAAAATCACATAACAGTTTGACAGTTGCACAAATCACAATATTTATACTTTTTACCGTGCATTTTTCTTTTTTGAATGGTCTGTCCTTTTACGAAGAGCCACCTATGAATTCATCTGAAACTATTTTTTTACTTTGGGTCTCGGAAAATCCCTCATTGTGTCTCAAGATCCAAAGAAATTGAACTAAAGCGACAAGATCTCTGTAAGATTTCTATGGTTTATTACGAGTTCTTTGGCTTTTGAGACACAACTGAAGCACGATTTACCTAGTACGTTTGTAACTTGTAGAATCAAGGGCCAGGTAGGTACACCTGTTAATATTGCTCTGTATTTGCTGTATTAACTAAATCGATACCTATATGTTTATTATTTACACCTGCCTCGAACCATTGGTTATTTCCACTAAGTGGAGATTTTAAGGTAGCCATCGGAAGAAAGGAAAAGAATGATGATCGGAGGTTCCTTTAGAGAGAAAAGAATGGAAGGTTATGGGGGGCGGGAACGATAGAGGTTAAAAACATTCCTAAATCAATATGGAATACACATTGATGAGGATGATTAGGATATGTTACATTCTATGGCACAGACATAGAAAAAACATGTAATTTTCAACCGACTTCCCAAAAAAGGAGGAGGTTATATGTTTCGATGTATGTATGTTTTTTTTTTATGTATGTTCGCCGATTTCTCCGCCAATTGTGGACTGATTTCCAAAATGGTTTTTTTATTCGTAATGGTATATTCCCAAGTTGGTCCCATTTTAACCACGTCAGAATCTGTTCGGTAATTTTAAAAATACCTAACAAAATATAAAAATACCAACATTGCATTATAGAGCAAAAGCCCGCGACAGCATACCCTTTATTATTTTATTAAAACTCAAGATTTTCTGTGTATGTCCCCAACATAGAAATAGCGATTAGCGACTATAAAAGTTGGATCATGATTACTTAGGCAGATTATTTGTAACAGCAATAACATTTAAAGTGGTAGCTCAATTTCCTCAAAGTAAAGTTTTTTAAAGATTTTATCCCTAATAATATTAGAAATCACGCCATCCATTACCAGGCAATTGGTGCAGATATAAACCCCTGCTAGACATTGTAACTTTACCAAATCATAGTTATATTTGTTTTATTATAAAAGCTGAATTTAATGTTACTTTGGAGGCCCAAGAGTGCTTTTTATACCTATAAAAATCATCCTTGCTATCCAATATTACCTGCATAAGCAACTGAGATCCAAACTTTATACCTAGTCGCTAATATTTTTTACCCGTATATACCACGCAGAGAAACATTCAGCATTTTTGAAATGAGGAAGGTTTGGTCATCGCGGGCTCTCGGTCTGTTATGTGCCAAAAATAATAGACAATTTGACATGCTCTGACATTTCAAATCAAACTGACATAAAAAGTTTCGAATTCGTAATTCTTTATTTTCGGGCAGTGGAAGAAAAGTTTAAGTTTTTAATGAAAAATAGGTGTAGAAGCACTAAAAATTATAAAATAAAACTTTTTTCCAAAAAATGAACCGACTTCCATCATAAAACTTAAAATCATGAAATAACAATAAAGAAAAATGTATTAGCATGCTACCTACTGAATGAGGTGAAGTCGGTGCCAAATTAAAAATTAAATAATCTAAATTAACATTAGAATCATGTATATACGAGTATATTATAAAAAAATGCCTAGCTGAACAATTACATAACACCCTTACTCCTGCACTTGGCACCGACTTCACCTCATTCAGTAGGTAACATGCTAATACATTTTTCTTTATTGTTATTTCATGATTTTAAGTTTTATGATGGAAGTCGGTTCATTTTTTTTGGAAAAAGTTTTATTGGTCTATGGTTGTAAAATCTATACATATAATAAAACAGTAAAAATATTTTGTCTGTACATTTAGTATTTTGACTAAAATGGATAGAGGGACACTTAAAAAGAACAATAAAAAGCAAAAAAAATTTTTTAATTTCTTGTCTGTCTGTCTGTCTGTATGTATGTACGCGTTTCACGCAAAAACTACTGGGCGGATTTGAATGAAACTTTTTTTGTTGTATAGCTATTAGGCCTGGGCAACATATAGGCTATAATTAATTTTGAAAACTAGAACACCTGATGAATAACCATAACAGAACAGCTAAACTATAAGAAATATGGAAATGATGCCTTAACAAAAGTCGTTCAACCTGATGAGCATTTTCTGCTGACGTATAAAAATTGAAGATCTGGAACATCTGAAGAATAACTTCAAGAGACCAGCTACACTATAACATACTTATACGGAAATGGCGCCTTAGCAAAACTTGGTTAATCTGATGAGCATTTTCTGTGGACGTATAAAAATCGAAGATTGGAACACAGGAAACAGTTTGGAACACAAAAAGACTTTTCATCTAAGCCAAAGTCACGCGGGCGAAGCCGCGGGCAAAAGCTAGTATTCGACAAGAAGAAAGACAAACAAAAACTGAAAATAACAAAAATTCCGTGTTTCATTTAGAAAAACCGCGACATCGTCCCATTCAGCTCAGTAATGTCACAGTGTAAAATATCAGTATAGTACTTCAACAGCCTCATTGTCCCGCTGTCGTATTGTACAGTTGCGAATTTGCATTTGTGTGTGAATGCTCGCTGCCAGGCTATAATGACTAGACTAGACGCCATTTTGTAACGACTTACATACATACATAGAATCACGTCTTTATCCCATAAGCGGTAGACAGAGCCAAGAGTCGGGAGACTCGAAGGCCAAGCTTAGCTGAATAGTGGGCTTTCTGATGGAATGGAAATTCAGATATAGTGATAGTTGATGAGTGGGTGGATTTAGTTTAAAGCCCTTTCCCTCGGTTGGCACATTCCATTTTTTTTTCTTCGCTCCCCCAGTCCAGCATGGAACGACTTACGTATCTATATATTTTTAAGTGCTGTATGATTTAAGAAAGAATGTTACCCACAGAAATTGGTATAATGAGGCAAATTTAATCTTATTTTAATCTGAAAAAATTGAATACAAATTTTATATGAGATTTTGACTGGGAATTAAGTCACCCGCCAAAAACATTTTAATGTAAAGTGTTGCTAAGTGGAGACCATCTACAATAGGGGACCGGACAACTTTTTTTTTGATGCTCCTTTGAAATATCTCACAATAATAGAATCATCCTTAAAAGAATTACATCAATAACCAAAGTATTTTCCAAGATATAGCAAAAAACAATTCACATTTTTAAGCGATTTCTTGGACGATACCAAAAACGCCCCTAACTAAAACGTACATTCATATGACGTCACGCGTAGAAAATGGACTTTCCTAAAAGTTTGAACTCGAATAAATAAGCTCTGGAGAAAAAACTCGTGCTGAAAAGATGCAAAAATGTGTTTAATTATATGTATTCTGGCTCATAAAATTACATATTTTTAACAATTCCTCATACCTTGTCCGGTCCCCTATTATGTGCATATAACTTAAAGGTCTGACTGTAAACTGACATAGTGGTCAACGCACAGCCCAAACCACTGGACGGATCGGGCTGAAATTTGGCATGCAGGTAGATGCTATGACGTAGGCATCCGCTAAGGAAGGGAGTTAACGCGAGCGAAGCCGCGGGCAAAAAGCTAGTATGGACATAATAGAATCGCACTGTCAAAAATTTATCAGACTCTTTATGTGCCAAGAAGCTTTTTTTAAAAAAAAAGGTTTTTACTCTCTTTTTTTATACGTCCATGACTCTACCATCCTAACTCTAGCGAGCCCTAATATCACAAAATCAACACCTTAGTCAAAATATGTGGCTTGGCGTTATGTGGTATCACTAGTGGTACTAAATTCTCCGTGAACCAGACATTGGAAGCATCAGGCCTAATGAATCAACGATAGGGCTATCAATAATGTTAGCGGAGGCAACTTCTCTAGTTGGGACCAACTTCTAATTGAACTATGATCTGCAGCCATACTCGCTTGGCATTATTGCATATAAGTAGTTTTATGAACATACTAGCTGTCAGCTTTGGTGCTCCATTCCGTGGGAATTTTAGAATTAATAGTGTTTCACGCTTTACCATAATCCGTGTACTAAAGTTAATTAAAATCTGTCCGGTATTTGCGCACATCCTTACAAAAACCCTTATTATTTTCATCCGAGTACCGTACACTACCACGGCTATAGCATGAGTCCATAGAGTAACACGGACTCCGCTCTGCGCGCGGAAGTCCATGTTGCTTGAAGCATGAGTCGCATTTAACTCATAAGGTGTAGAAAAAAAATTGTCATTGTCGAAAAATGTTTTTGTTTTTAGTTTTATAAAATTAAGCTTACTACTCGTATTTCATGGCCTGAATTACAGACCACATATTCATATTTTGGGTCAACATACATCAATAACCATTACAAGCATTGAATTATAAGTTCGTTGATTACAAAAACATACTTACATATCCATATTAAGTTAATAGTTAGTCTTAAGAATCTTAGGCTATATAAAATTTAAATTTTAGAGATTGTCTCATTTAATTTTTATTTTCATAAAATAAGTTCTTTGCATAAGAGGTACGAAACATAAAAACAATCACCTAAGATCGTTACATCGAAGACAAATATCAAATTCCTGCAGCAGAAATCAAAAGCAGTTGTGCTACAAAAAAAATACTGGGAACCAAATACTCGTAAAAATGACCACTTCATAAGAATTTAAGAGCCTTATAAATACTTATAATGGCCTTAATAGATCGTAAACAATATTTCGTGCTAATATCTTCCAAAATGGCTCAATAACACATTAAAATTCTTTCGGTACTCGTACTGTATTAATTCTCTAACAAAACATTTTTCACACAATTTATTCCACGCTAAAAATCCAATGCTTGTAGAGGTTGGCAAAGTATTAAGCAAAATCAGTTTTGACTAAAACTAGAAATTGTATATAGGTGGTTTTATATTTCTATGTTTAGTAGAAGAGGACTATCACAGACGTCCCTGTTGTCCGATACTATTTTAACAATCTTGTAAGCCAACAAATTACATGAACAAAAGTACTTTGTAACAAAATAATAAATCAGTGGTTTATTCTGCGAGCAAACATTGCTGAGCCTTAAACCCATTGCTATCGATGGATCGATGCCGTATAAAAACGTGTTTATTTTTTAATTTGTTTGTCGTGCTGTTGTCTTTGTATAATGTCGTGTCTCTTTTTGATATCAATAAATAAATTATCAATCTATCATAATTCTGACCACGAATATCACACCTCGTACATGAAACGAGTATTTTGACATCTGTCAAATTGTATTTTAT
>CM031572.1:3972521-4049373 GCA_018467065.1 Ephestia elutella
TGGTAAAACTGATAAAAAAGTGTTATATGGAAACCCTACCTTATTTTCATGATCCTTTTCAGCGATACTCTCCACACAGGGGGTGCACTCAAAAAAATAATTCACCCCCTTTATACATGTATGAGGAGGCCCCTTAAAAGGGGTAATTTTAATTTTTTGTATTTTAAAAAATGAGATCTATATGTGAAGTATCCTCGAATCAAATTACATGTTAAATCAGTTCATAAACGTAGAAGATATTCTGCTGTGACAGACTAGGACGGACGGACGGACTGAACGATCTTATAAGGGTTCCTTGTCGGACTACGGAACCCTAAAAAGACCGCTTTACTTTAGTCATATAACTTTTGCCCCTAAAATATACAAACTTGTCTTTTGGGCGGTCAGAAAAACTAGATAAACATTAAAACAGACGAGAAATCGTAACCATTATAGGATCAACAGTTGTAGGTCTGTCTGGTTATTTCTTTTGCTTCAAAAGAAACGTTGCCTTCTCCAATAAATTCTATCTCCTGAAAAAGCCAGTAACAGTGCTTTCAGATAAAGTCAGTCTTCTGTACTCATTTAACTCAGACAACAGTCTTTATTCAATTGTTTCTTTTCATTTCTTATGATAAAGTCCATCTTTGATATTTTAGAAATCTATATTTCAATTTATATTGATGAAAAATAGGCAGCACACACAGTATTGACAGTATGCCCTAATATTGCATGTGTGCAGTTCCATATACAAACATCGAATCAATGTTCCCTTTCACATACAATTTTTAAGTTTTATTGTTTGAAAATACTTTATCCTTCATTTTAATATTCCATTAAATATTATTTATTCAGTACTAGCTTTTCGACGCGGCTTCGCCCACGTGAATTTCCCACGGGAACTTTGCTTTTTCCCGGGATGAAAGATACCCTATGTCCTTCTTAGTACTTCTAACTATGTGTATGCGAAATTTCAGGAAGTTTGGTTCCGGTAGGGCTGAAACGTGAAGACAACAAACAAATAAACAAACCAACAAACTGTCGTGTATAAAAAATAAAAATAAATAAAAAGTATTGTTGGGCGGTGTGCGCAGGGGTCCCCAACTATTTGAAGCGAAGACGGGCAATATCCCTGCGCAGTGCGATTATGCACGAACAATTACTTTAGAGAGAGCCGGATGTAATGCTCAGGATAGAGCCTCGTACTTTTGAAATTACAAGGACCTCTTGTCTATTAAGCCTTAGGTCCTGGGAGTCATGGGCAGGGTGATATCATTAATACAATATGGTTGGGATAGAATATAGCATTTTATTCCATAAACACACTAGCCGCTGAGGGCGGGCACATGTTATACTAATACCAAAATCTGATAATTCTTTGCCGCAATTAAAAGTTAAAATTAACATAAACCAAATATGGGGTACCTGGCCAGGTCCGTACACAAACGTCTGTGCGCACTTAGAACGTCGTTCCGTTCACCGTTATGATCCGTTGGGTTCGAGCACTGGCGCTGGTCGCGCCATCAAAGAGGCACGGCGCTCCTGCGACGCTCCGTTGCTCATGCGAGATAGTAGACGCTGGCTGGACCTTCCGAGGTTTGCGCTGAGCCATTACAGGGACATCCGGATCGGGGGCGGCGATGCGGCCTTCGGAAATAGGGTTAGGATCCGTGTGTTGCACTTTTGGGTCGCCGACGACGGGGCCTGCGCCGTGGCACGCGGTCCACGGTCCGGGAGAAACCGCACCCTCCGGTGATGGGAGGACACTCCAGGAAGCGCCAATTCATACGGCCGGGCGGGCACGTGGATATCAACAGCTCATCCTCCTGACAACTTCGTGGCGGCAAATATCCCCTGTGTCCTTGCGCGTATCGCGGATTTTAAAGCTAAAGGTTAAACTCTAGTCCCATGACGGGGTGCCGAGGGCGGCGAAAGTGAAAAAACCCAAAAAATTTAATGATTCTGCTCAAGCCATGTTACGTGTCGTGGCGGCCTCACCAGGAAGAGACCGATCCCTCTCCACTCGATTTGACATTCCGCCTCGTCGCGCTCCATTTCGCCCAATTCGGACGCACGTCAAACCAACTTTTAAACATTCTTTAAAAGAACTAATGTTTAAATAAGGTATTTATTCGTTGAATATTATAACAATCTAAGTCGACGATAGTAAAGGAGAATAATTAAAATTCTACAACAATCCAGCCATGATTTCTTATTTGTTTATGATAAGAAAGGTTGGTTAGGAACTGATACGGAACGTGTGTCACCAGCTGTCAATGTCAGACGTCCAACTTTGCAGATTTTGTTGACAGTCTAATTTAATCATAGAATGTTTTTGTTATGAATGTTTAGTTTTTTGATATAATTCCGTAAGTACACTGCAAAATCGCGTCGAGTTATTGCTACCAATGGTTTCGGCGTGACTCAAAGAACGTTTTGATGAGCGGGTCTCCCTGTTTTCTTAATAAGTATTGTAAAAAACAACATATGAAATTTGTGTACTGGTGTGTCACTTTCCCATTCAATTTGTCTGGAGACTAATGGATTTGAATGCCTGCTATTGTAGTGAGTCGAGAGCCTATCATGCAGGTAATACGCCACAGGAATAGTATCCCAATATATCAACTATTTCACCTAAAATATGACATGCAAAGTTGACCAGTTAGAAGTTCAAAATAATTCTGTAGTTATCACTACAAACCCCCTTTTCGGCAAAGAGGTTAAGTCGTACTTAGCCGAAACAGCCAGGGAGTAACCGGAAAACATTCATCTATCCTACGGCAATATATTTCTAAATATAAAACTATCAGCTATATATGAAACCAACTCATTCTATTTCACATATTAAACTAAAATGTATGTTCTAGAAGTTCTAAAACTAACTCAATTTATGTTGAGTGTCAGGAATACAGCGTCTGGCCAGACCTTTCTGCAATTCCCCTGCATTAAAAAATCGTACTTGGATTTCTAATGAGATAATCGCAAGTAGCATACTAGTAATAAAGAATTATCTAAAGTAATATAGTTCTTACTTATGTATAACAAGAAAAACCACTTGAGATTCAATCAAAATATATACCCAATCCAGCATTCCTACATAATTTACTAGTTAGTAATTAAATTGTAAAGCCTAATAAAGTCTTTAAACTAATGGAGAAATTGACATTTTAAAATTGTATAGCCGTTGGGCTGACATTGTATAAGGAAAAAACTTATTTTCCTTTTTTCTCAAAAAATTAAGGAGAGTATTAATCCATATCCTTATATTTACTCTGGCGCCTAGAGTGTGTAGTTACAAAAGAAATTGGTTTTTCATGAAAACGCTTGACAAAAAAATTTCACATGTGAGTCATGTCATATGTGAAAAATGAGGCCTCTGATTGGTTATACCAATCCAAAATAACAAAGTTCAAGATAAGAAAGTTGCTAGCTAGGGGACACACCTTTGTATTGAGACTTTTATTATGTCCTTGACATGATATTTTCCAACTTTACCGGTTTTCTATCTCCTGAAGGTCGTAAACAACATCCGGAATGCTTCCTGACAACTTTACATTTCACAAAGCGCGGTGCTAGTTTAGCGGAGAAAAAGTGAGCTGCGTTTGACCTGTACAAAGTTACGCCTCCATACGATATCACCTACGCTTAACCGAAGTTGTTTACGGCGTAGGTTGTATCGTCCCGCGTTTTGTTTGTACGCTTTGGTCAATGCATCGGTAACTTTTTGGAAGATGTCTGCCATCTCATTGAGAGCCGTGGCTTTTTTCAGAACGACTGGACATTTGAAGGTCATCTAACGAATTTGGAATGCCGCCTCTCTTACTGAATGCAACATGCCATCCGTCATCATCTCTCCCGACCTTTAGCCAATAAAAATGGTGTGCTTACTTAGTGGCAACATTGATAGTGCTATTCAAAGATAGCTGGATTTGAGGTAAGAGTACTTAGACTACAGTTTCTTTGATCTTCTCCTACTAAAATAGCTAGGCAGGTTTCTATAGTTTGGTTAAAACGTTCCACAGTGTTGGACTGAGGCGCGTGAAGTACGCATTGTAAAATATTTTTGGTATCGAATGGCTCGCACTTTAAATCTTTAAATTGTTTGCTCTGAAATACAAGATTTGCATTGTCGCAAATTATAACACATGGAATTCCCTCTTTATATAGGATTTCCTTTTTCAATAAATGATGTTATTGTTTTGGCAGTAGCGGTTCTAGAGTGGGTGAATCAACAATATTTAGTAAATATATCAACTATGGACAGTATGTACATGTGACCAGAATAAGATTTTACTAATGGACCAATTAGGTCAATGGACAAAGTATGCATAGGTTTGTTGACACATTTCTGGTTTGTCATGTGTCCCATGTGGAGGTTGGTTGGAGTGTTTATAAGCTTTACACTTCTCACACGTGGCCACATAATTCTTCACATCTTCATACATGCCTTCCAATAATAATTTTCTTTAGTTTTAGACAAAGTTTTAAATGTACCAGGATGGACTGCATGTTTTTCATGATTCTCTTTGATGCATTCCTGTACTAGTTCTCTAGGTAATACAATTTTTCAATCGGTTATCCGATTGTAGATTTGAATTCGGTTTGGAATATCTAAATAACACTTTATCTTTAATTTGATAGCAATTTCTATGATTCATCGGGTTTAACTGAACGTTTCTAAACAACGTATTATACCAATCAATCCCTTTAGAATTGCAACCGCCATCAAATATAACTGCCTCAATACAGGGACAGTACGTCTGGTACTACGTGCATAGAACCTTTTTTATGCCTAATTTCAAAATCAAAACAAGATAATTGCATTGCCCATCGTGCTAATCGACCTGATGGGTTGGTTAAGTGTCTTGAGCCATTTCAAAGACATATGATCTGTCACTACTATAAAACGACTCCCTTCTATATAAGGTCTCTAAGGAAAATGGTTTGGTATTATTGAATCCACTAGGGCGAGTAATTCGCGTTCGGTTGTGCTGTAATTTCGTTCTGTTTTCGAAAGCAACCTGGAATAAAAAGCTATGGGGTGTTCTATACCATCGACTTACCTGGACAAGCACGCTACCAATACCGACGCTTGATGCGTCTGAATGAATTTGAAACGGTTTGGAAAAATCGGGGCAAGCCTGAGCACGGGAGCCTGAGTCAAAGCTTCTTTGAGCGCTAAGAAAGACCTTTCTGCTTCTTCTGACCAGTCTACCGTATCTCTGCGCTTTTCTTCTTGCCTATCCAGAACACGTCATTGGTGCTATAATAGTTGAAAAATTTGCTACAAATCTTCGGTAGTACGAACAAAGCCCTATAAACGCTCGCAATTGCTTAGCAGGTTGTGGGACGTGGAAAATTTCTGATACACTCTAGTTTTTGTGGATCTGTCAATAAACCTTGTGAGCCGACTACGTAGCCTAAATATTTGAGTTCAGACTTACAAAACTCACATTTGCTAAAATTTATAGTTAAACCTGCCTTGCTTAAAGCTTCAAAAACCTCATTTAAAATGGCGATATGCTCTTCCCTTTCGCCGTCCGACATGTTGCTTAAGGAGAAGTGTGAGGTTCCTCATATGTGTCAGGAGTATGTAATAGATTATAATAATTGATAAATTTCTAAATATATACAGGTTACTCCCTGTCAATAAATATAAATTAGCTCTCAAATTGAGATTAAATAGGAATTATGGCTGAGCACTATGCTTTTTATTCATAGCGAAGCCCAAATAAAATATTAATTATTATATTATTAATTATAATATTAATTAGTAATATTATAATAATTACTATGAATTGTATTAAATGTATGCTTACAACCCTGTCGCATATAAACCTAACAAACACTAAAGTATAATAACTTTACAGATAATGATATCACCAAAATTTCAAAATAACAAGTGAGCGAGTTTAAAAAATTTAAAAACTATTTTTTAGAAAAAACTGCCACTCTCACAGGACTCCAAAAGGCTCAAAAGAAAATATAGTAGTTTCGGGCGCCATTGTCGTGTATAAAAAATAAAAATAAATAAAAAGAAGTGTATGGGCGGTGTGCGCAGGGGTCCCCAACTATTTGAAGCGAAGACGGGCAATATCCCTGCGCAGTGCGATTATACACGAACAATTACTTTAGAGAGAGCCGGATGTAATGCTCCAGGATAGAGGCCTCGTACTTTTGAAGTACAAGGACCTCTTGTCTATTAAGCCTTAGGTCCTGGGAGTCATGGGCAGGGTGATATCATTAATACAATATGGTTGGGATAGAATATAGCATTTTATTCCATAAACACACTAGCCGCTGAGGAAGCGGGCACATGTTATACTAATACCAAAATCTGATGAATTCTTTGCCGCAATTAAAGAAGAGATTCAAAATTAACAGGTAAACCAAATATAGGGTACCTGGCTTTAAGGTCCGTACACAAACGTCTGTGCGCACTTAGAGAACGTCGTTCCGTTCACCGTTATGATCCGTTGGGTTCGAGCACTGGCGCTGGTCGCGACATCAAAAGAGGCACGGCGCTCCTGCGACGCTCCGTTGTATGCCGAGATAGTAGACGCTGGCTGGACCTTCCGAGGTTTGCGCTGAGCCATTACAGGGACGTCGGATCGGGGGCGGCGGTATGCGGCCTTCGGAAATAGGGTTAGGATCCGTGTCGTTGCACTTTTGGGGTCGCCGACGACGGGGCCTGCGCCGTGGCACGCGGTCCACGGTCCGGGAGAAACCGCACCCTCCGGTGATGGGGAGTTGACACTCCAGGAAGCGCCAATTCATACTGGCCGGGCGGGCACGTGGATATCAACAGCTCATCCTCCTGACAACTTCGTGGCGGCAAGTATCCCCTGTGTCCTTGCGCGTATCGCGGATTTTAAAGGCTAAAGGTTAAACTATATTAGTCCCATGACGGGGGTGCCGAGGGCGGCGAAAGTGAAAAAAAACCCAAAAAATTTAATGATTCTGCTCAAGCCATGTTACGTGTCGTGGCGGCCTCACCAGGAAAAGAGACCGATCCCTTCTCCACTCGATTTGACATTCCGCCTCGTCGCGCTCCATTTCGCCCAATTCGGACGCACGTCAAACCAACTTTTTAAAACATTCTTTAAAAGAACTAATGTTTAAATAAGGTATTTATTCGTTGAATATTATAACAATCTAAGTCGACGATATTAAAAAGGAGAATAATTAAAATTCTACAACAATCCAGCCAAGGCGATTTCTTATTTGTTGTATGATAAGAAAGGTTGGTTAGGAGACTGATACGGAACGTGTGTCACCAGCTGTCAATGTCAGACGTCCAACTCTTGCAGATTTTGTTGACAGTCTAATTTAATCATAGAATGTTTTGTTATGAATGTTTAGTTTTTGATATAATTCCCGTAGAGTACACAAAAAATCGCGTCGAGTTATTGCTACCAATGGTTTCGGCGTGACTCAAAGAACGTTTTGATGAGCGGGTCTCCCTGTTTTCTTAATAAGTATTGTAAAAACAACATATGAAATTTGTGTACTGGTGTGTCACTTTCCCATTCAATTTGTCTGGAGACTAATGGATTTGAATGCCTGCTATTGTAGTGAGTCGAGAGCCTATCATGCAGGTAATACGCCACAGGAATAGTATCCCAATATATCAACTATTTCACCTAAAATATGACATGCAAAGTTGACCAGTTAGAAGTTCACAATAATTCTGTAGTTATCACTACAAAAACAAACTCACTTTCGCATTTATAATATTAGTTAGGAAGTTAGGATAAGCTTTTCTTATTACTATAAAACTTAAAATATCATTTTACGAAAATCTTGAAATGTTTTTGTGGCTGTAATTTATGTTTAACTTTATCTCATCCATTTATATCCATCCTTTACTAGCCGCGCCCCGGGGCTTCTGCTTTCTCCGTAGGAACTTCGGGATAAAAAGTACCCTATGTATAGTACATACATACATCCCGGTATTTTTATACCCGTTTACCAAATATCATCGAAATCCATCCAGTAGATTTTGCGTGATTGAGTAACAAACATCCTCACAAAGTCACAGACTCGCAAACTCGCATCCTAACTGTCGCATCATAAGAGAGAATAAGAGAGTAAAAATATTTTGTCTGTACATTTTGTATTTTTGACTGAAATGGATAGAGGGACACTTAAAAAGAATAGAAAGCAAAAAAAAAACTTTGAATTTTTTTTCTGTCTCTGTCTGTATGTGATCACGCTAATCTCCGAAAGTGCTGAACCGATTTGAATGAAACTTTTTTTGTTGTATAGCCTAGGCAACATTGAGGCTATAATTGATTTTTGAAAACTGGAACACCTGATGAAAGAACTGACGAAAAGACTGAAGAAAAGACTTAGGTGTTATGTTTGGATTCTTTTCTAGAATTGGTCTGCCCATATATCTGAAAAATTAGTCGCAAGATTTATTATTCACTCCACTCGCTCAGGTGTCTGCAGTATTTTCTTACCGGTCCAAACTAAAATCTCCTTATGTCAGTCTCTCATACTGCCATTGCTTGATTATGCTGATGTCTGCTTTCTCGATGCTACCGAAGAGCTACTTAATAGGCTAGAACGTCTGCAAAACTTGTGCATTCGTTTTATCTATGGATTGCGAAAATACGACCATGTGTCGAAGTTCCGCAAAAAGCAACTCAACTGGCTTCCTATCCGCTCTCGCAGAAGAACTAGATTACTCTTTCTCCTTTTCAATGTCCTAAACAATCCTAATTATCCCTCCTACCTGCGTGATCGTTTTTCCTACTTTCGTCCTTCTGGTGCGCCGTGCAAGACCTCATCTTAAAAGCTCCTCCTAGATTTCCCTCTACATAACACATCTTCATACTCCCATTCCTTTTCTGTTGAAGCAGTCAGGTTATGGAATCTCACTCCCTGTTGATATACCTACGTGACTCTAAAACTATTTCTATCTTTAAAGAAAAGAGCGAGAAGGAACACCCTACCTCTCTCTCTCATCCTAGTATATATTTTGTATAATTTATTTATTTATATTCATATATATTTTTGTTATACATTGTATGTATAATACTGGCTATATGTATTATATGTAGTATATTTTTCTTCTTATATTATATGTGTTGTTTTTATCTGTTATTTATCTCTATTAGCTATTTTCTTTTCTTTTTTGAAGTACACGCCAATGCCTCTTTTTTTCCCTTTTTTCTTTCGCGGGTCTACTAGGAAGAAATTTCTATAGAAATAAGTAGAACCTTTGTACTTAGATTTTCCTATGTTTTATGTTTCCTTTATATGTGTTTGTTGTGTACAAAAATTAATAAATAAATAAATAAGAACCAAACCAGAACAGTTAAACTATAAGAAATATGGAAATGGTGCCTTAACAAAAAAGTCGTTCATCCTGATGAGCATTTTCTGTAGACGTATAAAAATTGAAGATCCGAAACATCTGAAACGGTTTGGAACACAAAAAGATTTTTCATCTAAGCGAAACTCACGCGGGCAAAGCCGCGGGCAACACCTAGTTTATAATATAAAAGTAGGACTAGCTTTAGCTTCCTCGATATTTCCCGTGAATTTAATTTTTCACCTTTCTTATACCCCTTAGGGAGTGGAATCTCCAAAAAATCCTTTCTTAGTGCATAAAGAAACTCTTTGTAACATTTTATGTTTCTACGTTCAGCGGTTTCGTCTCTGCGTATAACAATACCTATCAGTCAGAGTTCAATTTTATATTTATCTATTTATTAAAAAAAAAACAGTTTTACAATATTAAAAAGTTTGCCAAACTTACATAGGTAGGTACAGATATTAGTAGGCCACACATTATGTAAATTGAGCTAATATCCACATATTGAGAGTTACAGCACACTTGACACGATGCGCGATGTGAGTCGGCAATATAATATACCTGCACTTAAGAAACATTCAGCGTCATGGTAGGTAGAGAGAAACAGAACGCTCTGCCCGACTTGATGTGATGCTGTGCTACAAGGCAATGTTACATGAGTCAACGCCGACAATATGAGGCTGTAACGGTTACCCCTGGGAGTCCGTATTTTATTTTCTAAAAAATGCTATTTTGCCAAATAGGTATGATAATATTTTCTCGCAAAGCTAGGGTGTTTGAACACGTCGCCTCGTGTTCCTGGGGCTTGGCCAAACCCCGTACTGGAGACGTTACGAAATAATTACATCAAAGCCCTCTTCAATAACATAAATGCTCATATATTGCTCCTAGAACAACTGATTAATTGACACAGCCTTTATCGTATGACAATAGACTATCTTTTGATTGACACTTCTGTTGCTCATACATTTAAATATCTCAATAATCTGATAAATAGTAATATTGTGAACTAATAATGAAGTTAGGATTGTCAATGAATCAGGTTCAAATAAAGGGCTTGTAAGCCTATTGATTGGTACTGTTTTCAGACCATATAAATTGTACTCGATAGAGTAACAGGTATGATATGGGGCCACTTATCTGCAGATAAGTGGCCCCGCCCATTCATATGTGATCTTTGAGATAATATAATCATCTGAATACCAACTTTATGATAATTATTATTTTTTGTACTATTAGTAATAAGAAGGTGCGCACTGGAGTTGGTATTCAATAATGTATATACGTTCCATTGTATGGAGCGGTTGCTAGCTAGTCTTTTGGGCTGATACCTTTATTATTCTTTTGTTGGAGCCGTATACAAATATTGATGTTATTGGCAAATTAAATAAATTCTTTGTAGAATCCTCACCTTTTCGGTGTAGAACTCTGCCCTGAGAAATAGATTTAATATTATATTTCTTTAAGTCCTGAATGGACAAGTAAAAACAATTAAATTTGAGTAATAGCAAAGAGTTTAATTTAGGATACTAGTTTAATAATTATCAGGGTCTTAGCCTATTTTGAACTAATTAGAAACTATTTCATACCTTATGACTTAGGATGATGATAGCATTTATAATATGAAAGGAAATGTTGAGTGATCAATTAAATAGTAAAAATGTCCTAATTAGAGGGATGGTGATTTAAAAGACTCAGAGAGAAATAAATGGTGTTTATATTCTGATTCTCACACACTATTTAGGAAAATAATAAACAGATCTTAAACGATAAATATACACACAGACAATCTTAATTCTAGCTGAAATAAAATCACAGCATTATTATGGTTTTAATTGTGTCCCCGCCACTATATTTCATTAGATATCCGAATTTAAGATTGGTGTAAATGTCGAATTTCTATTGAAATAGGACCCTTAGACCTCGGGCTGCCGAATATTCAGAATGAATATTCAGTCCCTACCAGACACATATTTTCTGGAGTTATACTTTAGTGTAACTTAAAAGCTTTCAGGAAATCAAAACAATAAAAGGGGAAAATGGAACTGAAACTGAGGATATTATTTACATGAATCAGGCAAAGCTTTCAAGATCAGTTTTAGTTCGGTAAAATTAAGTGTTTCGTAAAGGTTTGTAATTTACTTATTTTCTTTCTATATTTACAGCCAAACCTTGACAAAACTGAAAACTTATTTTCTAGGACTTGCCAATATACAGCACACTCCTACCCCAATTCAATTCTAAGCGCATGTCTACCCAGCAATGCAAAAATATTTAAATCTCTCCACAGAAGTAATTATTACGTCTCACTGCAAACACGTCTAAACGAACACACCGCGATACAACGAATGCCTTTTCTTCTTTTTCCATTGCATGATTTTTCACCCCCGCATTCATCCCTCGGTGGTGCGTGTGCGTCCGTGCTCTGTCTTTCTCATTGGCTCTGCAGTCATCCGGAGCGTATCTCTCATAACACCATGAAACAAAACATATTTGTTTTAGCAATGTGTGAAAGGAACAGAGAATATTTATCCTCATTGTCCAATTCTGGAATTTTACGTAATAACTTTCAATGTTTTTTTCGTCCATGTCCGATAACACAAGATTACAATGGTTAACAGATGTGAGTTTAACAATTCTACAAACAGTCGGGCCGTCAATAAAATTAGTTTCATTTCTAAGACAACACTTCTTTATTTTTTTACTCATGATTCTTAGAAGGCTAAAAAAGCAAAAAAAAGGATCGTTTAAATTTATGCTTTCTAAACTATTAAAGTATTTTTGGGAATCCATACCCTGTCATTTCCCTCCTTTTCCGGCTCATATAAGAATGCCAATATTATGTGAGCTGGGAACCTTTATTTTAACACTAACAATTACGATAGAGAACCTTAAAGGTAACCTATTTTATATATATATACCTACCTACTTTTTTTTCTTTCTAGTTTACTATTAAATTAAACTGTCTATTAAATTAAACCTATCACGAATTAACTTCCTAACCCTATTAAAAGCTTCGATAACCTAATTAATTAATCGCCTAACTCATTTAACCTATAACACTGTCTAATAACCTAACGCCGTCTACGAACTCAGTGACAAACTTATGTCTTTCTAAAACAATGTATATCTAACCTAATTACAGAACTATTCTACCTCATACAACTAACTGCGTTTATTTACAAATTCTCGTTAATTATCTAATTTTCATCCATAGTAACGTGCTAAATGAACCACATAAGCATAACCGCATTACCGTCTAAGTCCACTAAGTACAAACATTATTGTGCGTAACTGCTCCAACTCGATAAGAAACTATAAACTTATTTCGTTTTTCATTATTATTCGTCCCTCCTTGACCGAGCAAACATTTTATGATTGAGCAAAGACTGTTATCGTCTATTTGCAATTCTCATAATTTTGTAAAAATTGTTTTAAAACAACCGCCTTTTTATTGCCTCAAACAATTGTAATTGTCGGCAAGCCACCTTTGAAAATAATAAAGACATTAACTCCCTTTATGTTGCGAGACAAAACATCAGATATGGCATTGTCTGTCTCTTTTACGTATTGTACCTGATATTCAAACCGTCCAACATAATGTACCCTTCCCGGAGTGAAAAGATTCCATGAATGTAAAAAGATAAGACTCATAAGATCGGTGCCAATTACGACTTTTTTATCTCCATACGCTTAGAAATTTAGACAGATTGTAAAAATAATGGCCCACAATTCCCTGCTCCGATATTGTCTACTTATTACCAACCCAATTATTATAGGATACTTCTTCTTGAGAATAACTGATACATACATCCAGCTATGCCAGCTGCGCTTTACTGCTCTGTTTGTTTGGGAATAGATATTATTTATTAAAAGTTGACACAAAAGCTTAATTTATTCGCCGTACCTAGCTATAAATTTTTCGAAAATAATAGCTATCTGAAAAATACTGTCTTATAACTCATAAAACTAAAGATAATAAGAACTTTATGATCATTCCAATTCATTTATCGTCAAACTATTTACCTATATTCTTGTATTTCACAAGCTTGCAATGTTATTCGTTCATCTCATCATTATATTTAATCAAATTAATTTTAATTTTTACCACTTTATATTCGTTTTTTTCATTTTTTTTTTTCTCACCTTCATGTAATAATAACGTCTTTCATTCGTACAAAAAAAAATCTAAACTAAGTATAAACTGACCTAAAGTAACTTCTAAGAAACACGAATACGTGTCTCTACCTGAACTTCACCGGCTAAGATAAGATGCAGTACTTCGTCACTGACTCACTAACCTTTTCCGCTGTCGATTGTTTTACCTATGTCCCTATATAAACCAACCAACTAATGGGACTTAATTGTTGGGCACCTTTGGAGTTTTGCCGACTGATTGTTTTTCTAAATTAGGTTTTTTCCCTATATTGCTGCTCGCAGCTGCAGGGTTGTTAAATTCCTGAAGTAGATTTAAACCCATTTTAATTTGCTGGAAAAATTGAAGCCACCCATTTTGGCTTCGATTATAGCCTCCACGATATGAATTTCCACGACCGCGACCTCTACCTTTACTTTAAATATGACCCGCGTCCGCGCGTACTCCGGCTTGAATCGTCAGCGCTAACCAGGAAATTCCGTGTAGAACGTTATTCCTGCCTCTCCATGAACCCTACAATCCTAAACCTCGACCTCGTCTAAAATAATTGTTATCAACTATTTTAGACCTACTTACTACATTTGATTCGATTTCTCTAAGAAATTCAGCACCCATATTGATTGTACGAGGCCCCTGTCTTGCAAACCATGGAGACACTTGTACTTGTTCAGGATAATGCCGCATAACAAAATTTACTACTTCAGATTCACTCATCAAGAAATGGTAAAATACCTAAAGTCACTTAATTGTTGAGAAAAGTGTTCACTCATCTTAAGACCTTGTTCTTCATCCCAATATGTATTCATTAACCTAAACTTTTCGGCTTCCTGCTGTGTTTGACTCAAGAAAATCCTAATAAAATCCTTTTCAAAAAATCTTCCAAATGAAGTTCCAAGTATCGCTATAGATTTCTATGGAATTATATATGCAGACCGCTTTAATACAATCTAAAGCTATATCGCATGAGCTCTATCTTCTCCACGAATATTTCGTATGTACTTTTTTCAACTTACATAGAAACCGCATAGGGTTTGCACTGGCCCCATTATTGCCCTTGAAAATAGGCTTTTTCTATCTCCAGGCTTGAGAATTTTCAATTATATTTCCGCCGGTTACGCTTCCATTACCTAGATTACTAGTGTTTGGAGTGGTTCCGCCCAACTGAATCACTTTGGCCTAACCCGTTATCTGCTAATAAGGTGAATTACTTAAGGAACGTTGCCTATTTGTCTCAGCTAATATAATTCTAGCAAAGTCACCTAGATTTTCGCGGAATACCTGCTTAATCGTATCAACAATAGAATTCTGTAAATCTACATCTTGTGGTTGACCTTGATTTCGATAAATTTTCATTAATGCGCCGTTTACGACCTCGTGATCTTGTGTTTTGGGACATGTTGACGTATTTGTATGAGAATGCAAATAAAAACACCAATTATAATTTATTCTAATATTGAAGACTAAGATCCCTCCTAGTTTATTAGGACTTTACTTGTATTCTGTTGAATTAAAATTGTTAGAATACTGTAATATATAAATCAAATTATATCTATTTCCTACTAATAAGGAAAATATATTTATCATCAATAAATTTATTAATATATTAAGCTTAAGCTCAGTTAATACGTTTGATTAATCTGAGTATTATTCATCTGTTGTGATCGTCTGAATAATAATTTGAAATAAAAATATCTACGTTGTGTTTTTTTTTTTTTTATAATATAAAATCTAAGTAGTAAACCAAATAATTTTATCCAGTTGCTAATTCAAAGAAGTAGCAGATACTGAATCCTGGGCCACGTCACCACGTGTAACGGTTACCCCTGGGGTCCGTATTTTATTTTCTAAAAAATGCTATTTTGCCAAATAGGTATGATAATATTTTCTCGCAAAGCTAGGGTGTTTGAACACGTCGCCTCGTGTTCCTGGGGCTTGGCCAAACCCCGTACTGGAGACGTTAATACGAAATAATTACATCAAAGCCCTCTTCAATAACATAAATGCTCATATATTGCTCTAGAACAACTGATTAATTGACACAGCCTTTATCGTATGACAATAGACTATCTTTACTGATTGACACTTCTGTTGCTCATACACATTTAAATATCTCAATAATCTGATAAATAGTAATATTGTGAACTAATAATGACGTTAGGATTGTCAATGAATCAGGTTCAAATATCAAAGGCTTGTAAGCTTCTATTGATTGCAGTACTGTTTTCAGACCATATAAATTGTATACTCGATAGAGTAACAGGTATGATATGGGGCCACTTATCTGCAGATGAGTGCCCCGCCCCATTCATATGTGATCTTTGAGATAATATAATCTCTGAATACCAACTTTATGATAATTATTATTTTTTTGTACTATTAGTAATAAGAAGGTGCGCACCATTGCGAACAGTATTCAATAATGTATATACGTTCCATTGTATGGAGCGGTTGCTAGCTAGTCTTTTGGGCTGATACCTTTATTATTCTTTTGTTGGAGCCGTATACAAATATTGATGTTATTGGCAAATTAAATAAATTCTTTTGTAGAATCCTCACCTTTTTCGGTGTAAGAACTCTGCCCTGAGAAATAGATTTAATATTATATTTCTTTAAGTCCTGAATGGACAAGTAAAAACAATTAAATTTGAGTAATAGCAAAGAGTTTAATTTAGGATACTAGTTTAATAATTATCAGGGTCTTAACCTATTTTGAACTAATTAGAAACTATTTCATACCTTATGACTTAGGATGATGATAGCATTTATAATATGAAAGGAAATGTTGAGTGATCAATTAAATAGTAAAAATGTCCTAATTAGAGGGATGGTGATTTAAAAGAACTCAAGAGAAATAAATGGTGTTTATATTCTGATTCTCACACACTATTTAGGAAAATAATAAACAGATCTTAAACGATAAATATACACACAGACAATCTTAATTCTAGCTGAAATAAAATCACAGCATTATTATGGTTTTAATAGTGTCCCCGCCACTATATTTCATTAGATATCCGAATTTAAGATTGGTGTAAATGTCGAATTTCTATTGAAATAGGACCCTTAGACCTCGGAGCTGCCGAATATTCAGAATGAATATTCAGTCCCTACCAGACACATATTTTTAGTTATACTTTAATTAGCTTAAAAGCTTTCAGAAATCAAAACAATAAAAGGGAAAATGGAACTAAAACTGAGGATATTATTTACATGAATCAGGCAAAGCCTTCAAGATCAGTTTTAGTTCGGTAAAATTAAGTGTTTCGTAAAGGTTTGTAATTTACTTATTTTTCTTTCTATATTTACAGCCAAACCTTGACAAAACTGAAAACTTATTTTTCTAGGACTTGCCAATATACAGCACACTCCTACCCCAATTCAATTCCTAAGCGCATGTCTACCCAGCAATTGCAAAAATATTTAAATCTCCCACAAGAAGTAATTATTACGTCTCACTGCAAAACACGTCTAAACGAACACACCGCGATACAACGAATGCCTTTTTCTTCTTTTTCCATCGCATGATTTTTTCACCCCCGCATTCATCCCTCGGTGGTGCGTGTGTGCAGTCCGTGCTCCTGTCTTTTCTCATTGGCTCTGCAGTCATCGGGGCGTATCTCTCATAACCATGAAACAAAACATATTTGTTTTAGCAATCAAATGATAGAAAGGAACAGAGAATATTTATCCTCATTGTCCAATTCTGGAATTTTACCGTAATAACTTTCAATGTTTTTTTTTCGTCCATGTCCGATAACTTACAAGATTACAATGGTTAACAGATGTGAGTTTAACAATTCTACAAACAGTCGGGCCGTCCAATAAATTAGTTTCATTTTCTAAGACAACACTTCTTTATTTTTTTACTCATGATTCTTAGAGAAGGCTAACAAAGCAAAAAAAAAAGGATCGTTTAAATTTATGCTTTCTAAACTATTGCAAAGTATTTTTGGGAATCCATACTACCTGTCAAGGCTACAAGCCCACAATACGTGCATACATTTGATATTTACGCATGACGCCGCTCTGCCTTGCCTGCTTTTGACGCTTACCTATGACAACGAGGTTATTGGTCTGTGTTTGTCACTAAATGGATTACGAGGTATGGATGGTATGGAATATTGTTCCATCTTGACGTTATTAAGGATGTCAAAGCTTGTCGTAATCATATTAGTTCACGAGAAAGTGGAGATCAGACGAACAATATTCCCTACATCTATATTGATTTCTAATGCAGGTTAATCGTTTTGATACGTTTATATGGTTGATACCACAGAATGTTGAATAATATGGCGAATAGAAGTGCCAGCTTATGTGTTTCTCATACTTTTCTCACTGGAAGCCCATTGGGTGTTGATTTTTTGAAATAATAGGTAAAAAATGAGACAAGTAGTAACTTATTTAAAAAAAAAATGTATTATTGTTACTTGCTTATATTGATGGATAAAAAAAAAATCCTACACGCGTAGCTAACTCCAATCACATTTATTTTTTGGGTCTACTGAGGCAAGTATAAAAAGTTACTGCACCACCAGGAAAACTTCTAGATTATCAATAATTTTTTCTACATAAAAATATACGGCGTCTTTTATTATTCATAAATTTCATAATTCATAACACTTAATTTTTGACCAACAAGTCATGTTCCATGAATGGATCCTAATGCGGCAGTAATAGGTGCGAGTTTGCAATCAATTTGGGTATCTAAATGTTTAGTCGACTGTACCTACATGCAGAAGGTTTTCGGAATATTGCTTCGCAGACGTTTGTAAAACGATAATCCGATTTGCGAACTGTTAATTTTTGCATTATGATGGAAATTACATAATTCAGCCAGCAATATATTAAAGGCATGTTTATTATTCATTAACTTTGTGGCGCCGTAAAATTTAAAATAAAGCACGTCATTTTTGATGGATTAAAAAGACGGGTTAAACGTATTTTAAACATCATATTTTGAGGGATTTTTCCGAGACCCAAATAAAAAAAAATAGTTCCAGATGACTTCCTAGATGGCGCGTTAGTACAAGGCGAGAGAAAAAGTTCCATGCAAAAAGCAAAAATTCACGGAATGTGTTATTTTTTAAAATAAAACTTAGTAAAAAAAACATCTAAAAAGTATTAATATTGTTATGTGAGCAACTTTGTCAAACTGTTATTGGGTGATTTTTTCTGCCTCTAGTTGACAAGAAAAAGGGCACCATTTAAGGTTTAGCCATTATTACGACGTTCATAAAAAGCTATCTGTTGAGACTTTTTTATACTGATTTTTTTTTCTTAATTTAGATGTCAGAAAATTGCTCAGGCAACAAGGACTTCCGCGCGCGGATCCGTGTTTGCTCTATGCCATTAGCACAGCCGTGACACTCTCTGTAGTGAGATTTCGAGAGAAAAAAAATAGGGTACTAATTAAACAGGCTTCTTTTTAATAGCATTATTCACCTCTAATAAAATAAATTGCTTTCAAAATTACTAAGTCAGCCACTATTGACGAGCATCTGAATAAATCTATCTTAGCCACTAATTATCTTTTGGTAAGCCACTCTAATAATAACTTAGCACGGTGATTATTTTTTAGCATCTAAATTTTTTACATGCATTCAAGCAATAAACTTCTAAATTATTGATGTATGGCAACAAATAGTAATTATATTAGCTTCTAATTTTATAACTCATATACATGAATCAAATCAGTAGCGGATTTAGGGGGGGCACGGGACAGTGCATATCAAATTAAGAAATAACAGAAACGTGCCCCCCTAGATAATTTTTTGTAGAAAATTCCATAACAGTGCATATCAAATAAAAAGAAATAACAGAATTTTTTTCTGCCACATCTGGCTTATTTCTTGATCTTTTGCAAATCTGGCCCTTCTGTTACCCCCCCCCCCCAACATGCATAGTCCGCCTCGGTACTTGTGCCCCCCCCCCCCAGAAAAAAATGTTGGATCCGCCGTTGAATCCAATGGTACTACACATTACTGTTTCTATATCACTAAGTTGGTTGACTGGTAGAGAAAACCTTAAGCTTTAAGTTCGCTTTTTACTTTTTTGTAATAAAGATAAAAAATAAATAAATATAAATAAATGGCCCTCTCTGATTGGTGCAAGTGGCCGGTCGCTGTCATCTGGGAGGAGTCGCAACAAATTGTGCGGTGGCTATTTTCACGATAAAATTCATGCTGAGATATTATATATAATATTGTAACATCGACTATACAACCACTAGACTCCGCTTGTAGGGCGAACGTTTTCAGACAACACATCAGACTAATACGTCTGATGTAAGCCGCCGAGCTCGACATCCCACTTAGTATCGACCACATCCGTGACCCGTGCACATGTTCGTCTATACAATTATTTTTATTAAAATCAATATTGAGTATTGAAGTGAAATGGCTCCGTGTAATATTAATTGGTGTAGAAAATGTAGCCAAACATCTAATTTCAAAAAAGATGGTATAACATTTCACAGGTAAGCTACTTTTAAAAAAGTATTTTAATTTCAGGATGATGATGAGAGCTCTAGCTATATTGGTTGGTTTGGTTGTTTTTGCATGTACGGTGGTAAGATAGCAGGTCGCGTTGATGTCTTTTTTCCATGCATCCTTTCTTTCCTATGTAAATAATTATCGCTATCCCGTTCTTGAATTATTGGCACGTGTAAGTAGTGTTGTACCACGATTTGAATAGAGAATTATAAATGCTAATTTTGTATAATAATATAAAATAAAACGAAATTATTAATTTTGAATCATAATGTAAATGTATGCACTAGCACTAAGACGCGACTTTGCTCGCATGTATATGTCTTTATATCTGTATGTAAGTACGTCTATAAGTCTGTATATCTGTCTGTCTGTATGTTTGTATTTCTGTATGTCTGTTTGTCTGTATGTTTGTACATATATGTATCTGTTTGTCTGCATGTCTGTTCTATATCTGTTTGTCTGTATGTTTGTATATCTGTTTGTCTGTATGTTTGTAAATCAGTATGTCTGTGTGTTTGTATGTTTGTATATTTGTTTGTCTGTATGTCTGTTTGTCCGTTTACATTGAAGCCAACCTAATATCAAATAATCACAATTAATTGTTTAAATTTGTGTCAATTTTTATGACTCTTATTTCTTACGAAACCTTTGTAATCAATAAATAGTTAAAAATGTTTGTTTTATCTGATTTTCTGATTTATTCTTATTAAACAATATTTATAAAATGCTTAGTGTTTAATTCCACCCGGTAAATATAAACTATTACTTATTAGTTTCCATCACTAGTTATGATCAAGTACATGTCCTGACCTTGAACTGAGCAATCAGAGCTCAGTACCCCCGACCCGCACACCTCATAGTTTTGTCTGAATTGTTTCGTTGTAGAAGTTAGAGCATGCGGCGTCTAGTGGTTGTATAGTCGATGTATTGTAAGTTGAAGTTTCAATTATATTACTTTGAGGAGTTAGTTTTGAAGCTGTAAAACGTTAAGTTGTAAAATCTGTGGCTGAGTTAGTAAATTACGTGGCAATTTATAAATTAGAAAGACAAGTAAAAATAATTGTTTATCTTTAATTGACGCTTACTTTAAAATATTTAGTGGGCGTTGTAAAGAAGACGAATTAGTATAATAGAGGCTAAAGCATTTCCCCGTTGCTTAGTTATAAAAAGGGAAGGTTGATCACGGGGCCAAATAAAAGTTCTGTGGCTGGGCTTATTATTTCTCAAAAAATACTCCTTGAGCTGGATTTTCAACGCTAGGGTTGATGAGTTTATTGCTCGCGTAGTGTAGTTTCTCTTTGCCATTAGTGTTATTCGAATCGGTAATATCAAATGTACATGTTCTTGAATTATTTAAAGTCGTATAAATGTTATCTGCCAAGCTGGAGCACCGCTTGTAACCCTATTATTCTTGTCGGGAATAAAGCAAGTTAACTTGTCCGTAGACCATTAGTAATTAAATAAAACAAGGTGTGGACCGATTTATGGAGCCCTAGGGCGCCGTTCCTCCCTTCGCAGCCTTTAAATAAACATGAGAAAACCGCTGAAGAAAAACTTGAGCTTCTGAGGTCCTTGTATGTAATACGATCGGACAAGGTATGAGAATTGTTAAAATATGTAATTTTTTGATAGAATACATATAATTAAACACATTTTGCGCCTTTCAGCATGAGTTTATTCTCCAGAGCTAATTTATTAGAGTTCAGAAGTTTTTAAGGAAAGTCCATTTTCTACGCGTGACGCTTCAAGTATGAATGTACGTTTAGTTAGGGGCGTTTTGGTATCGTCCAAACATCGCTTAAAAATGTGAAATGTTTTTTTGCTATATCTTAGGAAATACTTAGGTTGTGGAGGTGATTCTTTTACGGATGATTCTATTATTGTGACATATTTTCAAAGAAGCATAAAAAAGTTGTCCGGTCACCTATTGTATACCTATTATCCCCTCCCTGGCATGTTAGGCGACCAAAAAACTGTCTCGATCGATGGTCGTTCCGAAATGTTAGTAGTTTATAGCTTTGAGATTTATAATCAATCAATACACACATAATAAAACTGTATCAGGTCTGTGTCTGTACACAAAGAGATATTTAAAGAAAAAAAAATATATATAGATATTTAAGAAAAAAATTGCACCGCAATTTATTATTGTTTACCTATATTTCAAATCCTTCAAAAAACACAACTGTAGTGTAGTAGTAGGTTAAGATATATATAAGAGGTATAATTAATGGAATAAAGGAGTCTACAACCAACACTCGTCTCATTAACACGTTCCATCCTTTACACAACAGTGAAAACCGCATCAAATTTGGTCGTAAAAATCGTTTTGGCTTTTTATTGGCAATATAGGTACCCCCATTTCTTAAATATCTCTTGTGTAGAGACACTATAGCTATTAGTCCCAACTATTATTATAAGTGCGAAAGTGAGTTTGTTTGTTTGTTACCTCTTCACGCTTTATCTACTGAACCAAACTTCCTAAAGTTTCGTATACACATTAGTTAGAAGTACTGAGAAGAACATAGGGTTATCTTTGATCCTGGGAAAAAAATCACAGTGCCCGTGGGAAATTCACGCCGGCGAAGCCGCGGGCAAAAGCTAGTACAATATAATTATGTAATTATATAAGTTAGACCAAGTTTCAAAATAGTTTTTTTGACACTTATGAATCAGCAGATATATACATTTTTTTACGGTAATATCTCATATTTATTTATTTTATAGGTATTTGTCTAGATAATATCTAATACACTCTAAAGTCTAATATCTGCCAATTTATGCTAGATTGGTGGAGTACCTAAACATATGATCTAATGTTTTGTGCATGGTTTGAACTAGGGTGCTGGCACACGATGCATGTAGCTTGCGCATGTTGGGGCACTTGCATTACATGCCATCGTGTGTATAGAAGTAAGCGGGTCCAACAACTGGAGCATGCTATCCAAGCGATTTACGTAGTAAGAGGAGCAAAAACCCATTTTTACAACCCGCGCGAGTAACATGCCTATGTTTTCGATCAAGTACCTTCGCACGCGAGTAACATTCGGTTCAATCTTGCGCATGTTACTCGCACAGGCAACCAACTTATCCTGCTTCAGCTACATGTAGAAGCACCCTAAATTAATTTTGTTTGCAGAGATGCCTTCGAAGGCCACGGGCCTGGAACCTAACAAGTAGCTTGTGCACTGTTTCTCGGGCAGTTCACCCGCATATTGCCTTACTCAAGCTACATGCATCGTGTAGAAGCACCCTAAATTAATGCTGTCTGCATATGAGACGCCTTTGAAAGCCCCTGGAGCTCATCATACGCTGCATAATTGATTCAAGACGCGAGGCGAGACTGGAGAGCCTAAATACTGCTTGATTATGAATGCCTAGATTTATTTAATTATGGTTTACGTAAGAGGTGTTGCTCGTGGCTCTGCATACGGCAAAATTATCTTGTGTGTGTTTTCATATAGAAGTTTATAGAAAATCAGATTATTCCATCAGAGAGCCCACTATTTAGCTAAGCGTGGCTCTTCGGAAGTCTCACGACTCTTGGCTCTGTCTACCCCCGTAAAGGATAAAAAAGACGTGGATTCTAAGTGTATGTATGTGATTCTATGTTTATAGAAAATTGTTGTAAAACGCTTTGCACTTGGCCAGATTAAGGCTAATGAATGTAATAATAACAAATGTAACCACGATTTGATCAAATAAAGAAAATAGAATTGAATTGGAAAAGTTTGTATGAAATAGGTTGATTTTGGAAAACAGCAGAAAGAATGTTCGATGTCGTCTTTAATCTTTAACTATATATGTAGGAACAGTACACATCAAATTATATCAAATGAGGTATAAAGCGATTTTATCCGTAAGGACGTAACAGACAGACTTTCGCATTTATAATAGTATGGATGTTGGAGATTGAAATGAAAAACAATTTCCAATGCCTTGATACGATTGTTTGTTAACCGCAGTTTCATGGTTATCAAACTGTGGTTATGTACGAGTATTTATGGTGGAGTTTTCACACGAGCTGGTGCAAGACCGAAAAAAAATGGCATCTCGTGTCGAAGGCCAAGATCCACTGCGGGTCGCTGCGCCACAGTAGCTAAGTAAGTAAATGTTTATGGTGGCTGTCTAGAAGATGTTAAAAAATGATGTTTATTTCAAAAGAGATAACTCTATTTCTCGGCCACGAGTTGGTAAACTTGGGGATTTGCTCTCAAAGAATCTAAGTTTGACTGCGACCGAGACAGCTCCCAGGTGCCGGCTCTGTAACTATTGTAAGGAATAGAAATTTATAGTCCGGCGTTACACATGACCACTTCATTACACCGCAGTGCAGCAAACTCTTAACTCTAACCACAGAGAATTAATATAAGTACTCACGTACAGAAAGAAAAACTCCCTGCCCCTCCCGCAATATGTCACGCAATCCCCGTATCTTCTCCCCGTTCTTGTGTGTATTGGGGACGCTAAAACGCACACATGGACGTGTTACTGACGTGTTCACGGATATACAGTTTCATTTGTAGAAGCGTCCGCCCTGTGCTCTAACCTATATAATATAGTGGCAAATGTACGTAATTTATAGGTGCTTATGACGAATGTACTTTCAATGTATGGAAATTACAAAAATATGATAAATCCACTTATGTCAAGAGACCCCAGCCACAATAGACAGAGATAAAGCAGTAGAGCAACTCCATACAAATGGCCCGATTTGAGGCACGCACACAGACAAGCGCGTTTACACGGCCGCTAAAGTGGTCATCGGCTACCTAAGACGCAGGAGCGTCACGACACGATGTGCGCCGCTCAGTCTGGTCGCGTGGACGCGGATCGAGACGCCTCTCGCGCTGTGTCTGCTCGTTGTGTACCTACACGTTTCATTCGTGACGTAGTTAAATAGCGCTCTGTATTATAACATATGTACTTACAGTTAACTATTATAATGGACGAGTCACGATCACGCATGTATTGCTGTGTTTACGGATGCCTTAATTCAACTGTTATTACACCAACTATGTCATTTTTTAAACTTCCTGCTGATGCTGAAAAAGTAAAATAATACCACAATCACTTTTTAGAAGTTTGTTACTTTTGTTATGAGTAGTTTGCCTAATAAGCATATAAAATGGAAAACACTACTACAGTTTTGGACTTTTTACCGCCCCTTTTCCCTTATGTAAGGGGCATAAGCGTTGTTATGGAACTGCAAGTGTTTAGTGGGATGTGCTGTTTGCCATACATAAAATAAGTAGGTATTAGAGTTCAAACTTTAAGGGAAAGTCCCATTTTATACGCGTGACGTCATATGAATGTACGTTTAGTTAGGGGCAAGTTTTGGTATCGTCCAAACATCGCTTAAAAAATGTAGAAATGTTTTTTGCTATATCTTGGGAATACTTAGGTTGTGGAGGTGATTCTTTTTACGGATGATTCTACGTTATTGTAAAAGGATATTTCAAAAAGAAGGCATAAAAAAAGTTGTCTGGTCACCTTTTTGTATACCTATTATACTCCCTGGCATGTTAGGCGACCAAAGACTGTTTCGATCGATGGTCGTTCCGAAATGTTAGTAGTTTATAGCTTTGAGATTTATAATCACTCAATACACATAATAAAACTGTATCAGGTCTGTGTCTGTACACAAGAGATATTTAAGAAAAAAAAAAAATATATATATAGATATTTAAGAAAAAAATTAGAAAGTTTGCGCGCTTTAGGAAGTTTGAAGTCTACGCCAGATTTTAAGTTGAACCTTCAACAACACAACAGTGAAAACCGCATCAAATTTGGTCGTAAAAATCGTTTTGGCTTTTATTGGCAATATAGGTACTCCCATTTCTTAAATATCTCTTGTGTAGAGACACTATAGCTAGTCCCAACTATTATTATAAATGCGAAAGTGAGTTTGTTTGTTTGTTACCTCTTCACGCTTTATCTACTGAACCAAACTTCCTAAAGTTTCGTATACACATTAGTTAGAAGTACTGAGAAGAACATAGGTTATCTTTGATCCTGGGAAAAATCACAGTGCCCGTGGGAAATTCACGCCGGCGAAGCCGCGGCAAAGCTAGTACAATATAATTATGTAATTATATAAGTTAGACCAAGTTTCAAAATAGTTTTTTTGACACTTATGAATCAGCAGATATATACATTTTTTTACGGTAATATCTCATATTTATTTATTTTATAGGTATTTGTCTAGATAATATCTAATACACTCTAAGTCTAATATCTGCCAATTTATGCTAGATTGTGGAGTACCTAAACATATGATCTAATGTTTGTGCATGGTTTGAACTAGGGTGCTGGCACACGATGCATGTAGCTTGCGCATGTTGGGGCACTTGCATTACATGCATCGTGTGTATAGAAGTAAGCGGGTCCAACAACTGGAGCATGCTATCCAAGCGATTTACGTAGTAAGGAGCAAAACCCATTTTTACAACCCGCGCGAGTAACATGCCTATGTTTTCGATCAAGTACCTTGCACGCGAGTAACATTCGGTTCAATCTTGCGCATGTTACTCGCACAGGCAACCAACTTACCTGCTTCAGCTACATGTAGAAGCACCCTAAATTAATTTTGTTTGCAGAGATGCCTTCGAAGGCCGCCTGGAACCTAACAAGTAGCTTGTGCATGTTTCTCGGGCAGTTCACCCGCATATTGACTTACTCCAGCTACATGCATCGTGTAGAAGCACCCTAAATTAATGCTGTCTGAATATGAGACGCCTTTGAAAGCCCTGGAGCTCATCATACGCTGCATAATTGATTCAAGACGCGAGGCGAGACTAGAGCCTAAATACTGCTTGATTATGAATGCCTAGATTTATTTAATTATGGTTTACTAGGTGTTGCTCGTGGCTCTGCATACGGCAAAATTATCTTGTGTGTGTTTTCATATGAAGTTTATAGAAAATCAGATTATTCCATCAGAGAGCCCACTATTTAGCTAAGCGTGGCCTTCGAGTCTCACGACTCTTGGCTCTGTCTACCCCGTAAAGGATAAAGACGTGATTCTATGTATGTATGTGATTCTATGTTTATAGAAAATTGTTGTAAAACGCTTTGCATGGCCAGATTAAGGCTAATGAATGTAATAATAACAAATGTAACCACATTTGATCAAATAAAGAAATAGAATTGAATTGAAAAGTTTGTATGAAATAGGTTGATTTTGGAAAACAGCAGAAAGAATGTTCGATGTCGTCTTTAATCTTTAACTATATATGTAGGAACAGTACACATCAAATTATATCAAATGAGGTATAGCGATTTATCCGTAAAGACGTAACAGACAGACTTTCGCATTTATAATAGTATGGATGTTGGAGATTGAAATGAAAAACAATTTCCAATGCCTTGATACGATTGTTTGTTAACCGCAGTTTCATGGTTATCAAACTGTGGTTATGTACGAGTATTTATGGTGGAGTTTTCAAACGAGCTGGTGCAAGACCGAAAAAAAATGGCATCTCGTGTCGAAGGCCAAGATCCACTGCGGGTCGCTGCGCCACAGTAGTAAGTAAGTAAATATTTATGGTGGCTGTCTAGAAGATGTTAAAAATGATGTTTATTTCAAAAGAGATAACTCTATTTCTCGGCCACGAGTTGGTAAACTTGGGGATTTGCCTCAAGTCTAAGTTTGACTGCGACCGAGACAGCTCCCAGGTGCCGGCTCTGTAACTATTGTAAGGAATAGAAATTTATAGTCCGGCGAACATGACCACTTCATTACACCGCAGTGCAGCAAACTCTAACTCTAACCACAGAATTAATATAAGTACTACGTACAGAAAGAAAACTCCCTGCCCCTCCCGCAATATGTCACGCAATCCCCGTACTTCTCCCCCGTTCTTGTGTGTATTGGGACGCTAAAACGCACACATGGACGTGTTACTGACGTGTTCACGGATATACAGTTTCATTTGTAGAAGCGTCCGCCCTGTGCTCTAACCTATATAATATAGTGGCAAATGTACGTAATTTATAGGTGCTTATGACGAATGTACTTTCAATGTATGGAAATTACAAAAATATGATAAATCCACTTATGTCAGAGACCCCAGCCACAATAGACAGAGATAAAGCAGTAGAGCAACTCCATACAAATGGCCCGATTTGAGGCACGCACACAGACAAGCGCGTTTACACGGCCGCTAAGTGGTCATCGGTACCTAAGACGCAGGAGCGTCACGACACGATGTGCGCCGCTCAGTCTGGTCGCGGACGCGGATCGAGACGCCTCTCGCGCTGTGTCTGCTCGTTGTGTACCTACGTTTCATTCGTGACGTAGTTAAATAGCGCTCTGTATTATAACATATTACTTACAGTTAATTATTATAATGGACGAGTCACGATCACGCATGTATTGCTGTGTTTACGGATGCCTTAATTCAACTGTTATTACACCAACTATGTCATTTTTTAAACTTCCTGCTGATGCTGAAAGGTAAAATAATAGCACAATCACTTTTTAGAAGTTTGTTACTTTTTTATGAGTAGTTTGCCTAATAAGCATATAAAATGGAAAACACTATACAGTTTGGACTTTTTACCGCCTTCCTTATGTAAGGGGCATAAGCGTTGTTATGGAACTGCAAGTGTTTAGTGGGATGTGCTGTTTGCCATACATAAAATAAGTAGGTACCTACCACATGTAACTTATATAAAGGCAGGTTCTATCAAACGGCAATTGTAAAAATATATCTATAACTGATCGAGTGAGTACTTAGGTAGGTACATCAACCACTGAAACGATTTAGACAAAATGTTGTATGGAGATAATTTAAGTAGCTATAGTTACATAGGAACTACGTTTAAATTAGGATAGTATTATATAATCTGTGGTTTAAATTAAATCACTTTAAAGACGCCATTATAATTTTACCAACGCCATCTATTGGATATTTTTCTTGGCACAATCAGTGGATGACCGGAAGTAAATTTGCAAATGAATTTATTCGTTTCTTTTCAAAATTAAAAAAAAGTAAGAAAATAATTGTAGAAAACAAATAAAAAACGAAAACACAAAATTATTTTAAGTGGCAAGATTCGATCCAGCTACTTTCTTGAAACATTTCTTTACTAAAATATTTAAAAAAATATATAATTCTAAAAAACTAATACAAAACTAAAAAAAATGTAAGTAAAAAGAAGTCATGTCGGGATTCGAACCCCTTTACTTTAAAAAAATGATCCGCGACCTCTTACCGATGGGCCAACATGCGTTACTTGTAGCTGGCGAAATTTCAAATGGGATTTGTCTATAGGTACCCAAATTCACCCCTTTTTTGGACTGTAAGGGTTGAAATTGTGAACAACCCTTTCTTATGTGGGCAGTATATAGTAAAATGAAGACACTAACTAAATTTCACGTTTAGAGCTTTTATAGTTTCGGTTTTGTGATGATAAATTAGTTTACCTCCCCCTTTTTACCCCTTTAGAGGTTAAATTTCAAAAAACGCTGAAACACGCCATTGGTTATTTTTGTTGAGAAGCATTCTTACCAAGTTTCAAGTAAATCAGTGAAGATTTTAATTTTTTTTCATACAAACTTTGCCCTCAATTTTAACCCCCTTAGGGATCTAATTTTGAAAAATCCTTTCTTATCTGAGCACTACGTATTAACATAAAACTTCGGTCCAAATTTCAAGTTTCTAGCTTTCATGGTTTAGGCTGGGCGTTGATTTATCAGTAACCCTTGTTCTTTTATATATATAATATATAATATATATATATATATATATATATATAGATATATAGATAGATAGATTGTGCCCCAGCAGAGGCAGGCATCTGATATGTAGTATGCTCGTTTATGTAGTTTTAGTTTAAAAGTGTCGTGGGTTTGAGATAAACTTTATAACATTTTTTATGTGTTGCTGCAATACAACAAAAAATGTAATAATATGTTTTTTACATATTAATAAATTAAAAGACAAAATTTCGAAATCCTAACTCCTAAAAATCACTCTTCAAAAAATGTATTTTCAATTATATCAAATTACTCAACATTTATCATCTATTAAGTTTCTAGACAAGTCTTATTTAGATGAGTTAAGTGCTTACTTAAAACATTAGATTTCATTTAGTAATGTGGTTAATTATAATGGTTGGTAGACCTAAAAAAGGGTTGTTCCCAAAGTACTCCATTCTTTTGTTCTAAAAAGATAAGAATCTCATACATGTGTTCCCAAGTTACTCTACGAAATTATTATTATTTAAAAATACATATTATTTTGTTTCCATTCTACTCCATAGGTATTTTAATTTATTCTCAATGTACTCCGCAGATTATTTGATATCAATTCTCAAACCACTCCATCTAAATAATTATAAAATATTTCACTATGTACAGTCAGTCACAAAATCGTTAAACAATATCGTGATAATTAAAGTTCTGAATAAGGTTCTAAATTAAGAAAAAAATGTAAAAAGGAAGTTTGAATTGAAAATGTGTATTACTTGTTTGCTTATTAAAATGGATGTACAACGAATGTGAGTCGCAACCTAGCCGCTAAGACGGAAATTGGATGTTTCTTTTTATGAAAATACTTTAAGTTTTTTCAAAAATAAAATTTTATCGGTTACTTTTTGAGTTTCCCTCAAGCCGAATTCCTACATTTACATACTAATCATGAATCTCTTTGGTGGAAAATATGTAAAAAACAGCTCATTTATGAATATGTTTTTGATTGTTGATTTTTGATTATGTTTAATTGTTGAATTATAGGGAACTAGCTTTCTCCCGCGACTTCACCCGCGTGATTTTCCCACGGGAACAGTGCTTTTCCCCGGGATGAAAGGTACCCTATGTCCTTCTCCGTACTTCCAGCTATGTGTATGCAAAATTTCAAACAAACAAACCAACAAACTTACTTTCGCATTTATAATATTAGCTAGGATTGTCTTTATACACAAAAATATTGTAAGTTTTTGAACCTGACTGTACTATACGTCAGCTACACTTTTTATTCTAATTAATGCTTTTTGCTATCAAAATCGCGTGGAGTACTTTGAGAACATTTTAATATTACCGCGGAGTAGAATGAAACTTGATTTAAAATATTATTTTTTTCATGGATTAGTTTGGGAACATTTTTTGGAGTACTTTGGGAATAACCCTAAAAAAATACCGAACGTAATGGAAGGAACTGTTCACAATGTGCTGACTCTACATAAAAATCGTGTAGGATAAAAAGACGACGTATTAAACAAAACTGAAGAGCATTCGGGCTTCGGGCAGAAAGATGTTACAGAACGGTGTAAATGCGTCCAGTTCAGACGTAGCATGTCAATTGGAGAATTTGGGATGCAAATCCTAGATCTGTTGGACCTTACAATGTATTTGTTGTACATCGATTTCTGGCCTTGCTTTGCTTATATCGTGTTTTAGATACATTATATATTTTATGTTAGTGACATCTGTCTTGTGCAGTGTGATTTTATATACAGGGTTTGTGAACAATAGCCAAATTTTCGTAGTAGATTTGGATGATGAAATTGAGTAGGCTTTCAAAGAACGAAATATACCTACATAAGTCAAAATAGGCGAAAAAATTTTGCTCTCGCCATCGAGATATGTTGAATGTCGATGGCTCTCCCGTACAAATTGGTGGAACAGCTGATCAGCATTAGTACGGAAAGTCAAAATTGTATGTTCTTCGTTTACTATAAATTTCTTTTGGAATTAGTTGGATGTATTCCATGTACGAGTATAAGCTTATTGTAAAAATTTGGCTTGTGTTCTTGGTCTTCGTTTCAAGCGTCCAATTTTATAGATAGCGGTATCTAGTTTTGCATAATATCTGTGAGTTAAAACAAGTAATGTCTGACAATTGCTCTCAAATCAGAGGCTGTATCGGAGCCCGTCGCAGATCTCATTTACTTCGCATCATTGCCCTGGGACGAGTATCGTCAACACGACGACCATTTCTTACAGCGGGCCACTAAGTCAGAGGGTTTTGATGAAATAAAAACTTAAAAGAAGTAAGGCAGCAGTATAATAGTTAAATTTTTGTTCCAGATTCATTCCTTTATCGAATGTGTAAGATGGTGCACTGTTGGTACCTATCTGATGTTTCTCAATTCACTTGGCTTTAATCGATTGAAATTACAATTTCTTGCTATAATTATTGTATTATTAATATACAAGTTCTTAAAATGACATTTTAATTACAGATAAAATTAACATGACTATATTTAGTGTTTGTAATAAAATTGTTGATGCTTATAAACTCTGTGCATTGTCGCATGGTATCTGTGCCGTGCATGGCTGGCCTTATGCACGGCCATTTTGCTTTGCCTGCTGGCAACATTGCGCGGGCGGCTTCCGCCCGGGTCGACGATCAGTGCTGGTTTGGATGGCGCGCGGGGAGGTCGCGCCGTATGAAGTACCTGGTGCTAGGCGCCATTTTGTCTGAAGCCACATTGGCGTAATGGATTAGTCATTGTGATGTGTAATTGATAATTAGTTTGGATTGTACTGTTGGATTTCCATTTTGTTAAATAACTATTGAACGTTTGTGTTTGTGAAAAAACCTGTTATTGTGACTTTTTCTTGTGAGATGTGAAACGTGGCTGGCTGTTCACATCCAGCTGTTCCCGAGTGAACCTTCGGGAAGAAACCTACTTATTTATTCTGGGGAAAGAGATCTCGGGGTAGGTTGGGGGCTTAGGGACCGCATCCCCTTCCGAAGACACTCGAAGTTGGATCCGAAGATTAAGAAGATTCAGTTTGGTAAGTGCATTAATGAGTTTGTCATTGTAGCTGTTAAGTTAGGTTTATTATATAGGGCTCTGTAGCTCCCGTTATAAGCTATGGTGGTAGCAGTCTGCGTATAGGTTAAGTTAGGTTCTAGTCGGACAAACGCGGTGCCGTGTCGAGACTGTTTCCCGGTACTTATTTTTACCGGTGGTTTTTTCCCGGTAAAGTTTCGGTACAGAATCTTCCCGCCACTGGGTTTGTCCGGATTCTCTGCGCACATTTTAGCACTAATCCAAACCCAGGGATGATGACAGGAGTAAAAAAATTAAATAATGAAACATTATAATTGAATGTCACTTTAATTGATCAATTTTATTTATAACATGGTTTACTATTTTTGTTTTAATTAAAGTATATTGGGAATGCTTTTTGACTCCATTAAAAGTGACGTCACCGTTGAGTACTGTCATACAAGTCCCATATAAATTATTGTTTTTGACATTTAGAAAAAAGTAACTAATTTGACTTGTTGTCATCTACCCTATTGTTTTTGCTTATATACCCTTATTATTACGTATGTAAACTAAGAATTAACTCAAGTAGGATTTAGCTGAACTTAATCTAAATAGGAAACACAGTCAGACATCAGGCCAGGTAAAACTTAATAAAATCTTTAAAAACATAAACGAGCTTCATTCATTTCGTTGGCTTAGTAGTTGATTCGCACGAAATTCATTCGCCCGAACGTGCGAAACGTCCACTTTCAATAATAATATTTTTTAGTAGGCGTTTCGCACGGATGAATTTTAATCGCGTGCGAACCGACCTCTTCAAGAACTAGTAGTATGCGATTCGCCCACTTAACGAAATGTGCGAATAAAAAAATCAAAGGTACAGTTGTGTACAAAATATTATAATATTAATATTAAAATATGCCACATTTTCATGGCACTCACATAAATATAAGGTCAATAATTCATATCAAAACGTGAAATTTAAATTAAAAGAATAGGTAACTTGTTACATAATTATAAAGATGCCATTCTATTTGATTACAAATTGTTATAATATAACTGTGATTTCTAATTGTGATTTTAGTTGTAGTTATGTTTTTAGTTACCCAAACTGTAATGTGTAAGTACAATATAACTTTTTATAAAAAGAAGCATTTTATTTCTTACCTTTATTAGAAGTAAGAATTAATAATTCTAAACGAAATGATTTTGTGCGCGCATGTAACTTTTTGTTAAAACTTTTCCATAAAAAATGGGTATGTGCGAAAGGCGTACTACTAATTTTTGAGAGGTCGGTTCGCACGCACTTAAAATTCCTCCGTGCGAAACGCCTACTAAAAAATATTATTATTGAAAGTGGACGTTTCGCACGTTCGGGCGAATGAATTTCGTGCGAATCAACTACTAAGCCAGTTCGTTTTCAAAAATCGCTCATTTCTTAGCCAGATTTTCGCGCCTCTCCCCCATTTTCTTGGGAGGAACGATGTTGCAATGAAAAGGTGCAACAAAACGAGCAACCATTGCTGTGTAGACACTGTCTCTTACGTTCCATTGAAAATAAAGGAAATAATTTTAACGATAACTGTCTCTAAACATAGACACACTGTCTCTGATTAGAGACAGTCTCTGTATACTACTTATCATATTAATATTATGAATGCAAAAGTTTGGATGCGAGTTTGTGAATTGGTGAGTTTTTGAGGGTGTTATTCAATCACACAAAATCTACTGAATGGATTTCAATGAAATTTGGTATACGGGCACAGAATTAATATTAGTACTACGTACAGAAAGGAAACTCCCTGCCCCTCCCGCAATATGGCACCCCCCCGCTCCTTCCGCACTTCTCCCCCGTTCTTGTGTAACTGTGGGACGTTCGACTATGAAAACGCACACATTGACGTGTTACTGACGTGTTCACGGATATACAGTTTCATTTGTAGTAGTAGTAGGCATATTTGACGCGCCGTTTCTATGAAACGCCCGCAGTGTGATACGAAAAAATACCGGGAATAGAACATAGTATACTAAATACCGGGAATAGCACATAGTATACTTTTTTATCACGAAATTCACACAGGAGTGAAGCTCCGGGGCGTGTCTAGTAATTTGAATAAAAATGAGTATAGTTTGTTTGGTAAACTTAAAACGTGGCTATAGTAAAGTCAATATGCATTTAATGGCGCTTAAATTTCAATAGTATTTGCTACAAACAATATCTAATATCAATAAAATCAGGCAACAATTTCGATGTTCAAATTAATATAAATTTCGTTTGTTTCATTCACGGAGCATCGAAATCAAATATGTGAGTGGTTGTGAGTGGTCATGTTGCAAAATAATTAGATTTGTGTTGATAAGTACATCATGTTATTTACCGCCCTGATTATTTTACTGCGGAAACGGAGCGGTAGTTAATCCAAAATTTCATACGTTGCAGGTACGTTTTAAAACTGTATCAAGTTTTGACTAAATCTAATTTGTGCCATTTCGACTCGAGATGATGATGATCAAGTTTTGACTAGGTACTTACAAAACGTTATATTTTTTTAAATCTACGAAAAAAAAAATTGGTACATAAAAAGGAACTGAATCAGTAGTAAAGATATGGCATATCGCATCACTGAAAAACTGAATAATCTTAGTAAATGATTTGTCCAAGATTATTAAATCGGGAACAAGTTCTGATTAGTCCCAGGGGACCAAAAAACGACAAAAAAAAACCTCGTCCTTGTTGCTCGAAGGTTTAGAGCATTTAGACAACAGGAGAGGCCACTAAAGGCATCACCCTCTGCATATGATCTGCTCGTACTGTTAGTGATTGTGTGCGTTGTTTTTTATGCTAGTGGTCGGCATTATCATTGTGTGCGTGTATAAATCATGTCGTCGCATTGTGTTAGTGAGCGCGTTTCCCCCCACTCGAAAGTGGCAGACTTTTTTGCATAGAAATTTGCGCTCGTATCGTCTTTCGTTGGTTAAATGTTGTAAGCTCAAAGTCTATCTAGATATAACCATAAAACGTATAAATGTATGTTAGGCCAAGTAGGCCTGGGATTAAGCGATAACCAGTGTGACACGGCCGTCAAGCATCGTCGTGTTTGTATTACAATGTTACTCCATGGCATTACCTCTACAACAGTATAGGTTTAATTTTTCGCTATAGCTTTCTTTGGAAAGTAGCTCAGTTTCATGAACTGAAATTTGGCCAGTGTTCAAAAAGCCTCTTTGTGTGAGTTCGAAAAGCCCTGAATCAGCTACTTGGCTTTTGATTGTATTCTTATAAAATGCCAAAGTTTGCTGTACTGTGAATAGATCTTTCTTGCAAGAACTAATGAACAAATATTGATGGAAGGATGCTTACCGGTAGGATAAAACTTGGAGTACCACCAACAAAGCAAACCCCCGAAGCAAAGTTTAAAGTAACGTCACCACTGTTGACAAAAATGGTTATAAAGTTCGACATGTTTTTGAAGTTTCTTGCATTCTTCAAATATACTAATCCTAACTTTGTTGTTTATTTGTTTGTTTGTTACCTCTTCACGCTTCATCTACTAAATGAATCTCCCTGAAATTTCGCATACGGAGTTCGAAGTACGTAGAAGGACATAGGGTATCTTTCCACTGTTCTCGTGGGAAATTCACGGGGGCAAGGCCGCGGGCAAAAGGTAGTATCCATATAAATTGGTACCAGTACACCTTTTATACCCTGTACAGTCTTGCTCGCGCCAAAAACGTGTTTTAGACATCCAAATACAACTTCTTCTTCTTCTCTCAGCCGAAAGACGTCCACTGCTGGACAAAGGCCTCCCCCAAGGATTTTTTCATGGGGGGTTTTGCCGTAATCGCCACGCTTGGCAGGCGGGTTGGCGATCGCAGTGTAATGGCATAGTACGCGGAAAGATGCTGCTGCTCATCCTCCGGTGTTTTTCAATCCCTTAGTCGCCTCTTACGACACCCACGGGAAGAGATGGGTTGGTGCTATTCTAACGCCACACCACAGGCCAAATACAACTACTATATAACATGTCTTGATGGTTTCAGTGATATACCAATTGCTTGACTAAATGCACTCTAGTTGATAATTACCTAGTGAGTGAAACAGAGAAGGTTTACTTTAATCTACTACATCACCATTGCCAAGAACGTGTGTTACATTCTACGTAGTGGCAAAGAAAATAACTTTTTAAATAGGACGAGTACTTTTATTGGAAACGCACAATTTATGCTAGAACAGTATTTGCAAATAAATATCCCTTAGTGAATTCATTGGAACAATTCTCCAAATCTCCTTAAATCCAAGCAAATTGTTATTTATGTTTAATCTTGAAACTCTTTTAATTTCCCACATGTGATGCAGACAAAAAGTCTTTTTACAAAACAGAGAAATTACAGAACATAAGCTCGAATGATTAGATATATTAAAATTAGATAGACCTGGAATATAAGCCTTCATTCTTTTAGTCAGATTTATAATTTTTTATTACAAAAAATCGGAAAATATATGTATAGAGTAGTTTCGAATGTATGTAAATGATAAAGAATATGAATCATACACCAAAACTTATCATCACAGATGAATTCGTTCAGATAGCAGAACGAAAGGTTGGTATTCGATAAAGCTACTTGCTAATGATCTGAGCCTGACTCTGTTATTAAATATACAATATCACTGTATATTTAATAGGGTATGCTTACTTCTTCGCCAAGCACAAATCGCCCTGTGAAAATAACCTTTCTGATCGCTTGATAATGCAAGCCTTTATGAACCATGGTTCATAAAGGCTCATTGGTTCATAGAGACTAGTCTGATCATTGCAGCATCTCCAATCTTCGATCAACAATATACCTAGATAAAAGGATATAGCTCTGAAAACACAATAAGCGTGTGCTCTTATTTCTAACAGTACAGCCCATTGCATTACGATATTTATTGCTTAGACTTAAGGTATATTTTTCATGGAAGGTATATCCAATCAACACGGACTGATTTTTGCTCTAAGTGTATTGTTGATCGAGTCTAATCGACAAGGGAACATAAGAGAATGCGTTACAAGAATCATCAAAGTAAGCGTTACAAGAATCATCTCTGTACTTTATCTGTTCTATAGCCAGAAGGTCTTGTCCCTAACACTGGTAACAAATGGGGTCAAATTGGCCCAATAAAGTCGGCCGGTCTCAGAATGACTATTAGCTTGTGACCGCAGCCCGCCGGTCATTCGGACATTAATTATTTAAATGGTCTCTTTCTTTGAGGTATAGCGGCTAATATTTTTTTCTTGTCTCACAATTTGTTATATTTTGTGCCATTTTAGTTACTATTTATCTATAGCCGTATACTCATCTGAGGCGAAAATCAAAGGTAGAATCAGGCGTGATTATAGATCCTACAAATACCTAAATGCTAAAGTTTGGATGTGTTCGAGTGGGTATGTTTATTACTCAATCATGCTCGAATGATCCCGCTAAGCGAATTTAGATTAAATTTGATTCACTTGTTGAGTAATATCTGGAATAACATATAGGCTTCTTTTATCCTGAAATATCCTTAACAGAGCTAATAAATGTACAATAACATTTTTCTTAGCAATAAATAAAAGGACAAAAGAATATCAAAGCACTTTTAATGCTTTATTTGTTCAATATAAAACGATAATGCTCGTAGGTTGTTGTTGTTATGAAATACCATTATTTTCTCCTATTTTTTTCTAAGTATCGACTTCTTGTCGACTCTCAGATCGAGTGATGAAGTAACCCATTTCAGTATTATTCTAAAAATAAACTAGTTATTATAATATTGTATTCTTAAGGTTTCAACTTTGATACTTTTACGCGGTCCTGAGAGAGTTCATAGTACACGTTGATAAACGGGTTAACCGTTGGTAACCTTTGAAATGAACCCTGAGTGCATAAGTCCATATCGCACTTGGCCGGTTTTTTATGTGTAGACTTATCATTTGGTTCTATTCGTTTTCAGTCGTCTATTACTAATTTTGGTAATTTCAAATGAAAAATATAACCTTATAATTTCTTTTGGTTCGTCTGTTGACATGACTCTTTGAGTTCGTCTCTGTTGACATGACTCTTACTTACGAAGTATATTGATAAAATAAGGAATCTGAATCTGTTTTTATACGCTCATAACAACTTCATGACTCACAAAACAAATCCATGACAACAAAATCAGTCCTATCAGGTCAAGTTCATTAAGTATTCGTTAAGGGACTAAACGATGAGCATTAAAATAATTAATTAATTAAAAGGAAAGTATCGAATTAATTATTGCCGGGTTGGGTCGCTAGCTTCGCAGCCGGAAGGTAGGAAAGAGCTGTGGCTAAGATTTATACCTTGCACAGGAGTCGGCGAGTCTTGTGGTCCAAGGAATGAGCGGGAGCGATCTACTATTTGTTTGTATTTTATTATATACTAGCGACCCGCCCCGGCTTCGCACGGGATATAAACCTTCCTCTTGAATCACTCTATCTATTTAAAAAAACCGCATCAAAATCCGTTGCATAGTTTCAAAGATTTAAGCATACAAAGGGACATAAGGACAGAGAAAGCGACTTTGTTTTATACTATGTAGTGATATATTTGGTTTGGGTTTGTTGTGTTCGTTTATGGCCTTTTCCTCTATTTGATCAGCACTACAAAATTAGCGCTTACCGGCCGGTGAATGTTAAAAAAAATGTTGTTAAGTTGTTACAATCTGACTTCTTACAGTTTATTTCTTAAAAAAATATAAACAACCAAAAAAAAAAAAGATATAAATATGTAAATTATAAAGTTTTGGTTACTTATATGTCTTGAAATCTCTTTTTGAGTCGAAATGGCTATATTAAATGAGACCAGTTGCATTGTTGTTGGCCTTGTTGAGGTCCTATGGTGCATGAAGTTTTGGCAGTTGGGACATGCTAGAAGGTGATCACTTCGTATATACCTACGTCATAATTTTTACATCTCATTTCCTCTATTTTTTCTCATATCTTCGTCAGTATATATTAAAAAAAAAAATGTTTTATTGACTTGCACAGTCCGGGAAACCAAAATACTAATGAATTCGATTTTAATGCAAATTAAACTTACTTGAACCTATATATGTTGCTTATTCCACAAAAACGCTGTTCCCTTCACACTTGTCCTACAGAAAGCTCGAGCCCGCGCTCATTAATTAATTCGCACGCTATACACACGGCTTCCTGATGTGTTTACGAATAAACAGGTGGTGACAACACACTTACATCATATAATTTATGTTGCAAATCTGAATCCCACAGGAATACGCGGGAAGATGCAGCGCGCTAACGCAATTTCAACCTTATTTTATACTGGTGTGGTGAGTATGATTTGTGCTTGCGATTTTTTTCTGTATTCTATAATCTATCAATAATGTAAAATTCTTCTGCTACTGACTTACTGAGTGACTGATAGACAATGCACAGCTAAAACTACTGAGTGTTGGAAGCTGAAAAATTGGCATGTAGGTTCCTAAGGGAGTATAGGGAGTCTTCGCGATATCTTCTCGTCCAAAATACCGCAGTGTCTCAAGACTAAGGTCTTTGACCAGTGTGTGTTGCCAGTAATGACATACGGCACTGAGACGTGGTCGCTTACTATGGGCCTCATAAGAAGGCTCAAGGTCACCCAAAGGGCGATGGAGCGCGCTATGCTCGGAGTTTCCCTGCGTGATCGAATCAGAAATGAGGAGATCCGTAGGAGAACTAAAGTAACCGACATAGCCCGCAAAATCGCGAAACTTAAGTGGCAGTGGGCGGGGCACATAGCTCGTAGAACAGATAGCCGTTGGGGCAGAAAAGTTCTCGAGTGGCGACCACGAACCGGAAAACGTAGTGTTGGCAGGCCTCCCACTCGGTGGACCGACGACCTGGTGAACCAAATCAAATCAAATCAAATAATCTTTATTGTGGATCACAGGTAAAAGGTCTTACAATAAAATCGTACAGCCGTGTCCTGCCCAATTTGGACGTACAATTATATGAGTCATACCTAATTAGTCTTAAACAAAATCATCTACTTACAATATATTAGTAATAGCATAAAATTATATTTAATAAGAGAAAAAAAAAAATCATATATTGTCATTTAAAAAATCATTAATTGTGTAATAACATTTCTCTGTCAAAAAATTCTTTACTTTCTGTTTAAAAGTTCTTATATTTAAATCCTTAAAACTGTCAGGTAACTTATTATAAATAACCGGTGCCATGCCAAATATACTTTTTCTTAAGAGCTGTGTTATTGCCTCCAGTTATCAATTTGTATTTATATTGTGGCCGGATAAGTTCTGCTCTCTTACTTGTTCCAATAAGTGTAGCAAATAGGTGTGGATTGGTTTTGACAAAAACGCAAATTTCTAATATATATATGCATGGTAGGGTCAACAATTTCAGGGATTTAAACACAGGTTCGCAGCTATATCTCGGTTTCAATCCACACATTGACCGCAAACATCGTTTTTGATGCTTAAAGATTTTGTCTCTTTCACTTGACTTACCCCAAAATATAACTCCATATTGCAATGTAGGTGTTACTAAGCCATGATATGCTACCAAAGCTACATCCATTTTTACCTTTCTGGACAATCTAAATAATAAATAAGCCGATTTACTTAATTTTTTACATACATTCTCAGCATGAGATATCCACGTCAGCTTACTATCTAAATTAAGTCCGAGGAATTTACTAGTTTCCACCTTTTCAATACTTTGTCCATTATAATTTATGTCAACAATAGGTATATCTAATCTTTGATGAAAATGCATAATTTTAGTTTTCTGCAAATTTATTTTTAAATTATTAATGTCAAGCCAATGTATTATGTCATTTAAAGTATTATTTATATCATTTTCATATTTATTTATATCATCACATTTTATTATTACAGTACTGTCATCAGCGAATAGAACCATTTTTTTCTCGGATATTTTTTGGCAAGTCATTTATATAGATAAGGAAAAGCAATGGCCCTAGCACACTACCTTGCGGCACGCCATATCTATTTACCCTGCAATCAGATAAGTCTTGGTTTTCCATTTTTGTTTTTGGGCAAAGGCTACTTATCTCAACATATTGCTTTCTATTATCGAGATACGATTTTAAAAGACTAAGTATGTTTCCTCTAATTCCATACGCGTCCAATTTATTAATTAGTCTCTCGTGGTTAACATAGTCAAAAGCCTGTGTCATGTCTGTGTAAATGGCACAAACAGGCTTTCTATTATCAACATTGTTCATCACAGTATGAAGTAGTTCATATATTGCCAAATTAATAGACTTATTTTTTCGAAATCCCGCTTGTTCGTCACATAATATATTAAATTTAGTCAAATAATTATAAATTGTTTCATTTAAATATTTTTCGAAAATCGATAAACTATCGAGTCGATAGTTTGTCATATCTTCTTTATTGCCTTTTTTATGAAGTGGCTTAATAATTATAGTTTTTAGTTGTTCTGGATTTACGCCAGCCATTATGCATGAGTTTATAAGATGACATAAGAATGGAGCAATTTCATTACAAACATGCTTTATAACTTTTGTGGCTATATTGTCGTATCCGGTACTATTCTTATTTTTCAGGGTCTTAACAATATTTACTATGCCGTCAGGCGATATTGGAAAAATAAACATCGATTGTGTTTGATTTGGTATATTAACTGTATTACTTAATAGATTAGAATTATTTTCAATAATGTCAATGAATTGGGAATTAAAAACATTTGCTATTGATTTTGGGTCGGTAATAACCTTATCACCTTTATTTACTTTCGTAATATATGATTTTATTTTATTTTTATCATTAATTATTTGCCACATTGCCTTTGTTTTATTATGTGCGTTATTTATGAAATGACTATTTTGAGATTTTTTGGGTCAAATTAATAATTTTACTTAGTCTCTTTGAGTAATTTTTAAGATTATTTTTATTTTGTAAATTTGGTGTTACTCTGTACTTCCATAATAATATTCTCTTTTTTTTTGCAGCATAATTTAATACCTTTTGATACCCATTTATTTCTTTTGTTTCTTTTAACTTTGATTATTTTAACAGGAAAGCACAGATCATATAGCATTTGAAAATTGCCAAGAAAGTAATCAAAAGCTTCGTTTGGATCGTCAATATCGTAAACTCTCAAAAAGGGAAATTCATTTAAATATTTTTTAAATTTATTCAAATAGTCATTTGTAAAATCGCGTTTTTTTATACGACTACATATAAAGTTATCTATGCTTGCAGTATTTACTGGAATTTCGATAATTTGTGCTGTGTGATCGGACAATCCTAACTCAATAACTCTACTTTTGTAGGTCTTGTACTCTTGAAGGTCGCGGGATGCGCATGAATGCGGGCAGCGCAGGACCGGTCGTTGTGGAAATCCTTGGGGGAGGCCTTTGTCCAGCAGTGGACGTCTTTCGGCTGAGAGAAGAAGAAGATAGGGGAGTCTTCCTCCACTTGCGCTTTGGAGGCAGTAGTAACCTTAGCTTTAAGTAATTTTTTGACGTCAACTAAGTATATGACGATTTAAAAGTGATATTTAAAAGCCTATTTAATTTCATTTCAATTAGAGAAAATTTCCCGAAATTCCCACGAAAGCTAAGCCCCGGGCTTATGCTAGTTCGAACCAACCAAGCTGGAAGCGAGGCCGAAGGCCGAGCTTCCAGCTTGGTTGGTTCCCCTATATATATATAGCTGCATTACCACTGACTCACTGACTCACTGATTGACATAATTAGTTTGTTCTACGGAACTCACAACTGGGAAAAAGTAATGATGAGGAAGTGTGGAGGGGGGCGAGGAGGCACCGGGAAAAATACGAAACTGGAACTTGGAGCAGTTCCGGACTGATAGGGGGTACTGCCCGCGGAAACCATAATAGATAGGTGGGGGGTGCTCGACCAAATGTCATAGAGGACCCTGGGCAACGACCACAGCCGGCGGTAGTCTATGGTTTTTTTGACTTTTTTTTTTTCTCCATACTAAGTTTTGTTTTTTCATACAAACTTCATTGGGGATTTTGGGGGGGAAAACGGACTCGTAGACTTTTATCGTCATAGACATTTTTTTATGTTGAGACCGTGGGACCCCCAAACTGACAGGTTTTTTTTTTTTTTCGAAATTTTTTCGAAGAGTTTTGTATGGGCCAGCCAAGTCACCAGCCGGGGAGCTGAGGCCGAAGGCCGAAGCTCCGCGGCAAGCGAGGCCGAAGGCCGAGCTCCGTCTCGTGCGAAAAGAGCGAGGCGAGGCCGTAGGCCGAGCCCCTCCCCCCACTATCTCCTTGACCAATGAAGCGGCCATACAAAGTAGCGAGGCCGCAGGCCGAGCCCTTCCCCTTCCCATTTTTTATTAAAAAGAGGTGTGAGGCCGTAGAGCCGAGCTAAGTGGCGAGGCCGCAGGCCGAGCCCTTCACCCTTTTCCTTTTTTTTATTAAAATAGTGGTGTGAGGCCAAAGGCCGAACTAAATGGCGAGGCCGTAGGCCGAGCCCTTCCTCCCCTTCCTTTTTTTTTAAATAAAATAAGGGATGTGAGGCCGTAGGCCAAACTTAATGGCGAGGCCGAAGGCCGAGCCCTTCGCCCCCTTCCATTTTTTAAATAAAATAAGAGTTGTGAGGCCATAGGCTGAGCTAAGCGGCGAGGCCGCAGGCCGAGCCCTTCACCCCTTCCCTTTTTTATTAAAATGGTTGTGTGAGGCCGAAGGCCGAACTAATTGGCGAGGCCGTAGGCGAGCCCTTCCTCCCCTTCCTTTTTTTAAAATAAAATAAGGGATGTGAGGCCGTAGGCCGAACTTAATGGCGAGGCCGTAGGCCGAGCCCTTCCTCCCCTTCCTTTTTAAAAAAAAATAGGGATGTGAGGCCGTAGGCCGAACTTAATGGCGAGGCCGAAGGCCGAGCTCCGTCTCGTGCGAAAAGAATTGGGTGAGGCCGAAGGCCGAGCCATTCATGGATGACGTGATGATGACAACTCATACCTCGAGTCACCAGCCGGGGAGCCGAGGCCGAAGGCCGAGGCTCCGCGGCAAGCGAGGCCGCAGGCCGAGCTGCGTATATGAATCCGAGAGGCGAGGCGAGGCCGGAGGCCGAGCCCCTCCTCCAGCCGGGGCAAGCGAGGCCGAAGGCCGAGCTTGCGCCGCCAGCGAGGCCGTAGGCCGAGCTGCGTTTTAACAGCAGAGAGCAAAAGCCAGAGCAGCCTTTCGGCTCTTCACCTACTCCCAACCGACAACATTTCTTTGTAGATGACTTTTTCATTATTTCCCAAACTTTTTTCTTGCAATCGGAACTGCAAATATAAAACTGCCCTGCACAGCACGCGAGGTGCTTGCACCTCGCGCAGCCACGCAAAACTAGTTCTATGTATAATCTTGATCTAGAAAGGTCGATGAATTTAATTTCTATTGATTATTTGCTTATTTGCATAAAAATGAACATGGACAAGACGAAAATTATGTTTAATATCCGTGTCGCACCCACTCTTCTGAAGGTTGGAGACTCTACACTCGAAGTTGTTGACAATTATGTATACCTGGGACAAACAGTTCAGTTAGGTAAGTCCAACTTCGAGAAAGAGGTCAACCGTCGAATCCAACTCGGCTGGGCAGCGTTCGGGAAGCTTCGCGATATCTTCTCGTCCAAAATACCGCAGTGTCTCAAGACTAAGGTCTTTGACCAGTGTGTGTTGCCAGTAATGACATACGGAACTGAGACGTGGTCGCTTACTATGGGCCTCATAAGAAGGCTCAAGGTCACCCAAAGGGCGATGGAGCGAGCTATGCTCGGAGTTTACCTGCGTGATCGAATCAGAAATGAGGAGATCCGTAGGAGAACTAAAGTAACCGACATAATCGCAAAATCGCGAAACTTAAGTGGCAGTGGGCGGGGCACATAGCTCGTAGAACAGATAGCCGTTGGGGCAGAAAAGTTCTCGAGTGGCGACCACGAACCGGAAAACGTAGTGTTGGCAGGCCTCCCACTCGGTGGACCGACGACCTGGTGAAGGTCGCGGGATGCGCATGGATGCGGGCAGCGCAGGACCGGTCGTTGTGGAAATCCTTGGGGGAGGCCTTTGTCCAGCAGTGGACGTCTTTCGGCTGAGAGAAGAAGAAGAAGATTTGCTTAAATCAAAAGAGATGCATTTTTGTTTGACTTTAAAACTACGAATTTGCATAACCGAGTTTGCCTAGCTACTCTGTACTATTTCACATCGCAAGAGAAATGTAAGGTAACAAAGTACATGAATACTTTTTCTCACCTCAAAATGATAAAGGTTACACTAGAACAAGTCCAAAGAAACCAGAAAGTTTGACCAAGTTAATTTCCCTTCGGCTAACTTCTGGGGAATCTCACCAATAAATCTTATCAATTTGTTAGGTATGACTTGAGGGTATCGCTCCTCAGGGAGTGTAGCCCTTCTTATTCAATTACTAGCCGAACCCTCGCGCTGGCGATTTTTTTCCGGACGTGACATACCCTTAGATAATGTGTTTACAACCCTTGATTTTTTGGTGCAAAGTCATCGACTGAGTGGCTCATTTGACACTAATGCATGCTTTATACTTTATTTATTTCTGACATATTTGTACAAGTTTTTGTGATATACCTAAGTGATTAATCAATTTTATAGATTAACAAATTTTAGAAAAAATGTTTAGTCAATTATTTACCTTAAATCTCCACTATACGATTTTGTCTTGTACTTCTTGATAAAACCATTATCATGCCAGTCACGTAATTTTAAACGATATTGATATCTAATAAAGAGACATTAATAAACCCATAAATCCGGATTAAGGATTCCTCTCTTTCATAAAGACATTGATACTTTTCGAAAGACTATATTTATCTTAAATCCGCAAATCCACTGGACAGATCATTTAATTAAAAAGTTGAGAGCCGCAACTCGGACGCTATCACAAAACCTAGATATTAAAGCCATTGGCAATCTTTTTAAAAGATTATAAATCTCAGATCAAGAGACTTCTCTTTAATGTACTTTTTTCTGCACTTTGAATATACTGTCTTATGTAGATACAACTTCAAAAAGTACAGCAAAAATACTTTTTTGAAGTTGTATCCACAAAAGAAGATATCAGAATGGAGTAAGTTATTGTAATTTGTTGAATCATAAGTTTCTGCTGATCTTCCGGTCCAGCTTTTTCGTCTTCTAATGAATCATAATTAATCAAAATCAACAGCGAATTAGACATGATGGATCAGTGTACTTTCAGAATAGGGAAACACATTAAAACATAGTGTGCAAGTATTATTATGGAAGTAAAAAAAATCGTTTTCATTTTCAGCATCTTACTTCTTACTGTCTTCTTCTTCTTCTTTTCAGACTTTCTCTACCAAATAGTTGGTGTAGGCCTCCTTCAAACCTCGCCATCTTTCTCTGTTTTGGGCAGTGAGAGTCCAGTTGCTGCCTGCGATCTTTTTGATGTCGTCTTTCCATCTCATTTGTGGTCTACCCCTGGGGCGCTTTTGATCCCACGGTCTCCAATCTAGAAGACGCTTGCACCATGTGTCCGTTTTTCTGGCAATGTGGCCGGCCCACTCCCATTTTAACTTTTACTATCTTACTTCTTACTAATATTATAAATACGAAAGTTTGGATGTGAGTTTGTGAATATGTGAGTTTGTGAGGATGTTTGTTACTCAATCACGCAAAATCTACTTGACGAATTTCGATGAAATTTGGTATACGGGTAGAAAAATACCGGGAATAGCACATAGGGTACTTTTTATCACGAAATTCCCACGGAGCAAAGCCTTGGTGCGCGGCTAGTTTATCATAAGTTTAACCAGGTGTTTGCCTATGCGATGCGTACGGGCCGGATCTGTAGCATTGCAGGCCGTACTCAGTCTTCGCCACATTGACCGCCGCCGCCGTTCTCAAGCGACTCCTTTCACGAATTCCTTTCCATTGTCATTAATCGATAAAGAAATACTTCGTATCCATAGTCGGCAAATCATCAGTAACCTTTTTGGAATTGCTGGTGTACAGTCAACAGCACATCAACCTACTCAAATTCATTGCAAATTCGACTCTGCGGCCGCTGCATAAGTGATCATGCAGGGTAACTTGAGGTGCGGTCGACTGTACATGGATTGTGGTGATTACTTACCATCAGGAAACCTACATGCTTGTTTGTCTACTATAAGAAAATAGAGCAACACGAACAACATTCACCAGGGGCACGACCAGGAGGTAAAAAAGGCCAATTTGACGAAATAGAATATCATCAATTTCCCTTTTTCTAAATATTAAAAAATGAACCTTATCATGTGGTTTCATAAGGTTTTTTTTAAAATTTAGGAAATAGGAAATGTATCATTGTTCTGATTCGTCAAAGTATCCTTTTTAGACCCCCCGAGCGGATCGTGGTGGTTGGAAATTTGGCAGTGAGTTAATTTTCTTGTAGCTCTATTGTTTGTCAGTTAGAAACTATTATGTCGTGGTGGAAGAGATAAATTGGCAGTCTATAGCCAAAGTTTTTGTAGCGTTTGTATTAAATAAATATAGTTGGAGCCTTCCCAAGAATTAGCTCTGGAGGCTGCTTGGTTATAAAATTATTTCAGCTACAACATGCTCCCTGGTTTTCTGCTCGCTACATTGAGAATTTCGGGAAAAAATCATATTTCTTCATTCAAGAATATAAATATTAAACTTACCTCCATGTACCTACCATAATAAATTAGGGCACGAAAACGCCAACTTTATACAAAGGGATATTCTATTTAAAATTAAGTCAAATTAATACAAAAGAAATGCAATCGAAACGCAAATATTTCCAAAACAAAGACAGAGCTAGGATATTTCGGTCAAAATGACTATAACTTATTTTATTGGCAGGTCGTAAATGCAATGAAAACACGTTTTTTGATAAATGTTTGTAATTTTACCTTCCAACTTATTTTCAAATAGTATTTTTTATCTAAAACATAATTAAAAGAGATCTTGCAATGGTCTTATTATACTTAGCAGTATTTTCATTATATTAACTTAAATAATGCATCAAGTAACAAACAAAGTGCTCACGTATTTTTTTTTATATTTTGTAAAAATTCCAACTAATATGCAAAAGTAAGTTTGTTTGTTTACCTCTTCATGATTTGTCTACTGAAACAATCTTCCTGAAATTTCGCATAGGTACACATATTTAGAAGTACTGAGAAGTACCTTTCATCCGGAGAAAATAATTGTTCCGGTGGGAAATTCCCGCAGGCGAAGCCGCGGGCAACGCTAGTCTCAAATAATTCAAATTTTTCGTTAGATGAAAGATTAGCCTTTTTATTATTTTGTTATGACCAATTTTTTTGTATCACCTTTTTTGTCCAATGGTTTATTTCTTTTTATTTAACTATTGGCCAGATTTTGCACGTGTGGAAAATACTAGAGGACGACGATTTTTTTACATAAATCTTTCGTTACACTTGTGGAAGTGATTTCGTAAAAAGGGACGGAAGTGCGTAACAAGAGTCCAGTAAAGCGCGCGCTACTTGATTTGATAAATATATAAAGCGCGCGCGTTGGTAGAGTTGGCCATCATATATCACACATCATATTTTGACTTTTTCACAACACAGGCCCAGCCATTATTTAGAATTAACCGATTTCCACTAGTTTTATACAGTCCTACACAGATAGCTATCACATAATGTAGCCAACATTGTCGTATGGTCCGTCTGACTGAGCGGAGTCCATGGTCATGACGGAATCTGATCTCGGAGCGTTCAAGGTCTTCACTGCAGGCCGCCATTGAGCTGTTGGTGTGAATAGACCTTTCCCACGCTGAAAACATGAGTATATTATAAAGTGTGTGACATATGTTGTAAAGTGACGTCTTTGGAGAAAATGCAGCAGTGGAGTTTGTTGCGCCGCCTCTTCTCCACTTGCGCTTTGGAGGCGGTGGTAACCGTAGCTTTAAGAAATTTTATGAAGTCAACTAACTAAAAAACAAGAATGTGACGATTTATAAGTGCTATTGTTAAGCCTATATGAATAAAAATAATTGACTTTATTTAGAACTAGCGCCCCGCCCCCGCTTCGGACGGGTGGTACACACATAAATTGTAGCCTGTTTACTCAGGCAAAATGTAGCTTCCTATTGGTGAAAGAATTTTTGCAATTGGTTTAGTAGTTCCAAAGATTACCCCCTAAAAAAAAATCCTCTTTATAATAATTATCTTGGCTCTAGGGGCCTATGCGCCTTTGGATTTAACTGGCTCTTACGACCAAATGGTCGAATGGTCGTGAAAATTCACGTTTTGAGACCATTCTCGCGAGGTCTACAGCTCACAAAGCCACCAATATCCCACTTAATAGGATTAAGTGGGATATTGGTATACCTCACATAGCCTTGATACAATGCCCAGCAGAGACCCACTGGGAACAGGGATGAGGGTGGACAGGCCGACAGCCCATCCTAACAGATCTGCGAAGAGGGGAAACATGTAGTCCTCATACGAAGGTGGTGTCCTATCAGAGAACGGTATATTATATTATACTTACATAGCCTTGATACAAGGATCAGCAGAGGCCCACTGGGAACAGGATAAGGGTGGACAGGCCGACAGCCCCATCCTAACAGATCTGCGAAGAGGGGGAACATGTAGTCCTCATACGAAGGTGGGGTCCTATCAGAGAACGGTATATTATATTATACTTACATAGCCTTGATACAAGGATCAGCAGAGGCCCACTGGGAACAGGTGAGGGTGGACAGGCCGGCAGCCCATCCCTAACAGATCTGCGAAGAGGAGGAACACGTAGTCCTCGTACGACGGAGGCGTCCTATCAGAGAACGGTATATTATATTATACTTACATAGCCTTGATACAAGGATCAGCAGAGGCCCACTGGGGAACAGAATGAGGGTGGACAGGCCGACTGCCCATCCTAACAGATCTGCGAAGAGGGGGAACACGTAGTCCTCGTACGATGGCGGCGTCCTATCAGAGAACGGTATATTATACTCACATAGCCTTGATACAAGGCCCAGCAGAGGCCCACTGGAAACAGGATGAGGGTGGACAGGCCGACAGCCCATCCTAACAGATCTGCGAAGAGGGGAACACGTAGTCCTCGTACGATGGCGTCCTATCACATAATGTAGCACACATTATGCTAGAATATATAAAATATATAATATAGAGAACGGAATATATAGAATATATAATATAGAGAACGGTACATTATACTCACATAGCCTTGATACAAGGCCCAACAGAGGCCCACTGGGAACAGGATGAGGGTGGACAGGCCGACAGCCCATCCTAACAGATCAGCGAAGAGGGGGAACACGTAGTCCTCGTACGATGACGGCGTCCTATCAGAGAACGGTATATTATATTATACTTACATAGCCTTGATACAAGGATCAGCAGAGGCCCACTGGGAACAGAATGAGGGTGGACAGGCCGACAGCCCATCCGAACACATATCTGCGAAGAGCGAACACGTAGTCCTCGTACGATGGCGGCGTCCTATCAGAGAACGGTATATTATACTTACATAGCCTTGATACAAGGATCAGCAGAGGCCCACTGGGAACAGGATGAGGGTGGACAGGCTGACAGCCCATCCTAACAGATCTGCGAAGAGGGGGAACACGTAGTCCTCGTACGATGGCGGCGTCCTATCAGAGAACGGTATATTAGACTTACATAGCCTTGATACAAGGCCCAACAGAGGCCCACTGGGAACAAGATGAGGGTGGACAGGCCGATAGCCCATCCTAACAGATCTGCGAAGAGGGGAACACGTAGTCCTCGTACGATGGCGTCCTATCAGAGAACGGTACATTATACTCACATAGCCTTGGTACTTGGCCTGTGGTGTGGCCTTGGCCTGTGGTGTGGCCCTAGAATAGCACCAACCCATCTCTTCCCGTGGGTGTCGTAAGAGGCGACTAAGGGATCTAAAACACCGGAGGATGGGCAGCAGCATCTTTCCGCGTACTATGACATCACACTGCGATCGCCAACCCGCCTGCCAAGCGTGGCGATTACGGCAAAACCCCTATGGTTGTTACACCCATAACACGGCCCCTAGTCCCCGGCGGCCCCGCTATCCCGGACTCAGGTAGCGGTCACGGTAACGGCGGGGCAGGGGGTGCTAAGAATCCCCGGCAGATGCCAGGCTACCAACCCCGACGACCTTTGGCCCTGGCAACTTATAACACGTGCACACTGCGGACCGACGAGAAGCTCGCTGAACTGGAGGAAGAATTGAGCAGGTTACGATGGGATATTGTAGGATTATGTGAAGTCCGAAGAGAGGGGGAGGACACCATGATCCTCAAGTCCGGAAACCTGCTCTATTTCCGGGAGGGCGACCAACTGTCCCAGGGCGGTGTCGGGTTTATCGTCCACAGGTCCCTCGTCAACAACGTGGTCCAGGTCGAGAGTGTTTCGGCGAGGGTAGCGTACCTTGTACTCAGAATTACCAAACGGTATTCGTTGAAGGTAATACAAGTATACGCACCACCCTCATATCGCTCCGACGACGAGGTAGAGACTATGTATGAGGATATTTCTAGAGCCATACATAGCTCCCAGGCCCACTATACCGTTGTGATGGGGGACTTTAACGCGAAACTGGGCAAACGAAGCGATGATGAGCTGAGGGTGGGGAATTTTGGATATGGAAGGAGGAATGCACGTGGTCATCTGCTGGCCGGCTTTATGGAGAAGGAGGGCCTCTTTATGATGAACTCCTTCTTCAAAAAGCCAAAACAGCGAAAGTGGACATGGTTGCATCCTAATGGCGTTACAAAAAATGAGATTGACTTCATCTTGTCGACGAAGAGGCACATATTCAATGATGTCTCTGTGATCAATGCCGTAAAAACAGGAAGCGATCACCGATTGGTAAGAGGCACATTGAATCTTAGAATAAAACTCGAAAGGTGTCGACTGATGAAGTCTACGCTCCGACCAGCGCCTATCCAGCTCCAAAACCCCGAGAGCTTTCAGCTCGAATTGCAGAATCGCTTCGAATGCCTGGGAGACTGCGAAAATCTGGACGATTATTGACAGGTTTGTGCAAATTGTCCAAACAGCTGGGTCTAAGGCTTTCAAAACCCGCCGTTCAAAAGGAACCAAAAAGATCTCGGACCTCACCAACAAACTCATGGAAGAAAGACTAAACTTGGTTCTGCAGTCCTCTGACGATGCTGCTCAGTGATCGGCGTCTAAACAGACAGATCTCCAAGTCCTTAACTCGTGATTTACGCCAATTCAATACTGACCGTATTGAAGAGGCGATCAAGCGAAATAAGGGCTCAAAAGTGTTTGCAAGGGATCTGTCTGTTGGTCAAAGCCAACTGACCAAGCTGAAGACTGAGGATGGCAGAATCATTTCGTCGAAGCCAGAGCTGTTGGAAGAGGTTGAGAAGTTCTACGGACAATTATACACCAGCGTACGCACACCTGTCAGTAATCTGGCCAAAGATCCAAGAGCCAGATTGACCCGACACTACACCGAAGATATCCCGGACGTCAGCCTATACGAGATTAGAATGGCTCTCAAACAGTTAAAAAACAATAAGGCACCGGGTGATGATGGAATCACGGCTGAGCTTCTGAAAGCAGGTGGAACGCCGGTATTAAGAGCTCTTCAGAAGCTATTTGATTCCGTCATACTCGAGGGACAAACGCCTACGGCATGGCACAGAAGTGTGGTGGTACTTTTCTTCAAAAAAGGTGACAAAACCCTATTGAAGAATTATAGGCCTATCTCACTTCTGAGCCATGTCTACAAACTGTTTTCGAGAGTCATTACGAATCGTCTCGCTCGCAGGTTTGACGACTTCCAGCCTCCCGAACAAGCCGGTTTCCGAAAAGGCTTTAGTACCGTTGACCACATACATACGCTGCGGCAGATTATACAGAAGACTGAGGAGTATAATCAGCCATTATGCTTGGCGTTTGTGGACTACGAGAAAGTCTTCGATTCGATCGAGACCTGGGCTGTGCTACAGTCTCTCCAACGGTGCCAAATTGACTATCGATATATCGAAGCGCTGAAGTGTTTGTACGAAAACGCCACCATGTCGGTCCGTCTCCAGGATCAAGGCTCCAAACCTATCCAGTTGCAGCGAGGGTGAGACAGGGAGACGTGATATCTCCGAAACTGTTCACCGCCGCCCTGGAAGATGTTTTCAAGCTTCTGGACTGGAGCGGACTCGGCATCAATATCAACGGCGAGTACCTCACTCACCTTCGATTCGCTGACGATATCGTAGTCATGGCTGAGACCTTGGAAGACCTAGGCACAATGCTCGATGGCCTCTGTAGAGCCTCTCAACAAGTGGGTCTAAAAATGAACATGGACAAGACGAAAATTATGTTTAATATCCGTGTCGCACCCACTCCTCTGAAGGTTGGAGACTCTACACTCGAAGTTGTTGACAATTATCTATACTTGGGACAAACAGTTCAGTTAGGTAAGTCCAACTTCGAGAAAGAGGTCAACCGTCCAATCCAACTCGGCTGGGCAGCGTTCGGGAAGCTTCGCGATATCTTCTCGTCCAAAATACCGCAGTGTCTCAAGACTAAGGTCTTTGACCAGTGTGTGTTGCCAGTAATGACATACGGAACAGAGACGTGGTCGCTTACTATGGGCCTCATAAGAAGGCTCAAGGTCACCCAAAGGGCGATTGAACGCGCTATGCTCGGAGTTTCTCTGCGTGATCGAATCAGAAATGAGGAGATCCGTAGGAGAACTAAAGTAACCGACATAGCCCGCAGAATCGCGAAACTTAAGTGGCAGTGGGCGGGGCACATAGCTCGTAGAACAGATAGCCGTTGGGGCAGAAAAGTTCTCGAGTGGCGACCACGAACCGGAAAACGTAGTGTTGGCAGGCCTCCCACTCGGTGGACCGACGACCTGGTGAAGGTCGCGGGATGCGCATGGATGCGGGCAGCGCAGGACCGGTCGTTATGGAAATCCTTGGGGGAGGCCTTTGTCCAGCAGTGGACGTCTTTCGGCTGAGAGAGAGAGAGCCTTGGTACAAGGCCCAACAGAGGCCCACTGGGAACAGGATGAGGGTGGACAGGCTGACAGCCCATCCTAACAGATCTGCGAAGAGGGGAACACGTAGTCCTCGTACGATGGCGGCGTCCTATCAGAGAACGGTATATTATACTCACATAGCCTTGATACAAGGCCCAGCAGAGGCCCACTGGGAACAGGATGAGGGTGGACAGGCTGACAGCCCATCCTTACAGATCTGCGAAGAGGGGAACACGTAGTCCTCGTACGATGGCGTCCAATCAGAGAACGGTATATTATACTTACATAGCCTTGATACAAGGCCCAACAGAGGCCCACTGGGAACAGGATGAGGGTGGACAGGCCGACAGCCCATCCTTACAGATCTGCGAAGAGGGGAACACGTAGTCCTCGTACGATGGCGTCCAATCAGAGAACGGTACATTATACTCACATAGCCTTGATACAAGGCCCAACAGAGGCCCACTGGGAACAGGGATGAGGGTGGACAGGCCGACAGCCCATCCTAACAGATCTGCGAAGAGGGGGAACATGTAGTCCTCGTACGACGGTGGTGTCCAATCAGAGAACACGAAAATGAGGACGCTCTGGAAAGAAACAAATAATTACTTTTAGCAGGGAATAGAATGGAATGAGCTGGCTGCTTCTCTTCCTGAGCAGATTGTAAAAGTTAATCAAGTAACCCCTTACTTGATTAACTTTTACAATTCCACTCATTGGCGATGGGCTAGTAACTTGTCACTATGTCTGAATCGTGACTAATAAGTCCACCTGATTAGGTGGACTTATTAGTCAATGTATGGCAAGTATGGGAAGTATGGGAAGTATGGGAAGTATGGAATGTATGGCAGAATTGCCATACATTGTATTTATTGCAATAAAGTTTCAATAAAAAAAAATCGTGGCCTTCGAGTCTCACGATTCTTGGCTCTGTCTACCTCGCAAGGGATAAGACGTGATACTGAAATGGATACGTCATATGGGAAGATACATCTGCAGATGCAAAAAGCCGGCTAAGTGCGAGTTGGACTCTCACATATTTACAGGGTTTATATCGGTGACCGCTTTACACCAGGGTAGGTTCTTTGCCTACTTAGTAGTATAAAAATGGAGGGTTCCGTATAAAAGCCATACCGCCATCCTTTTACTTTATTAACATAACTATTATTTTACTTTGAAATTTCACATAGGTATAGTTATATATAAGACTGAAGTCAGGGAAGCCCCGGAACGTAATAGTATCCCTACTAGTATATTTTAGAAATGCATGTGGCACTAAAATTATTACAATATTTGATAACAGTATCACGTGGACTATTTTAATCAGAAGATTAGCTTAATGTAATCATTAAGTAAATCATTAATATCGTCTTATCATTTCAAGATAGATATATAATGACTTATGCCAAGTGACACGATAACGGCTTATATGTAGAAACGCCTATGTTGTGACGTCATATCTATCAACATGGCCTCAAATTGCGTTTTTTCTTTTGTTCGCTGGTGGTAGACAAAGGAAGTAGAGTTTTTAGAAGTCGACAGTACCTACCTACCTACGTAAAAGCTTTGATAACTTATCATTTGTGCAAAACAAAGTCATAAACCAGCCCCTTTTCTTATCAAATGCATAGACGCAATGTTTCCACCTTATTTACAAAAATACTGCTAGTTCTCGATATATTTCTATGCTGCTAGTGTACTTAATATAATGCCAGGTTTACATGCTTGCAACGTAAAAATGTTTGCCGGAAGGTTAAAAAATCAACGTTTTATATAAAAAATACAATTTAAAAGTAATATCAAAATGGTAAACATCGAAATAGCATGAGGTAAAAAACATTAGACATGAGTTTGAAAATTTTAAATTAAAATTATTTTCAAATATTCGACATCTTTTTCATCATCATAAGACATTTAATTTTAGATGTTACATAGAAATAAATATATAGGGATGTTAATATTTACATGTAACATCATGATTCTCTTTAGGATGTTACATGTAAATAATTGGCTTTACACACTAAACAGATTTTAATGTATTCCAGACATTTATGCTCGGCTTAATCCCTACTAAAGCATAATCCGATCAACTAGTTCGGTGCCTCAGAGAAAATCAGCAATTATGCAACTGGTTAGCACTGGTTTATTCCGGTTTAAGGGGGATACAGTTGGCAAAACATAACAAGAATAAAGGACAAAATCACTGTTTGTTTTATAATATCGTCACATAGTCTGTGTTCCACAACGTACTATTAATATTTTCATGTGGGGTTCGTAATAACTAAAAAAATTAAAAAAAACATCAAAAAGTGACGATTTTGGCCGGTAAACTCTAACATGTACAAATCCATCTGACTTTGTACGCAACCCACTCGATAAACGATTTCCATTAAATCTCGTTTATTTAATTTCGCTTGACAAATCTAGTTATTTCCAGTTAAAAGCGTTTTCAAAAGGCCAATTTTCGTTATTGTTCAACGAGCCTTAACTTAAAGCTAATTCGGAACTCTGAAGCCACCATTGGCTATTCCAATGTAAATCTACTTGTACACTAATATCCAATTCTTGGTATGTAAACCACATTAGCCAACTGAGTTTCTAAGTGGATTACGACGAAGTTTATGCGAATTGGTTTATTAGATGAATTTACAACTTTACGTACGATTTAAACAGAATTACTCGAAGATGTTAATTCTGGAACGTGTGTAAATAAATAAAAATCTTTTTGAAATAATTTTGAATCAACTAATGAGATTTTCTTACTTAAATGGGTGGTAATTAATTTGATTCAGGATCAGCTTCTAAAAAAACACTATTCAATTTTAAAACATATACATTGCAACTACCACCTGTAAAATTTCAAATCTGTAAGAGAAATGGTAGTTCTTCTATTTGTATATACAGTCAGGTACCTATACAAATTTAAAGTTAACCTAACATACCAATTAGATACCTATTATGCTTTGAGTTCACCAAACCAATTACAAACGAACAAATATACTTTAAAAAGTACTAAGAATACTTACAATACTTCCAATCGGACAGATGACGACCCATACGGCCTTCCAGTAGAACCTTAACACTTTGTTCAGTTTCATGCCCATAGTGCTAAGGTCGTTCATCGCTCGATTGATGCCATAGCTCCAAGACACTGCTGTAGCCTGAAAACAAGTTCATATGGTTAATCCGTCTATTGTCGAATACGTACAGGCTACCAGTATAGTAGGCGTATGCGGTCGTCTATATGAGAGGTATAGATTCTAAATCTATGGAGGTCTATTTTCTAGACCTCTTAGATGAATTTGCACTCTCAGATTTATTTATTATCACCATCATTATAAACCTTCCGTGACCTATTGCTGGGTATAGGCCTCCTTCCATTTACGCCAACTTTCTCTGTCCTTGGCCATCATTATTCAGGTGTGACTAGCAAAATTCTTTACAGCATGTCTATTCTTTACTTCATGTCCCATCCAACTGCCGGATGTCCTACGCTTCATTTCTAGGTTACCACTCGGTTACAGTTTTTACCATTACCATTACCTACCATATACAATAGACAATAGAATACAATCATTTTTATATTCTAGAATGCTTTCTAGAACGCTCATTACACGTAAATGCTCAAGAATCTATAAGTGATAGATATGTAGCAAAAGAAGATTTGTGCCTGTTGGCTGCATGTAATCTGGTATTGATCGATATTTCATTATTTACAAAAAGCAAAAGTAAACATACCTCAGCCATGCCAATCAACAGTATAGCCCAGGAGGCGGTGTTCCAATCGAGCAGAGTAAACAAATAGACCCCGCCGCTGAAACACATGGGGATGCCGAGGAGAAAGCAGCATGTACACGTGAATGCTGTCACCTGGGGAAATAATAGGACATTTTTTAAACTGGCAGCTGTCAAAATAGAAAAGAAACTCTCAGTTAAAAACGATTCTCCCTAGGGCTGAAAAGTATTACTTTCAACCCACTCTATAGGCAACTTCGGACCTGCTTTTCGAGTATGAGTAATGAAAAATTATAGTCGGGGCAGATAAACCTCGGATAGGATTCTAGAAGATAAGAGGGTTAGTTTTATGTGCCCTCGAATGTACACGTGAATGCCGTCACCTAGAGGCAAGAAAATTATATTTGGGCCCCGCCGCTTCGTGGGAATTTTGATATTCTGGATTGCATATAGCCTTTTTCGAGAATGACGCTATTATTTTCGGAAATATTTTTTTAATCGAACCGGTAGTTCCAGGGGTCAGCGCGTTCAAAATGCTGTTCTAATTTCACTAAGGTATTCTCGAAATGATCGAGACATTGGAACCTTCAAAAACGAGTCTACGTCTTATTTAAAGATCGGCAAAACTCTTGTCACAACCAACACTGATGTTGCAGTTATCCATGGGCGGCGGTGATCAATTAACTATCAGGACTCTGATACTAATTACAACGTACTATGTCGTGCCTCAGTTGTGTCTCAAAAGCTTAGAGGTTGAACTAAAGCTTAGAGATCTATTAGAGATTTGTCACTTTAGACTTCTTTAGTTATATACTTACGTTACTTAGAAAAACTCACCCTCCAATAATTCTTCCTAAGATGCGGCCATTGGTCCACAATAGCCGTATTGATCGCCTCGATGCCAGCGAATTGGCTGCCAAGGCCCAGGATGAAAAGCATCAAGAAGAACATGATACACCAGAACTGGGGTATTGGCATCTGCAGCAGCGCTTCTGGGTACGCGACGAAGGCTAGACCAGGGCCTTGCTCGGCTACGTCTGAGAAGGTAATTTTTTTTTTTAAATCCCCGATTATCTGTGAATCTGTCCTGTGTGTGACATTGTAGCTCCCAAACGGGATGAACTGAAAAACGACTTAATCTAGAGTGTCCTTAGCCTTATTGATATCGGGGGTCATTTGAGTATTTGTTTATTTTGAAATTACAGAAAGCAAAGCCCCTGGGATCAGGAAATTTTTTTTATAACCTTGTACAAGAGAAATAACAGGGAAATTCTGTCTAAAATAAAAGTAAATTTAATTCTCATGAGATTAGACACATGCAAAACTTCAGCTACCAATCGAATACCACGGGAACAGTGCCTTTTCCTGAGACTTTTCCCTTTACCCGTAACTTTCATTATTCAGAATTATTACCATTTAGATTCATTGAGCTATCCTTGTAGGTTTAATTTGACAGACATTGAAGAAAAAATTTAAAGAAATTTCAAGTTAACGTATTTTCCCATTCATTTTACTGTGATCGTCTATGTAATCGTATAGTCAACATGATGTTCAATAAAATGATAAGCTAAGTTTATTGGAATACAATATCAGCAATATCACGGGTTATCGACAGACAAAAAATAATTAACTTGTTATCAACGAAACACGACAAAACCACTCATTTTTGCAGGATAATAAACATGCGTAGTTAATAATGACAATATTAGTACATTTTTATGCACAATTTTATTAACAGACTAGCTTTTTCCCGCGGCGTCGCCCGCGTGAATTTCCAACGGGAAGAGTGCTTTTTCCTGGGATAAAAAGCATATGTCCTTCTCAGTGCTTTTAACTATTTGAATGTGAAATTTCAGGATGATTGGTTCAGTAGATACAGCATGAAGAAGTTACAAAACAAACTTACTTTCGCATTTATAATATTAGCATTACAACTTTGTATGTAGTTGCATAGAGTAAAATTTACAAGCCTTTTTTCCCCCTCATTTTAAAAAGAAATCAGAAATAAGAAGAAAGAATTATTAAAGAATTGTGTCGACGTATTTTTTTGAGCGGTTGTGATCGTCGTGCCGGTTCATGTCTGATCAAAAGGATTTCTCTGGCCATCCAGCGAGGCAAAGCTGCTGAGATTATGGGAACCTTTGGGTCAGATGATCGAACTTCCTATTAGTATGCATATTCTATGTATGTATGCCTATCCTCATGTATGTGTTGAATAAGTAAATAACTTTCCCTTTACGGGATAAGTCCGGCATTGCATATTTATGTGACTTTTCACTATATATCCTTAGTACAATAAAGATACTACAAACTAACCAACTTTACTATGAAGAAATCAGGTCTGTTTGTATCAATGTTAACCATATCAAAGTATTTTTGAGATCCAACGCATACATGTCAGATTTTCCGGAAAAACTTAATCGACCGAGCGAGCGCAGCGAGCGAAGCGTCTCAGTTTCCACTAGCCGAAAATTCTTTTGTCTGTCCGGATGTTATCGCCTCTCTCTCATTTCTGAACCGATTCTCATGAAATTTTGTGAGCAGGTTCGGTAATTTTATAGAATTTTTAGTCGAGCCAGTTTTTCGAAATTTTATAAAATGGTGACAATATATAAAAAACCTTATATCTCAGCTATTTAAAAAATCAAAAATGTCATTAGACATTTTTGTTATCCTTATTAAGACGCAAATTTTTTGTATGAACAACATAGTGAAATTCAATAAAACCGCTATAAATCTATATATTAAATTCTTATACGATAGTTCACAAAAAAATCAATAGATGGCGCAGCAAAGCTTTTAATACTCGCAAATTCATTTAAGAGTGACTATTGATTTATTGATTAAAATGAGATTGTTTGAATTGCGTGTATTTTTTTAAACTGAGTGCTTTTTGACCTCTATCTTGCCTGATGAGAAGCATAGATGAGATCTAGGGTGGTACACGCAAACTGAAATAAAAACTCAAGTATTTATTTGGTTAATGGTATTGTATTGTGGATTGCTTTGCTTGGTGGAATTATCTTGAACACTTGAAATAAATCTGATATCAAAAAACTTCATTGTATGATTAGAATCCTATTAAAAAAAAGTAATATATACGTATATGTATATAATAGATTCGATTTCAAATTGAACTTTCTTTTTTGAACTTTAATTTTGTTGCGCAAATTACATAAATATACATACCTATAACCAATAGGTCAAACCATGCATTTCTGACGACTGACGACCTCCGTGGCCTAACGGTCATCACGCCAGACGGCCACACCAGAGGTCCCGGGTTCGATCCCCGGTCGGGTCAAGATGGAAAATAATCTTTTTCAGATTGACGTGGGTTTTGGATATTTATCTATACATATATGTATTTGTTATAAAATATAGTATTGTTAAATTAGCATCCCGTAAAGTCTTGAACTTACTGAATCTGTGTGATTTGTGAATTTCCCACGGGAACAGTGCTTTTTCCCGGGATAAAAAGTAGCCTATGTGCTATTCCAGGTCATTATCTACCTCTGTACCAAATTTCATCGAAATCCGTCCAGTAGATTTTGCGTGATTGAGTAACAAACATCCTCACAACTCACAAACTCACAAATTCACAAACTCACAAACTCACATCCAAACATTCGCATTTATAATATTAGTATGGATTATTATTTATATTATTTCGAGGTGGAAAAGGCAGGTCTCAGTCAATTTTTTAGTGGTATTGACCAACCACAAGAACTTTTAACTTTCTTTACAGCATTGGTAGGTTGGTTTCAAAACTCTTCTAAGCCAGGGACACGGTAAAATATCGGTTATTTCATGGAAGGGCTCGCGAGGTCTACTGTTCTCACAGAACCACTAGTACTAAATAATATAAGATTTATTTTGAACTAGCTTTCGCCCGCGGCTTCGCCCGCGTAAATTTCTCACGGGAACAGTGCTTTTTCCCGGGATGAAAGGTACCCTATGTCCTTCTCCGTACTTCCAGCTATGTGTATGCCAGGAAGATTGGTTCATTAGATAAAGCGTGAAGAGGTAAAAAACAAATAGACAAACTCACTTTCACATTTATAATATTAGTTAGGATATTCTAACCTCTTTCCTGCCCTATATGTGCGTATATGTGAACAAATCAATTGTTGAAACTCGTCCACCAGACTTTTATGTCATAATCGTAATGAAAATATTATAATGATAAAAAGGTGTCTGCATACTCATTTCTACATCGGACTTTGAACCTGTCTAATTCCTTATTAATTTGCGATGTCGTGATCACATAATAATGATTAAAACTGTACTTTGCTTTACTATAATATATCAAATGTATCTAGTGAAGCGACAATGACTTCGATATTTCTGAATTTTGAATTACAATTTAAAACCAATATAGTTTAATCAAATATTTAACAATAGGCTTGTCTTGTCATAATATACAATCCAATATTATGTTTCTTCGAGATAATATTGAAGGGCTGTGTATTCTATAAAATCTGTTGTAAAATTATAGAACTATTTTCATGCAAAATTAAGGTTAAAATGTTAATATTATTACAATGAAAATTTCAACATTAAACTCGATATTTCTCAGTATTTGCATAGCGTTATTGAAGTACCTGTCAAGTACAGAATAGCATTTGAATCGACATTACTGGAAAATAATATTTAATATTTTGATAGCAATTGGATTTTAAATATGTATGTGTGTTTTAAATGTGTATGTATCTATGCATTACATTGTATCATTATGTAAATTCCAAAGTTGTATGTTTGTTGTATGATTAATTAATTCTGGTTATAGGTTTTTTTATCAACCATCGATGAACGACTCGCACTTGTCTAGTCTGTTTTTTTATCAACTCTCAATTCATTCATTCATGTTCTAACGCGTTCTTTAGAAGCCACTGAATCGGCAATGTACGGAAATTGCGTGGTCTTATCGCAAATACAACAAGCCAGTGATTCTTTTGTTGTTAAATTAGCAAAAATATCCATTGTTTTTATATTAACTTTTGCACACGGCTTCATTTCCTGTATCAGGAATAGTATATGTTTTTTTCATAACTTTTTTGAAAGCGTATTTTCATATGGCAATACTGACGAAAACCGAATAAAAATAGAACGTTTGTAACATCACTTACATCAACACTTACGCCCATCTGATTAGCTTGGAAGCCAACAACAGAAAAGATGGCAATGCCAGCGTAGATTTACGTCAAGAAGTAGGCAAAACTGACGGCAAAACCGTACAATAAATAGTACGTTTGTAACAATACTTACCATCTACACTGATGTCCATTAAATTAGATTGAAAGCCGAACATAGAAAAGACAACGAAGCCTGCACAGATTGAGGTCAAAAAGTTGGCAATACTGACGCAAACTAAATCATAAAGAATACGTTTGTACCAACCCTTACCATCACACCGATACCCATCAAATTAGCTTGAAAGCTGAATATAGAAAAGACGACGAAGCCTGCGTAGATTGAGGTCAAGAAGTTGGCAATACTGACGAAAACTGAATAATCAAGAGTACATTTGTAACAACACTTACCATCAACACTAACGCCCATCAGATTGGCTTGGAAGCCGAGCACAGAGAAGACAGCGAAGCCTGCGTAGATTGACGTCAGAAAGTTGGCAATACTGACGAAAACCGCGTCAAAATGGCAGTTGTTGTAGAAGTTATTGTACGAAGCCAACGTGACGAGGGAGCCGCAGCCGACGCCGAAGGAGTAGAAGATCTGAATAAAAGAGAAAACATGTGACTAAATCATAAAAAGTGGAATAATGTGAAACAACTAGAAATTACATCTGCTGCAGATATTTTGTTTAAAAATGACTCTATGAATGCACTATTAAAGGAAAAGACAAAAGAATGAGTGTTAGAAATAGGTCTTCGTTTCTATATACGAAGTATTACATACATACATAGAATCACGTCTTTATCCCTAACGGGGTAGACAGAGCCAAGAGTCGTGAGACTCGAAGGCCACGCTTAGCCGAATAGTGGCCTAAAGAAGAAGAAAGAATAGGATTAGATGACGAAGTATTATTTTAATAAAAAAGTGAAGTTATATAACCTATTAAACTTTCGTTCTTGAAAATTGCTACTTTCGATACTGCGGAACAAATCATCAGCTTTTTCATCACCTAAATCTCTCTAATCTCCAAACTTTCCAATGAAAACAAGCGCAGTGGCAGGGAATAATTTTATTTATCGGGTCAATCCGAACTTAGGGATAATTACATAGTAAATCTCACAGACCATTTATCTAAACAGATAGCGGGAAAAAGGATTTTTATGATTATAAAATACTATGTGTAGAGCAAAACATGCAGAATTGGAAATATATATACATATTAAAAGCTAATAAAAGAAGTGTAATTTGAAGTATTTGTCTGAAAGTTTTGATTCAAAAACTAAGAAAAGGTCTCATGTCTTTGTATAAATAGACAAGGAGGCAAGAAGCGCCCCGATGGGATGTCTTTAATCCCGTGGAATATGGGTAGAGCGCTAGTCTGGGATGCCACTTGCGCAGATACCCTAGCTGCGTCCTACCTCCCCGCCACAAGCAGACAGGCCGGGGCGGCGGCAGATGCCCGGGAACGCTTAAAGACCAACAAATATAGTTGTCTCGGCGTACAATACCAGTTTGAGGCTTTTGGCGTCGAGACTCTAGGCTCATGGGGCAGTGGCGCACGGGAACTCCACAGGGAGCTCAGTAAACGCCTGAGGGAGGCAACAGGTGACCCTCGTGCGGGCAGCTTTCTCGCCCAGCGATTAGCTATTGCTATTCAGCGCGGGAATGCTGCCTGCGTGATGGGCACCTTGCCCAAAACACCTAATTTAGAATTTGATTTTTAATTTATAATGTTTATTTATAGGTAGTATTAGTATTTAAGGTAGTTTTAGTTCTATTCTATTTTAAAATAATTATCCATAGTTATATATTTTTTGTAAACATTTGACTAATATTATGATAAATAATTTTTGGAGAATTTTTTATTGAAAATAATACCATACAGATAATACTTTCTGTTATCTATTTCTTTCGATATCTGTGCTTAATCTATTTATCGAAATACCATTACTGGCTACCACACAGTTAAGATTGATGTCGGTTGTAAAAATTTAATGAGACCCTAAATTACTTTTGTGTCTTCATTTAAGTGGTTCCTCTTTTTTACTTTTTGTCACTTTATCAGAGAAAATCTTGAAGTTAAATAAATTATGAGAGTCGTGCCTCAACCGGAAACTTTTATTTTCAATTAGTTAAATACTTTTGCGCTTAAGGGATTTTTCTGTCTGGCGACGTTATTAAAAGACTGGGATCTTGGGAGACTTAAAAGTTATATTTTTGTCAGAAGCCCGGATTGATACTTTATGATAATAATAAGTTTAATGAAAGTCTTATCAGGATTTGAAAAGTTGATGATGCACGTTCTTTTCGTTCTGATATTTAAATAAGCGCTTATTATTTTAACAGGCAACACTAAAATACAATTTGTGATATAATAGATTTCATAACTCGTATGGTCTGGCAAATTTACTTAGAGAAATTGATGGATATCGGATCCACTGATCATGCCTGGATAAATAGCCTACGAATTCTTGGCACAGATTGATGTTCTGTCTTATACATATCTACAAAACAGAGGTACTAGGGGTTGAATTGATATACGAGCCATTCGGTGCATTTTCTGCGAATTTGACGACATCCTCAGACCACCAAGATGGTGGATGTCTCAAATCAAAATCAAAATTAATTTATTGAAACTTGGCCTTTAAAGAAGGCTCACGCAAGGCACACAAGGCAATTTCACGTCGAAAACTAATTATTAAATCATAATATATTATGTCTCAAAGCTACAAACTACTAGCATTTCGGAACGACCACTGCTGAGAAGAAATGCCAAAATAAACTCATAAAACAGTCTTGGTCGCCTAACATGCCAGAGGGGCTATTTATTAATTTTATACATACACTAGATTGCAGACACTTATACGAAACAGAGGTATTAGGGGTTGAATAGATCTACGCGGCTGTCGGAGCAATTTCTGCGAATTAGACGATAGCCTTAGACCACCTAAATGGTGGATGTTTAACACTGCGACTGCTGTGACTTCTCAGACTATGTGGGCCTAGTCCGACAGAGGACTTTTTGTGTGTGAGATGATACATTTTAAATTACTGGCCAATATGTTTAGATAGTCTACCTGTGAAGCTGCGTCACCCCATACTCTTGCTTCAAGCAGGGTTCCCCAGTCAGGCCGCAGGTAGAACAGGATTCCCTCAGAGGCGCCCTCTAGTGTCACGCCTCTAATCAGCAGAGCGGTCAGCATCACGTAGGGGAACAGGGCTGTGAAGTACACCACTTTGCCGGCTGATTGGACACCCTACAAATTTCGAGTTTGGAAAATTATCTTTGTATTTTGGCACCCTATTAACGTTAGTAGTGTAAGATATTGGTGCTTTATTTAAAACACTTTTAAAATTACATAAGTTTTTACAGATAAAAATAATATGTTTTGATAAGGCGAATCTAAACGAACAGATTTGTAAAAAAAATTGTATAAAATTTCGGCTCTATCATCGGATTAACGTCAAGTCATATTAGTGTTATTACTTATCATTCAATTTAAAAAGTCAAAAAATAATTCAGATCAATCAAAAATAGAGAAAGAAGTAAACGAAGATTTGATTACAAATGTGTGTAATGATTGAAAATATCGCAAGAAATACCTTGATAACGCAAAAGAATGCGATAACCCATGACGCGAACAGAGTTCCAACGATATGCCATTGGATGGAACCCCAGTTCTCCCAGGTGGCGTCTCCTCTGCCCAACACTCGTTCACTAAAATGTTAAAGTACATTATTACATAGAAGATACTATGAGAGCTCAAGAAGACAGGAAATAAATATAGATAAATACTGATAAACTGCAAATAGAGAGAAGTATAAAGGCGGACGATATAATCAAAGTTGCAGCTCATCGCCTGACATGGACGGACAGGCTTGTCACACTTCGCGGTAGGTATTGAAAACGCAAGTACATACGGCGCCGCCGACGCCGGCGGCGTGGCTAATCGGTGGGGCCTCACAAGCGAGTTACGTACATGCGAACTTTTTTCGTCACTTACTTCACCGATCCGATCGTTGTTTCATAAATAAAGGAGGAACTTAAAAATAAAAAATCAACAATCAACAAACAAGCTATGCAGACATTGTAAAAATAAAGTAGTTTTCTGACCTACCTCCATTCCTACATACTACTAAGACCTAGCCTAGGTTTATTTCAAACGTCATCTGTTCACAAAAGTAGAGTACCTTATAAACAGGCACATACGGAAACATACCTAACGGTAATTAAATATTCAGATTAAATTATTATTTAAAAGTGGACAACCCTTACTTCGCCAGAAAAGGTAAGCGTTATGCGATAGAAAGAGATGGAACGTTTAGGTGAATATAACGGTAGGTTATTAGCGTTGCGCAATCTGAATTGCACTTAATTGTATCGTTGCAAGAGTCGCTATTCCTTTAATTGATTTTTCGGAGTGTTCCTTCTGTACTTACTTGTACTATTATGTATTCTGTGGCATGGATGAGAGTAGATAGTTATAATAGGAGCATTATAAAATAGATGATAAACATACAGAAAGAGAGGCCTTTGTCCACTTCTGAGCATAGCAATGAACAGAAAAAGACTGAGGTACTGATGATGAACAAAATTGAAGAGTATCACTGATGACTCACTATGAATCGGCATATTAAAACCTATATAATCGAATTATACTCCTAAGTTATGCGTAAAAACTAACAATACCCTGATTTCGTATCTCTCTATCGCTTGAACGAATTTATTTTTATTGCTGTCGCATTCCAAGTATATTTGCTTTTAAAAAAAAGATTATTATTTTCTTATGGTTTTTTGTTGAGTCTAGTTTTTAATTTACTGAAAAGACCAACTGGTATCTTGAAATTAAATTTATATCAATGATTTTTTTGTAAACGAATTAATCTCCCAAAGTCTGAGCGTTAGCCATTGATAAAAAGATAACGTGATTATCGCGAATTAAAAAAATAGTTAACAGCGTGGGGTCAGTGTGACTGATAAAGCCAAGGACTTGTAATCAGTACTCTACTTATTGTTATCTACTCTTAAGAAGCAGGTGAGTGTCCAGTACATATTCTCTTGAATACTTGTCCTGCTTTAAAACTAAAAGTAGGTCGTAGAATCAAAGATTGTAAAGGGTTTTGCAAATTTAAATCTAAGCATTCAGTTCATGATATTGAAAGACATAAAAAAAAGAGGTTAAAATAAAATCGAATTCCTACACTAATCAGTTGATCACTTATTTTACAAGATTGTTTAGCATTTATGAGCGCACCTATAGATTTGTTATAATACTGATAATAAATCTATGACCGCACCTATATTAAAATTTGAGTCATTGTAAGAGTCAGTAAAATTAAATTCTCAGAGTGGTCGTGATTATGGATTTGTCTTCTCGGACTTAGCCAGCCATGCTCTTGCGATGGCTCCTGGGATGGAAGGATTTCAAAGTCAATTTCTTCTTATTATTATTTTTTCTAGCTATTTGTGTCACACTGCTGGGCAAAAGTCTCCCCTAACTTCCTCCAAGTATACGTAGTAGTAGTATCTTTGGTCTTTTCATTCCATTCTCTGTCAAACGCTCTCAAGTCTTTGACCTTCCTCTCCACCAGACCATCTCGTCTTTGGCCTTCCTCTTTTTCTCCTTCCATCGGTTGGAACCCAATTGATTAAAATTTGAGTCCATCTCTCCAGTCCCAGTCTTACTTTTCCCACATTTCTTATATGATTGCTAAAAAATCATAAGCAATTTAAAATCAATATCAATCTATAAGTAAATGTTCCTTGTCAATAGATTAAAAGCTCCGGGATAGCATCACGTTGTGTCCATAAAAGTGGAGACCGGGCGTCGTACGTGCTTAGAAGTTAAAATAAACAGATAAACATTGCAAATTGAAAGATGCTGCGAAAATCATTATATCTCGATAGCAATATAAAGCATAACTTTCATTGGTACACAATACAGTGTGGAGTATGGATCGTGAAATTAGTTAATTGAATAGCGAAAATAATGGATTTGAATAGCGAATATAATGGATTTGTCAATCTAAACTCATTCTCGACTCCGCTACTAGACTAAGACACGGATGAAGATAATAATAGTTGCTGCTGAGTTCATTTTTTATAATTGCTGCAGCAAATCATCAAATCACCTGATGGTAAGCTTTCACCGCTACTATGGACTATTGCAGGTCCAAAATTGAAAAAGATATGTTCATTTTGAAGTGCTGACCAGAAAAATCACCGACATTCTGTCTAGGTTCCATTATTGCCTTCTGAGGATGCCTCAATTAAAACTAAATTTGACCTATAATAAAATCACCTAGGGCAAAGCTTCATGTTGGTCAGTGCCATAATAAAAAAGTCCAGGAAAAGCAAACTCCAAAAGAAGGAACTTTTTAGTCGGCACCTTATATTTTTGAACCAAAATGGAGGTTGTAGTCAGCACTAATAAAAGCCTAGAAATGTTTCTTATTAGTCGTATTTCCTCATGACGGAGGGTCGTGGTCATTATATGAAATGAAACACACACAACGACTCTCTTGGCAATTTTAATGAAGTGGTTTGCCATTGCCTTCTCTATTTCACACATTAGATGATAATCATCAACTAGAGTGCAGGTTTCCTCACGATGTTTTCCTTCACCGGAAATGTAAGCTCTAGCAAATATACTTTTTTTTTGCCAGCACATTCACATTATCATAATGGCATTATTCTTTATTCTGAGGTATTTTTTAACATGTTTGGACGTCATACGTTTTTAATCAAGGTCCTGATGTTATCTTGATTACGAATATGGTAATCGTGATGTTATCGTGATTTCAAAGGAAGCGCTAATAAAGAAAACACAAGCACGTACACACAAGTACGTAGTAACACGGACGCAGTATCACATCTCTATTCCATACGGAGTAGACAGAGCCAAGAGTCGTGAGACTCGAAGGCCACGCTTAGCTGAATGGCTTATTGATGGAGTGGAGATTTAGATGAAGTGACAGGTTGCTTCGTCTATGACTAGAATCCCCACTTTAAATAAGTTTTTTTTTTACCAAAAATAATTTCTGGCACAAGCTTTTATTGAAGCCGAAAGCATTTTAATTGATTGCATACATACATAGAATCACGTCTTTATCCCTTACGAGGTTAGACAGAGCCAAGAGTCGTGAGACTCGAAGGCCACGCTTAGCTGATTAGTGGGCTCTCTGATGGAATGGAATGGAATTGATTGCAGACAACGGATTACTCTTACTCACTTATAATACTCCTCAGAAGCCAAAACCCTTGTAATATTTGTATACCAAGGTATAGTTTCGGTGCCGTTCAGGCAAGAATTCTCGTCATAGGGTTGAAACCCAGTGGTGGTGCAGATTTCTCCGATGCTGACGCACTGTCTCATGAAGAAGGTTTGGGTTTCAACCCCTGTGTAGTTTCGACTTCTACAGTCACTGTCGTAGATGCCACTGTAGCAAACTGAAAGATTAATTAGATTAACATTGTATTTAGATATCTTCTTCTAAATTGGACGCTGACTGACCTATTGGTATAGCAACGCAGAGACGAAATTACCGAACGTAAAGACTTGAAATTTTGCAAAGATGTTCTTTATATAGCACAAACGAGCACTAGGAAAGAATTTTGGAAATTCCACCCTTGAGGGGTTGAAATAAGTGAAAAACTAAATTCATCAGGACTAAGCCGAGAGAAAACGCTAGTATTTTCAAAATTTTTGAAATCTATTTAAAATGACCTCTTTATACGTCACGACAACTTTATAAAATACCTGTACGAAGGAAAAGTCGAAGCTAGGAGAGGAAAAGGAAAGCCAAGAAGTGCATTTATAGACCAAATAAAAAAAATAAAAAAATAAAAGAGAAGGCAAGGGTTTTGTCGTATAGGGAGGTTGAACCGATGGCGGAAGATAGATGCAAATGGAGGATGCTCCACCGACAAGAACATGGTTCTTAAATTTGTGATGATTAAAAAAAATTGCAAAAAAGGTACTTACAATCTGTGTTATATTCATTATCACATGACCCCCAATCTAGTCTTCCAATTATTGACACAATCGTATAGAAGAGGGTCCAAGCAACGATGATCATGTAATAAACAGATATGATGCTGATTACAACTAGAGTGCAGTAGCCGAGACCACTGAAGAAAGGAGATATTGCACTGAACGCTTTAATTGGTCCCAATCCAGTGTATTGACCAATGTATAACTCCAAAAAGAATAGTGGTAATCCAATGAACAGTAACATTATCAAAAATGGTATAAGAAATGCACCTGAAACAAAAAGAAAATATTACAGTAGAGCTTCGGGATAAAATGTAAGTACATACAACATCCTTATCTATCTATCTGACTGAGTGACTGACAGACAACGCACAGCTAAAACTACTGTGCATAGGAAGCTGAAATTTAGCATGTAGGTTTCTTATGGAGTGTAGGTTCGCGTTAGTGTATTTTTTCTTTGGTGTACGGGAGCACTAAGAGAGGATTTCTACTGAGAAAAGCGACATTAGTTTCTCTCCCACTGAAAATATTAGAAACATTGCGCTGACCCCAGATGATGAGTCGTGAATATGATAAGTTTCTTTCCGTCTAGATATACAGTATGCCAGGCTACCAACCCCGACGACCTTTGGCCCTGGCAACATATAACACGTGCACACTGCAGACCGACGAGAAGCTCGCTGAACTGGAGGAAGAATTGAGCAGGTTACGATGGGATATTGTAGGATTATGTGAAGTCCGAAGAGAGGGGGAGGACACCATGATCCTCAAGTCCGGAAACCTGCTCTATTTCCGGGAGGGCGACCAACTGTCCCAGGGTGGTGTCGGGTTTATCGTCCACAGGTCCCTCGTCAACAACGTGGTCCAGGTCGAGAGTGTTTCGGCGAGGGTAGCGTACCTTGTACTCAGAATTACCAAACGGTATTCGTTGAAGGTAATACAAGTATACGCACCGCCCTCATATCGCTCCGACGACGAGGTAGAGACTATGTATGAGGATATTTCTAGAACCATACATAGCTCCCAGGCCCACTATACCGTTGTGATGGGTGGGGGACTTTAACGCGAAACTGGGCAAACGAAGCGATGATGAGCTGAGGGTGGGGAATTTTGGATATGGAAGGAGGAATGCACGTGGTCATCTGCTGGCCGGCTTTATGGAGAAGGAGGGCCTCTTTATGATGAACTCCTTCTTCAAAAAGCCAAAACAGCGAAAGTGGACATGGTTGCATCCTAATGGCGTTACAAAAAATGAGATTGACTTCATCTTGTCGACGAAGAGGCACATATTCAATGATGTCTCTGTGATCAATGCCGTAAAAACAGGAAGCGATCACCGATTGGTAAGAGGCACATTGAATCTTAGAATAAAACTCGAAAGGTGTCGACTGATGAAGTCTACGCTCCGACCAGCGCCTATCCAGCTCCAAAACCCCGAGAGCTTTCAGCTCGAATTGCAGAATCGCTTCGAATGCCTGGGAGACTGCGAAAATCTGGACGATTATAATGACAGGTTTGTGCAAATTGTCCAAACAGCTGGGTCTAAGGCTTTCAAAACCCGCCGTTCAAAAGGAACCAAAAAGATCTCGGACCTCACCAACAAACTCATGGAAGAAAGACGAAACTTGGTTCTGCAGTCCTCTGACGATGCTGCTCAGTATCGGCGTCTAAACAGACAGATCTCCAAGTCCTTAACTCGTGATTTACGCCAATTCAATACTGACCGTATTGAAGAGGCGATCAAGCGAAATAAGGGCTCAAAAGTGTTTGCAAGGGATCTGTCTGTTGGTCAAAGCCAACTGACCAAGCTGAAGACTGAGGATGGCAGAATCATTTCGTCGAAGCCAGAGCTGTTGGAAGAGGTTGAGAAGTTCTACGGACAATTATACACCAGCGTACGCACTCCTGTCAGTAATCTGGCCAAAGATCCAAGAGCCAGATTGACCCGACACTACACCGAAGATATCCCGGACGTCAGCCTTTATGAGATTAGAATGGCTCTCAAACAGTTAAAAAATAATAAGGCACCGGGTGATGATGGAATCACGGCTGAGCTTCTGAAAGCAGGTGGAACGCCGGTATTAAGAGCTCTTCAGAAGCTATTTGATTCCGTCATACTCGAGGGACAAACGCCTACGGCATGGCACAGAAGTGTGGTGGTACTTTTCTTCAAAAAAGGTGACAAAACCCTATTGAAGAATTATAGGCCTATCTCACTTCTGAGCCATGTCTACAAACTGTTTTCGAGAGTCATTACGAATCGTCTCGCTCGCAGGTTTGACGACTTCCAGCCTCCCGAACAAGCCGGTTTCCGAAAAGGCTTTAGTACCGTAGACCACATACATACGCTGCGGCAGATTATACAGAAGACTGAGGAGTATAATCAGCCATTATGTGGCGTTTGTGGACTACGAGAAAGCCTTCGATTCGATCGAGACCTGGGCTGTGCTACAGTCTCTCCAACGGTGCCAAATTGACTATCGATATATCGAAGCGCTGAAGTGTTTGTACGAAAACGCCACCATGTCGGTCCGTCTCCAGGATCAAGGCTCCAAACCTATCCAGTTGCAGCGAGGGGTGAGACAGGGAGACGTGATATCTCCGAAACTGTTCACCGCCGCCCTGGAAGATGTTTTCAAGCTTCTGGACTGGAGCGGACTCGGCATCAATATCAACGGCGAGTACCTCACTCACCTTCGATTCGCTGACGATATCGTAGTCATGGCTGAGACCTTGGAAGACCTAGGCACAATGCTCGATGGCCTCTGTAGAGCCTCTCAACAAGTGGGTCTAAAAATGAACATGGACAAGACGAAAATTATGTTTAATATCCGTGTCGCACCCACTCCTCTGAAGGTTGGAGACTCTACACTCGAAGTTGTTGACAATTATCTATACTTGGGACAAACAGTTCAGTTAGGTAAGTCCAACTTCGAGAAAGAGGTCAACCGTCGAATCCAACTCGGCTGGGCAGCGTTCGGGAAGCTTCGCGATATCTTCTCGTCCAAAATACCGCAGTGTCTCAAGACTAAGGTCTTTGACCAGTGTGTGTTGCCAGTAATGACATACGGAACAGAGACGTGGTCGCTTACTATGGGCCTCATAAGAAGGCTCAAGGTCACCCAAAGGGCGATGGAGCGCGCTATGCTCGGAGTTTCTCTGCGTGATCGAATCAGAAATGAGGAGATCCGTAGGAGAACTAAAGTAACCGACATAGCCCGCAGAATCGCGAAACTTAAGTGGCAGTGGGCGGGGCACATAGCTCGTAGAACAGATAGCCGTTGGGGCAGAAAAGTTCTCGAGTGGCGACCACGAACCGGAAAACGTAGTGTTGGCAGGCCTCCCACTCGGTGGACCGACGACCTGGTGAAGGTCGCGGGATGCGCATGGATGCGGGCAGCGCAGGACCGGTCGTTATGGAAATCCTTGGGGGAGGCCTTTGTCCAGCAGTGGACGTCTTTCGGCTGAGAGAGAGAGATATACAGTACAAGAATTAGAAGCTGGTACAAGTAATTCTAAGTATTTTAACTTACCACCGCCATTTCTATACGCCAGATACGGGAACCTCCACACATTGCCAATCCCCACTGCGTAGCCTAGGCAAGCTAGGATAAACTCCAGAGGCCTGCCCCATGAGGCCCTCTCAGGGGTCGCTTCACTTTCTGTTGGACTCGTCGACGGCAATTTGCCGTTTGTTTCTGGCTGTTTAGAAAAAAATGTGTTAAAAAAAATAAAGGGAAGAAATCACTTTCTGGGATAAGTCCGCCATTGTACGCCTCTCTTTTTGTTTCGCTATCTTTTATATTTTTCTATGTATGTGCAATACAGAGTTATTATACAAATAAACAAAAGAGCATTCTTGATCAAGTTCTTTGGTGCCAAGATTTTAAATCAATTCGATAATATTAGGTACTGTTAAAATGCTCCAATGTTTTATCCAATGTATGCTCCAAATTAGTACAGATAAATGTTTTCTACTAGACATCATGAAATGATTTTTTTTTAAATTTAAATTGGCTTGGAAATACAATTAGTTGAGGTCAGAAAATTACTTAAAGCTAAGGTTACTACCGTCTACTCCAAATCGCAAGTGGAGAAGAGGCGGCGCAACAAACTCCTTACCTCCTAACCTTAGTATACTAACAAAGTTGCTAATATATAATCTGTAGTTAAACTCCAATGCCACCCGCATATTCCCGCCCATTTAGCTAACATATTCCAACCGTAGTAATTCCCCGATAAAGTAATTAGAAAACTTTTAGCGGACACGAAAATCTGCGGAACAGTTCTAAATGGGATCCCTTCAAACAAGGGAATAATCGTCCTCATTTGTATGTAAATTCCTGAGGGATTGTGACTACATCACAATGGAGACTTAAGTTTTCGTTCGATTCGCTTTCCCGCTATTCAAATAATATTATGGCGAAGTTCGTCTCGCTAACTCGAACTAGTAGCTAAGTTCTTGCACATACTTTATGTTTATTACTAGGAATACGGAAGGAATAGAGAGGATATTGCTATAATTTTGATCTCTGTCGATCGTTTTTGCTTCTAAATTGCTAGATCTAGCACTATTAAGGCTGACACACACCAAGCGGTGTCGCAGACGTGCTGCACTGCGTCTTGATTTGTATTATTTGAAATTGTACGCGGTGGTTCCCACCAACGGTGTCGCAGATGCATTGCGTTGCGTCTGCGTGCATCAGTCGGCCGGCAGTCCGCGCGATACAAACTGAACATGGCCTCGGTGCGGTCGCGCATAAGCGGGACGGCAACGTCGCTCACTCGCTCGGGCGTGTTGACGTTGTATTTCGTAGGATTTTTTAGTCGAAAACACACCGCGGTGATCTATGCGTCTGCGTGCATCTGCGACACCGGCCACAGCACTCCAGTTGTGAATATTTACAGATTTTAGTTTGGATTTTAGTGACTAGTGATCATGGATTTTGAAATACGCGAAAAGTTAATTAACATAGTACGCAGTTACAAATGTTTATATGATCCACACATCCACATGACATAAATTATAAGAACAGTTCATATAAAACAATGTTGTGGGAAAAAATTGGAAGGGAATTAGGATTGCAAGTTAAGTAATTCACTTGAAATGCTATCTTCCTCGTCGTTCGACATCTTGAAACAAAATGACAGCCGCGATCCGAAACGAAAACACGGCGTCGCAGACGCACGCAGACGCAGCGTGCTGCGTCTGCGTGCGTCTGCGACACCGTGCGTCTGCGACGCCATGGAGCCGGTGTGAAATGCTTTTGCCGCAGCCGTGCT